>CM025850.1:33660503-33997397 GCA_003952965.2 Morella rubra
GTTTGGTGGGATTGGTCTAGCCCCAGGTGATGATGTAAAGTGAAAGTTTCCAAAAGATCATCAAAGCAAAGTACAGACCAAGAAAAAGAGGTGGATATTGTATAATTCCTACTTTTCTGCATCCTCGGCTTCCTTGGTACTCAAGGTGTTAGTGTGTTCAATAGATTGAATAAAGATGAAGTTTCTATCTTTTAGACATCAAAGATTCTAAATCATTTTCTTTCTGAAAGATTCTTTCTTTCTTTCCTTTTACGCTTAGGCGAATTCTCTTTGGGACGTTCCATGAAGATGGATCATAGGTAGAACTTAAGATTGATTTGAACAGTCATTCTATTGGATGTTATAAAAATTTTGGATACTTGAACTAATGTATATGAGATGAATTAACTCATTCTTTACTGCAGTCCCACGTGTTCTGCAGCATAAAGTTGTCCGTACATCACAGGGAAGTGGAGCTAATAATTACGCCAAATCCCTAGCACTCTCTTGGCTTGCAAGCTGTCTTGGATATGAATTATGCCGACCGACGTTATAAATATATATACAGATCGAACTTTAGATTTCGAGAGAGAGGCATGCAGGCAAACATTCGCCATGATGATTGTCAAAATCAACGGATTGTAAGTGAACACGTACGCGTGTGAAACATTCCCCTGATCTAAGATCGCTAGAATTCCATTCCAATTCATCAATCATAGGTACGTATAATATTAGCTAGTCAACTGGGTTCGGGGTTCCCATGAGAGGAGACTATTTAAACCCATTTCGGTTTGACAAATATGCCAGAGAAAATTTATTTTTTGTTTTGGTTTGTATTCTAAGATACATATAAATTCTAAAATTTACAGACCGAACATATTCAAATACCAATATAAGTAATAATTTCTGCACACATATTAATAAACTTTAACATTACCTAAAAATTCTCAAAACACTTCAAATTCTAAAAATCTCACCAAAACGGACATCCCTATAGTTAATGGGTGTAATGCAATAAAAATAATAGATTGATGTGCAAAATGTCAAGATCCGTAAGATACAAAACTACAAATTGTATTTATCTAAAAAAACAAAGAACAGCTAGAGCAATAATCTTTACTGCTCCCAATTTATCAATCTTATACAGAAACGAAATCATTTTTCTTAACCAGCAAGAGTACTGTCAAAATCCATGACAACCTAAGGTTCGTCAACTTCGGGAAACAAACAAGTAAGCCTAAGCCCCAGGGACCCCCCAGATGGTGGTGCCTGTCCCATTGACTGCAGGGCATCTGAATATTAATGTAACAGGACCACATATATATATATATATAACTTAGTGTTTTAAATAAGCTGTACACAGCCTGTAGCAAAGTGGTAGTGCTTTTTCTGCAAAAGGTATACAATATATATAGTTCTCTCCTTTCTCTAGAGTTTTTGGTTTAAAATATATCGCCAAATCACTCAATCGTATTTTTAGAGATCTCACTTTCAGATATATAACTGAATTTATCGATCTTCGGTCCATAAATAAACCTCATGAAGAGACGAGCTTTTGGGTCCATCCTCGAGCTGGTTCGCAAAAGTTTTGTAAAAAGGCAATGCCTCTTGAGTACAACCTTTTTCTAACCACAGTACTCCAAAAAGAAGATCAAAGATATTTCAAGCATATTTTGGCGTTAAAAACTTGAGATGTTCTTTTGTTATTTGCAATCAAGAGAATCCCAATTCTATAAATTTTTCCAAAATTTATTAGATAATGATGAACTTAAAAATTAGAGAATATTAGAAAAAGAAAAAGGATGCTTCCCCAAACCTTAGTTTCAGAGAAGAGATGAACCACATGCAGCTCCTTTGCTATATCAGTTGGAAGAAAAGGACTACGAACAGATCGCACTAGTTTGGTCTGCGGAAGTGTCTGAAGAAAATAGAGAGAATAGAGTTTGGAGAACGGGGATCTCGTATATTGAATGTAATTGTGTAAGTTACATTACAGAGCAAGTGCAGCTTTTATATAAAGACATTGCACGTCACTTAGTTGTTAAAATGACAACTTTACTAACAGAAAAGAACTGTTGCTATCTAAACTAACCAACTTTCCAGATGATAGCTCTAATACTCTCCCTCAAGCTGGAGAATAAATGCTATGAATACCCAACTTGGAAAGAAGAAACTGAAACTGGGTTTTGCCAAGCACCTTAGTAAAAATGTCAGCAAGTTGATTAGTTGAAGGAACATAAGGGGGTGTTTGTTTCCCCAATATTTTGGGGCATCAAAATTTCCAACAAAACAAACACACTCTAAAATTTTTAACTTTTACACATACACACTTCACTTTTCACAAACCCCAATAAATCTCAATAAAGTAAAGATTCTCAAAATTTCGGGAAATATTCCCCAAAATTTTGGCAAACAAACACCCCCTTAAAACAAATGAACAACACCCTTAGCAATCTGTTCTCAGATAAAATGGTAGTCAATCTCCACATGCTTAGTTCGAGCATGATGAACAAGCACTAGAGGAAATACCCGCTTCAACCACGTAGTAAGTTGCGAACGTGGGTAAAGCCAGTGGCGGAAGGAGGGGGTAGCGGCCACCACCCATTGCTCCGCCCAAAAAAAAATTTTATATGTTTTTTTTTTTTTCATAAGTTGGCCTGGGCCCGACACCCATTAAGCCCAAGCCAACTAGAGCCTAGTACCACTTTCATTTATGTGGCCTGGGCCCGATCCCCATTAGGCCCGATCCTTTATTATTATTATTTTTATAAGCAGAGGGTGAAACAGCGTCGTTTCACCCTCTGCTAAAAAAAATAAATAAATAAAACGGGGTGAAATGGTGCGTTTCACCCTTGTTTTAGAAAATCACTGCCCCCTCTTGCTCGATCTCTCTCCTTCTCTCTCACAGTTTCACTTCTCAGCCGTGAGTCCGGTGACCCAGCCGCTCGGTCAGTTGGCCACCCAAGTCGTTGCCCACATGCCACAGCTTAGTTGCCCCACAACCCCCACAGCCGTCCGCCGCACCAGGTACGTGTACTGACCACTTCTCTCTGTTATTTTCACTTTCTATCCTCTGTTATCTTCTCACTTCTCTGATCTCTCTCTCTTTCACTGTTTCTCAGCCACCCGCCGCCAGACGCTAGCAACTTCTCTCTCTCTTTTTCACAAGTGAACAATTTTATGAAATTGTGATTTGGGAATTGGAGATTTTGTGAAATTAGGGATTTTGGAATTGCCGAATTAGGGATGTGGAAATTGGGGATGGATTTATGTATTATGTATTAGAGATGAAATTGGAGATGGATTTATGGATTAGAGATGAAATTGGGGATGGATTTATGGATTTATGTACTATGAAATTGGAAATGGATTTATGTATTAGAGATGAGATTTACGCCTTGACAAGCTTGATTTATGTACTGTGCTTTGGTCTATTGAGTTTATGAGTCTTTTTTTTATTTTCTCGCTGTAACTACGAAAATAAAAAAAGGGTATATTTTTATATAATTTTTTTTAAAAGTGTGTTAATTCAAACATAGGAAGGGTAAATTTTTGTTTTTAAACCACACTAATGAAACGTGAAACTTGTTAATAATAATAATATATATGAAATTCTTCCAAAGTATGGAATTATAAAATGGATTCACTAATGCATAGTCTTAGACGCAAACTAGAACAAATTCTTCCTTCTGCCATTAGCTAGAGGAAAGAATGGCATGCTCAAATTGAATTAAAAGGGAGTTTCTTTAGTAAAAAATTTTAATTTAGTATAGATTATTGCTTTATGGGATTTATGTATTATGTATTAGAGATTAACATAAAATGTAAACAAGTTTAATAGAATAAGAAATTTAGTAGATAAAAGTTACAGTTTTAATTTCATAGGCTCGAGAAAGATACAATGCCAAAGTCTGTACTGGACATAACAAGAACAAAGATGTAGTTGGACATAATTGGACATAACAGGATATTAACCCTAATATTTGGTTGACTGTTTTGATGATCATATATATTAGAGATGATTCATGAATCATGTATTAGAGATGAAATTGTGTTTAATTATGCATATTGCTGCTGACTGCATAAATCAAATTGAATTAGATTTATGTATTAGATTTCTATGATGTCATTCAAAATGCATTGCCAATTGATTGATTGTCTTCACTTTTGTTTTATTTTATTTAGATAATGGATAAGTTTGTGATAAGAAAGCCAAGTACCGAGGAGTCCTCTAATACTCCTAACGTGGCTACTAATTCTAAAACGGATATTAGTTCAAAAAGACCTCGCATTATGTTTAGTTCGGATGATATTGTTACTGATCCAGAATTACGTAAACCCATTGAAGAATATGATGTTGGGATTAGGGATTAAGTTCGTAGGGAGTACTTGATCAAAGGTCATTTTCAACCGCGTGGCCATAATTTTTCCAAGAAGCAATACGGGTAAGAAATGAGGGGTTTTAGGGAGGCATGGTTTAAAGATTTGATTGGTTGGAATATAATGTATCAAAAGATGAAGCATATTGCTTATGGTGTTATCTATTTAGGCGACCTAGAGGAGATAAGTCCGGGGGAGATAAGTTTACATCTACGGGATTTAGCAATTGGAAAAAGGCAGTGGAGGTTTTTGATGAATATGTTGGTGCACATGATAGTACTCACAATGAAGCCAGAAGACAATATGAAGCACTCGAAAATCAGCGATAAAGTGTGTCGCCCATGTTATCCGCACACAGGCATATTCAAGAGAATGCTTATTGCATTCGTTTAACAACGATTTTATCATTTGTTATCTTTTGGGGCAAAGATTAGCTTTTCGTGGTCATGACGAGTCTGAGAGTTCAATAAGGCAGGACAATTTTCTTGAGCTTTTGAACGTGTTTTGCCAACGTGATGAAAAGGTTACTAAGACAATTAATACTAATGCTCCTTGAAAACAACCAAATGACTTCTCCAAAAGTGCAGAAGGAAATGGTGAGTGCTTGTGTAGTTAAGACCACACTTGCCATCATTAAAGAAATTGAGGAGTATTTTTCTCTTATGGTTGATGAGTCTCGAGATAATTCAATGAATGAGCAAATGAGAGTGGTTTTGAGATATGTAAACATACGTGGACAGGTGATTGAAAGGTTTCTTGGTGTGGAACATGTTCTTGATACTTGGCTCTGAATATTTGAAAAAGCTATAGATAAATTGTTTGGGGTTAAATACACTTTGCCCCCTTATCTTTTGGGTCATTTACACATTGCACCCCGATGTATTATTTTTGAGACATTGGACCCCTTAACTTACACATTTTTTCACTTGGACCCCGCACCCAAATTGCCCGTTAATTTAGACGGATTCCGTCAAACATGGGTGCAATGTGTACATACCCCAAAGATAAGGGGGGCAATGTGTACATACCCCAAAAGATAAGGGGGCAATGTGTAAAAAATTTTGACGGAATCCATCTAAATTAACGGTCAATTTGGGTGCGGGGTCCAAATTGAAAAAATGTGTAAGTTAAGGGGTCCAATGTGTCAAAAATAATACATCGGGGTGCAATGTGTAAATACCCCAAAGATAAGGGGGCAAAGTGTATTTAACCCAATTGTTTTGAAAGACATGGGTTGTCAATATCCAGATTGAGAGAGGCCAAGGGTATGATGAGGCATCCAACATGCGAGGCAAATTCAATGGGTTGAAGTCGCTCATTTTAAGGAACAATCCTTCTGCTACCTATATCCATTGTTTTGCTCACCAACTTCACTTGGCTATTGTGGGAATTGCAAAGAATAACTTGCAAGTTGATATTTTTTTAATTATATCCATGATTGTGAATATGGTTGGAGTTTCCTGTAAAAGAAAAGATGCTCTTCAGCAAAGTCGTCATAAGAAGATAGTAGAGCGGTTGGACAAGGGAGAGATTTATAATGGAAGAGGCAAAAATAAAAAAACTAGTCTTGTACGACCAGGTAATTACTATATTTCATTACAATACTAATAGACCATTTAGTTTTTTTTTCTTTGTTTATAGTTTTTAATTCTTATAATATTGTAGGTGATACTCGTTGGGGTTCATACCACCTTATAATAATCTGTCTCTTCACTATGTAGTTATCAATATTGTAAATGCTTGAACACAAAAAAAAGGATGGTACTCTCCCAGAAAAAGATCCACGGCTATGAGTTTGATGGATAAGATGGAAAGATTTGAGTTTGTATTCATTATGCATTTGTTGAGGAATATAATGGAATTACAAATGAATTGTCACAAGGCCTTACAACGAAAAGATCAAGACATTGTTAATGCTATGGGTTTGGTTGGAGTTGTGAAGGAACAGTTGCAAGAATTGAGAGAGATTGGGATGAATTTTTGGAAGAAGTCAAAACTTTTTGTGTGGATAACTCTATTAGTGTGCCGAATATGGAAGACATTATACCAACTCGTAGTCGTTCGAGGCGTGGAGGGCAAACTATTACTTATTTCCATCATTTTCGTGTGGAAGTGTTTTGCCAAGTTATTGATTTGATCACTCAGGAGATGGATAATCGGTTCACAAAAGCAAGTACGGAGTTACTTCTTTGCATAGCATGTCTTGATCCAAAAAATTCATTCTCAGCGTTTGATCATGCTAAATTACGTTGTCTTGCTGAGTTTTATCCAGAAAATTTCACAGTAGATGATCATTTGATACTTAAAAATCAGCTTAATACCTATATTAGAGATGTTAGAAGAAATGATATTTTTCTGGGCTTCAAGATATTGGAGGTTTTACTATGAAGATGGTTGAGACAAAAAAGAATACGCTATTTCCATTAGTTTATCGACTTATTGAGTTGGCATTAGTCTTACCAGTTGCGACTACAACCGTTGAAGAGTATTTTCTGCGATGAAGATCATCAAGAGTGATTTGCGTAATAGGATGGGAGATGACTAGATGAATGATTGCATGGTAGTGTACATCGAGCAAGTTTTTAAAACTATTGAGAACAAAGCCATTTTGCAACATTTTCAGAAGATGCAAAACGTAGGATGCAATTGTCATCTTTCAGTCGTAGTACATAGTACGGTACGTGTATTTTAATATTTTTAATGTTTTTAGTCCTTAATTTTTAATATTGTAACTCTAAGACATTTTTTACATTACGAAGGAAAAAAAATTTCTTGTCATTTCGCCTTTAAAGTTCGCTCCCCTTGGATTTTAATCTTGGTTCTGCCATTGGGTAAAGTGTAGACTTCTTCTACCACTCAACCAAACTTGTCAAAGTTGAAGATTCACAGCTCGACCGCAAGTCAGCGTCGACTTCCTGGTCGGCAAATGTCCGAATCGAAATTATTGTAGCGCTTATATAATTCTTAGGCTTAAATGCTAAACAGGTCCCTGTGGTTTAAGGTTTTCCCAAAAAAGTCTTGTACTTCAATTTGGATGATTTTGGTCCCTGTGTCTTCATACGTCTTCCCAAAAAAGTCATTCCGTCAATGTGGCCCCACCAATTTAGTGTCTAACGGAGGTCCACATACACCTAACCACAAACTAACACGTGGACACGCAACATCTCTCTCCTAACAAGCGCCATGTCAGCTGCCATGTATGGGCTCCACCTCGACGTGATTGATACGCTACGTTTTGGCTCTCGATTTCATCTCCTTCAGCTGAACAAATAAACCTCGACCCTCTCTGCAACCCTAACTACAAAATCAAATCTTTGAAATCATCCAAGCCATGGTGTCTTCAATTTCTACGGCATCTTCTCAGGGGAACGATGATAGTCATATCTCTACAGCTCTGATGTGTAAATGAGGTCTGCGAGCAAAGTTGAAGAGGAGCACGACTGCCGCTAATCCAGGCCGTCGCTTCTATGGCTGCGTCTTTTTTGGAAAACAGGTGGTTTCTTGCATCATTTGTTTGAATGTAATGTTTAAAGGTTATTTTTTGCATTGATAGTGTACATTTTTGGAAAAATGCAGTTGTGGATGCATTTTTTGTATGCTGCCATCAGTTTTGTATGCAAGAAATGGTTCTACCTGTATAACAATTGCTTTTTTTTTTTTTTTTTTTGTATTTTCTAGATCATGTACCATGTGATTTCTTTAAATTGATAGATCCACCAGTTGACAATGAAAATAGTATCAGCAAATTCAAAACTTGGCTAACACACAACATCCCTTCATTACATTAGAATATAGCACAAAAACCAACTAATATTGCCTTCAATTGCCACTCCCTTGTCTGCTTCCAATGCAATTTTTCATCCATCATTTGAAGTTTTTCATCCATCAATCGAAGTTTTTTTCCATCATTCTAATTATTCAAGGGATGTTTTAAGCTTAGCCAACAAGATCAGAACATCTCATCATTTTCATTGTCAACTGGTGGATCTATCAATTTAAAGAAATCACATGGTACATGATCTAGAAAATACAAAAAAAAAAAAAAAAGCAATTGTTATACAGGTAGAACCATTTCTTGCATACAAAACTGATGGCAGCATACAAAAAATGCATCCACAACTGCATTTTTCCAAAAATGTACACTATCAATGCAAAAAATAACCTTTAAACATTACATTCAAACAAATGATGCAAGAAACCACCTGTTTTCCAAAAAAGACGCAGCCATAGAAGCGACGGCCTGGATTAGCGGCAGTCGTGCTCCTCTTCAACTTTGCTCGCAGACCTCATTTACACATCAGAGCTGTAGAGATATGACTATCATCGTTCCCCTGAGAAGATGCCGTAGAAATTGAAGACACCATGGCTTGGATGATTTCAAAGATTTGATTTTGTAGTTAGGGTTGCAGAGAGGGTCGAGGTTTATTTGTTCAGCTGAAGGAGATGAAATCGAGAGCCAAAACGTAGCGTATCAATCACGTCGAGGTGGAGCCCATACATGGCAGCTGACATGGCGCTTGTTAGGAGAGAGATGTTGCGTGTCCACGTGTTAGTTTGTGGTTAGGTGTATGTGGACCTCCGTTAGACACTAAATTGGTGGGGCCACATTGACGGAATGACTTTTTTGGGAAGACGTATGAAGTACAGGACCAAAATCATCCAAATTGAAGTACAGAGACTTTTTTGGGAAAACCTTAAACCACAGGGACCTGTTTAGCATTTAAGCCTAAGAATTATATAAGCGCTACAATAATTTCGATTCGGACATTTGCCGACCAGGAAGTCGACGCTGACTTGCGGTCGAGCTGTGAATCTTCAACTTTGACAAGTTTGGTTGAGTGGTAGAAGAAGTCTACACTTTACCCAATGGCAGAACCAAGATTAAAATCCAAGGGGAGCGAACTTTAAAGGCGAAATGACAAGAATTTTTTTTCCTTCGTAATGTAAAAAATTGTCTTAGAGTTACAATGTTAAAAATTAAGGACTAAAAACATTAAAAATATTAAAATACACGTACCGTACTATGTACTGCGACTGAAAGGTAACAATTGCATCCTACAATTTTGCATCTTCTGAAAATGTTGCAAAATGGCTTCGTTCTCAATAGTTTTAAAAACTTGCTCGATGTACACTACCATGCAATCATTCATCTAGTCATCTCCCATCCTATTACGCAAATCACTCTTGATGATCTTCATCGCAGAAAATACTCTTTCAACGGTTGTAGTCGCAACTGGTAAGACTAATGCCAACTCAATAAGTCGATAAACTAATGGAAAGAGCATTTTTTTTTTGTCTCAACCATCTTCATAAAAGACCTCCAATATCTTGAAGCCCAGAAAAATATCATTTCTTCTAACATCTCTAATATAGGTATTAAGCTGATTTTTAAGTATCAAATGATCATCTACTGTGAAATCTTCTGGATAAAACTCAGCAAGACAACGTAACTTAGCATGATCAAACGCTGAGAATGAATTTTTTGGATCAAGAAATGCTATGCAAAGAAGTAACTCCGTACTTGCTTCTGTGAACCGATTATCCATCTCCTGAGTGATCAAATCAATAACTTGGCAAAACACTTCCACACGAAAATGATGGAAATAAGTAATTGTTTGCCCTCCACTCCTCGAACGACTACGAGTTGGTATAATGTCTTCCATATTCGGCACACTAATAGAGTTATCCACACAAAAAGTTTTGACTTCTTCCAAAAATTCATCCCACTTCTCTCAATTCTTGCAACTACCTTCACAACTCCAACCAAACCATAGCATTAACAATGTCTTGATCTTTTCGTTGTAAGGCTTGTGACAATTTTTGTAATTCCTATTATATTCCTCAACAAATGCATAATGAATATAAACTCAAATCTTTCCATCTTATCCATCAAACTCATAGCCATGGATCTTTTTTCTGGGAGAGTACCATCCTCTTTTATGTGTTCAAGCATTTCAATACTGATGACCACATAGTGAAGAGACAGATTATTATAAGGTGGTATGAACCCCAACGAGTATCACCTACAATATTATAAGAATTATAAACCTATAAACAAAGAAAAAAACTAAATGGTCTATTAGTATTGTAATGAAATATAGTAATTACCTGGTCGTACAAGACTAGTTTTTTTATTTTTGCCTCTTCCATTATAAATCTCTCCCTTGTCCAACCGCTCTACTATCTTCTTATGACGACTTTGCTGAAGAGCATCTTTTCTTTTACAGGAAACTCCAACCATATTCACAATCATGGATATAATTAAAAAAATCACCAACTTGCAAGTTATTCTTTGCAATTCCCACAATAGCCAAGTGAAGTTGGTGAGCAAAACAATGGATATAGGTAGCAGAAGGATTGTTCCTTAAAATGAGCGACTTCAACCCATTGAATTTGCCTCGCATGTTGGATGCCTCATCATACCCTTGGCCTCTCAATCTGGATATTGACAACCCATGTCTTTCAAACAATTGGGTTAAATACACTTTGCCCCCTTATCTTTGGGGTATTTACACATTGCACCCCGATGTATTATTTTTGACACATTGGACCCCTTAACTTACACATTTTTTTCAATTTGGACCCCGCACCCAAATTGACCGTTAATTTAGACGGATTCCGTCAAATTTTTTACACATTGCCCCCTTATCTTTTGGCGTATGTACACATTGCCCCCCTTATCTTTGGGGTATGTACACATTGCACCCCACGTTTTGACGGAAATCCGTCTAAATTAACGGGTAATTTGGGTGCGGGTTCCAAAGTGAAAAAATGTGTAAGTTAAAGGGTCTAATGTCTCAAAAATAATACATCGGGGTGCAATGTGTAAATGACCCAAAAGATAAGGGGGCAAAGTGTATTTAACCCCAAACAATTTATCTATAGCTTTTTCAAATATTCAGAGCCAAGTATCAAGAACATGTTCCACACCAAGAAACCTTTCAATCACCTGTCCACGTATGTTTACATATCTCAAAACCACTCTCATTTGCTCATTCATTGAATTATCTCGAGACTCATCAACCATAAGAGAAAAAAAATCCTCAATTTCTTTAATGATGGCAAGTGTGGTCTTAACTACACAAGCACTCACCATTTCCTTCTGCACATTTGGGAGAAGTCATTTGGTTGTTTCAAGGAGCATTAGTATTAATTGTCTTAGTAACCTTTTCATCACGTTGGCAAAACACGTTCAAAAGCTCAAGAAAATTGTCCTGCCTTATTGAACTCTCAGACTCGTCATGACCACGAAAAGCTAATCTTTGCCCCAAAAGATAACAAATGACATAAAATCGTTGTTAAACGAATGCAATAAGCATTCTCTTGAATATGCCTGTGTGCGGATAACATGGGCGACACACTTTATCGCTGATTTTCGAGTGCTTCATATTGTCTTCTGGCTTCATTGTGAGTACTATCATGTGCACCAACATATTCATCAAAAACCTCCACTGCCTTTTTCCAATTGCTAAATCCCGTAGATGTAAACTTATCTCCCCCGGACTTATCTCCTCTAGGTCGCCTAAATAGATAACACCATAAGCAATATGCTTCATCTTTTGATACATTATATTCCAACCAATCAAATCTTTAAACCATGCCTCCCTAAAACCCCTCATTTCTTACCCGTATTGCTTCTTGGAAAAATTATGGCCACGCGGTTGAAAATGACCTTTGATCAAGTACTCCCTACGAACTTAATCCCTAATCCCAACATCATATTCTTCAATGGGTTTACGTAATTCTGGATCAGTAACATATCATCCGAACTAAACATAATGCGAGGTCTTTTTGAACTAATATCCGTTTTAGAATTAGTAGCCACGTTAGGAGTATTAGAGGACTCCTCGGTACTTGGCTTTCTTATCACAAACTTATCCATTATCTAAATAAAATAAAACAAAAGTGAAGACAATCAATCAATTGGCAATGCATTTTGAATGACATCATAGAAATCTAATACATAAATCTAATTCAATTTGATTTATGCAGTCAGCAGCAATATGCATAATTAAACACAATTTCATCTCTAATACATGATTCATGAATCATCTCTAATATATATGATCATCAAAACAGTCAACCAAATATTAGGGTTAATATCCTGTTATGTCCAATTATGTCCAACTACATCTTTGTTCTTGTTATGTCCAGTACAGACTTTGGCATTGTATCTTTCTCGAGCCTATGAAATTAAAACTGTAACTTTTATCTACTAAATTTCTTATTCTATTAAACTTGTTTACATTTTATGTTAATCTCTAATACATAATACATAAATCCCATAAAGCAATAATCTATACTAAATTAAAATTTTTTACTAAAGAAACTCCCTTTTAATTCAATTTGAGCATGCCATTCTTTCCTCTAGCTAATGGCAGAAGGAAGAATTTGTTCTAGTTTGCGTCTAAGACTATGCATTAGTGAATCCATTTTATAATTCCATACTTTGGAAGAATTTCATATATATTATTATTATTAACAAGTTTCACGTTTCATTAGTGTGGTTTAAAAACAAAAATTTACCCTTCCTATGTTTGAATTAACACACTTTTAAAAAAAATTATATAAAAATATACCCTTTTTTTATTTTCGTAGTTACAGCGAGAAAATAAAAAAAAGACTCATAAACTCAATAGACCAAAGCACAGTACATAAATCAAGCTTGTCAAGGCGTAAATCTCATCTCTAATACATAAATCCATTTCCAATTTCATAGTACATAAATCCATAAATCCATCCCCAATTTCATCTCTAATCCATAAATCCATCTCCAATTTCATCTCTAATACATAATACATAAATCCATCCCCAATTTCCACATCCCTAATTCGGCAATTCCAAAATCCCTAATTTCACAAAATCTCCAATTCCCAAATCACAATTTCATAAAATTGTTCACTTGTGAAAAAGAGAGAGAGAAGTTGCTAGCGTCTGGCGGCGGGTGGCTGAGAAACAGTGAAAGAGAGAGAGATCAGAGAAGTGAGAAGATAACAGAGGATAGAAAGTGAAAATAACAGAGAGAAGTGGTCAGTACACGTACCTGGTGCGGCGGACGGCTGTGGGGGTTGTGGGGCAACTAAGCTGTGGCATGTGGGCAACGACTTGGGTGGCCAACTGACCGAGCGGCTGGGTCACCGGACTCACGGCTGAGAAGTGAAACTGTGAGAGAGAAGGAGAGAGATCGAGCAAGAGGGGGCAGTGATTTTCTAAAACAAGGGTGAAACGCACCATTTCACCCGTTTTATTTATTTATTTTTTTAAGCAGAGGGTGAAACGACGCTGTTTCACCCTCTGCTTATAAAAATAATAATAATAAAGGATCGGGCCTAATGGGGATCGGGCCCAGGCCACATAAATGAAAGTGGTACTAGGCTCTAGTTGGCTTGGGCTTAATGGGTGTCGGGCCCAGGCCAACTTATGAAAAAAAAAAACATATAAAATTTTTTTTTGGGCGGAGCAATGGGTGGTGGCCGCTACCCCCTCCTTCCGCCACTGGCTTTACCCACGTTCGCAACTTACTACGTGGTTGAAGCGGGTATTTCCTCTAGTGCTTGTTCATCATGCTCGAACTAAGCATGTGGAGATTGACTACCATTTTATCTGAGAACAGATTGCTAAGGGTGTTGTTCATTTGTTTTAAGGGGGTGTTTGTTTGCCAAAATTTTGGGAATATTCCAAAATTTTGATATTTGAGAATCTTTATTGAGATTTATTGGGGTTTGTGAAAAGTGAAGTGTGTATGTGTAAAAGTTAAAAATTTTAGAGTGTGTTTGTTTTGTTGGAAATTTTGATGCCCCAAAATATTGGGGAAACAAACACCCCCTTATGTTCCTTCAACTAATCAACTTGCTGACATTTTTACTAAGGTGCTTGGCAAAACCCAGTTTCAGTTTCTTCTTTCCAAGTTGGGTATTCATAGCATTTATTCTCCAGCTTGAGGGAGAGTATTAGAGCTATCATCTGGAAAGTTGGTTAGTTTAGATAGCAACAGTTCTTTTCTGTTAGTAAAGTTGTCATTTTAACAACTAAGTGACGTGCAATGTCTTTATATAAAAGCTGCACTTGCTCTGTAATGTAACTTACACAATTACATTCAATATACGAGATCCCCGTTCTCCAAACTCTATTCTCTCTATTTTCTTCAGACACTTCCGCAGACCAAACTAGTGCGATCTGTTCGTAGTCCTTTTCTTCCAACTGATATAGCAAAGGAGCTGCATGTGGTTCATCTCTTCTCTGAAACTAAGGTTTGGGGAAGCATCCTTTTTCTTTTTCTAATATTCTCTAATTTTTAAGTTCATCATTATCTAATAAATTTTGGAAAAATTTATAGAATTGGGATTCTCTTGATTGCAAATAACAAAAGAACATCTCAAGTTTTTAACGCCAAAATATGCTTGAAATATCTTTGATCTTCTTTTTGGAGTACTGTGGTTAGAAAAAGGTTGTACTCAAGAGGCATTGCCTTTTTACAAAACTTTTGCGAACCAGCTCGAGGATGGACCCAAAAGCTCGTCTCTTCATGAGGTTTATTTATGGACCGAAGATCGATAAATTCAGTTATATATCTGAAAGTGAGATCTCTAAAAATACGATTGAGTGATTTGGCGATATATTTTAAACCAAAAACTCTAGAGAAAGGAGAGAACTATATATATTGTATACCTTTTGCAGAAAAAGCACTACCACTTTGCTACAGGCTGTGTACAGCTTATTTAAAACACTAAGTTATATATATATATATGTGGTCCTGTTACATTAATATTCAGATGCCCTGCAGTCAATGGGACAGGCACCACCATCTGGGGGGTCCCTGGGGCTTAGGCTTACTTGTTTGTTTCCCGAAGTTGACGAACCTTAGGTTGTCATGGATTTTGACAGTACTCTTGCTGGTTAAGAAAAATGATTTCGTTTCTGTATAAGATTGATAAATTGGGAGCAGTAAAGATTATTGCTCTAGCTGTTCTTTGTTTTTTTAGATAAATACAATTTGTAGTTTTGTATCTTACGGATCTTGACATTTTGCACATCAATCTATTATTTTTATTGCATTACACCCATTAACTATAGGGATGTCCGTTTTGGTGAGATTTTTAGAATTTGAAGTGTTTTGAGAATTTTTAGGTAATGTTAAAGTTTATTAATATGTGTGCAGAAATTATTTACTTATATTGGTATTTGAATATGTTCGGTCTGTAAATTTTAGAATTTATATGTATCTTAGAATACAAACCAAAACAAAAAATAAATTTTCTCTGGCATATTTGTCAAACCGAAATGGGTTTAAATAGTCTCCTCTCATGGGAACCCCGAACCCAGTTGACTAGCTAATATTATACGTACCTATGATTGATGAATTGGAATGGAATTCTAGCGATCTTAGATCAGGGGAATGTTTCACACGCGTACGTGTTCACTTACAATCCGTTGATTTTGACAATCATCATGGCGAATGTTTGCCTGCATGCCTCTCTCTCGAAATCTAAAGTTCGATCTGTATATATATTTATAACGTCGGTCGGCATAATTCATATCCAAGACAGCTTGCAAGCCAAGAGAGTGCTAGGGATTTGGCGTAATTATTAGCTCCACTTCCCTGTGATGTACGGACAACTTTATGCTGCAGAACACGTGGGACTGCAGTAAAGAATGAGTTAATTCATCTCATATACATTAGTTCAAGTATCCAAAATTTTTATAACATCCAATAGAATGACTGTTCAAATCAATCTTAAGTTCTACCTATGATCCATCTTCATGGAACGTCCCAAAGAGAATTCGCCTAAGCGTAAAAGGAAAGAAAGAAAGAATCTTTCAGAAAGAAAATGATTTAGAATCTTTGATGTCTAAAAGATAGAAACTTCATCTTTATTCAATCTATTGAACACACTAACACCTTGAGTACCAAGGAAGCCGAGGATGCAGAAAAGTAGGAATTATACAATATCCACCTCTTTTTCTTGGTCTGTACTTTGCTTTGATGATCTTTTGGAAACTTTCACTTTACATCATCACCTGGGGCTAGACCAATCCCACCAAACAAGATCTAAACCAGGAAACAGAAATAAAATAAAAGAAGAAGAAGAAGAAGAAGAAGGGGGATGAAAAGGAGTGAAGCCAGGACTAGCACATCATATTATTATGCGAACTTCTTGTACCAAATATTTAAAATTTAAATATCTTGTCAGTGACCCCGTCGAGCTTTCTTGATCATCCGGTGCAAATCAACGAGGAAATGGTAAGGAAAGAGTGACTCGATCTCGTCCGCAGATAGATTAAGTAGTTCGAGTCCTCTGCTAATATTTGCGGTCGAGTACTCTTTTCTTTTCAGTGACATTGTTCGTCTCAGTTTTGGGGCAGGTGGGCACTTTGTAACCACTGGGATTTTGTGATCCACAGATGTCGGAGTTCTGAACCCATCGTCATCTTCCTCGACCATTGTTTCTCCCAGAGATACCCTTTCGCATACCTCAGAAGGAACCTTAACCTCCGAATGTAGTTCTCTTTTCATCTCGTGGCCCTTTTCTTGTTCTTTCTGATGATGAAGCTCGGGCATGTCCAGGGCCATGGCATGAAGACACTCCTGATCTTCTAAACTCAACGTGGGTGTCCCCAACATTTTGAGTTCCACTTCTTTATCGTCTTTGACTAGAAAGAGTTTTGAAGTCGACATACTCATTCAACGTCGCGCGGTTGGTGGAACTCTCAGGACACGTAAGGTATGTAGAACTGCAACAGGAAGAAGAAGAAGAAGAACAAGTAGAAGAGGAAAAGATCAGAGAAAACCTGATTGTTGTGGAGATCGTAGATACGGAATGGAATGTGATCAATCAAATCAGTACCTTTTCTGTGGCGCCTTTGGTGATTTCTCCCGAGGTTCGGTGGCTATACTTTTGCCCGCGAGAGGGCGCGAGAGAGAGGAGGAAACGGTTTTTGACCGAGCCTATAACGAGAGGGATTGAGGGGGGGGTTTTATGCGCATCGGATCCTTCGCCAGGAGGTTTTGGCAGCCTCCACTTATCCTCTTTCCTCTCGCTAAGAGAAATTAAATTAGACTTTAATTAGGTAGATTTATTTTGGGCAGATTTTAATGAGGAGTCGAAAACCCTGGGTTTCCAACTGTTGCCTTCCTTTTGTTGATCTCTACGAACTTTGATGCATCCATGCACGTGGTCTGCTAATTGGGGACCATAGTCCATAGGTGGTTGGATGAAAGCAAGTTAATTTATCTTCTCACGATAGAGGAACTGCTATCTCAGATGCTTTACTTTGTCTTTTTTTTTTTTTTTGAATAAAGATCCTTTTGTTTATCTTGCAAGTCAAGGACTAAAAAGGAAGGACTATTATTTGATTTTGGTATACCTAAAATAAAAACCATCCAAAAAGAAAAATAGAGAGATTTGCTTTTAGCGGGCGTATTGTCCGGAGTGGCTTTCCAGTACGAAAGAATTAGTTGAGACTCACTTGGAGTCTTGGATAGCAAACTATCCAAAAGAGGATGGATGCACTCTTTCTGGACTTTAAATACGGTTCGTGTTAGTATGACTCAATCCCCTACTTAGGGAGCACTTACCTTTTCCGGTTTAAGCCCTTAAATTAGGGATGTTTAGATTCTGCCCGACCTGGATCAGCTCACTCGATATCGTTCGAACCCCATCAAGTTTGGCCAGTCCATATGCGGGGTCAATCCCAGTCGGACTCAAGATGCCAAGATTTGTTTCGTTCAAGGGTGAGTGTGGCGATATCAAACTCCCCCATGGTTGGGTCATCTGACCCCAATCGCAACCGACTGACCAAGCCTGATGGACATCGGCCTTGACCGGTTCCACCCCCTAATTCAGTCGGTTGGACAGTCTTAAACTCTCGACCATAGGAAGAGTCCAGTGTTGACCGACTCGGATCGAGTCGTGTACATCCCTATCCTAAATGATATAGTTCTCTAGAGAATATGGACTATTATATTAATACCCAGAAATAGTTGTTGGCTCTAGTTTCCCCCTCTTGCCCCTTTTAGTCTAAAAAAAACTAACTGAGATCTAAATCAAGTTAATCTAATAACATAACGTTTGACTTGTCAAAATTTTATTTTTATCGAACATGCTTTAAAATTTTACTTTTACTTTTACTTTTACTTTTAATTATCATTCACCAATTCTAATATTATCTATTTTTAAACCAATATAAATTTTAACAAAATTTAATAAATTTTAAAACCAAACACAAAGTGAGTCTGCGTTTTTAACTCTATAAAGTGTGCATATCCGTTGCCCTTATTCCCAAATTAACTAAGAAAAAGAGATTTAAATCAACATTCAATTGCAAAAATTTAGAGAGATGATAAATTTGCGAGAAACTGGGAAGATGATGCTTAGGGACAAAGGCGAAGGGCCCGCGTTCATTTGGAGTGCATGGTTTTCATCATCAAGGAGAATTCTTCGCTATGTTTGGATTAAATTTCAAAATAATTTTTGTGTTTTGTGTTTTTTTGGAAGTAGTGTGATTCTTGAGGTAAAAATGTGTTAAAAGTTGTTGAAATTTGTAAAAAATTATTGAAATTAATGAAAATTATTAAAATTAATAAAAAAGTGAGTCGAGAAGTGTTTGAAAACGTTTTGAAATACTGTACAAACATAGCCGAACTTAACTTTTTGGAATTCTTACCACGCTTCTTTATACGCGTGTCAAACACAGTCCAACTATCTAGCGCCGGACGGAAGAGCCCGCCAACCCCAAAGGAATGTTCTCTATTCTTCCGCCGTTCCGCGACTGGCGACTACACCAAACTTGGACCTAGGGCACGTGAGTGAAGAATGAACCATTTTAAACTTTTGAGGTCAAGTACGAATTAAGAAAATTAATAGGGTAGTTTTATAGGAGTAGTGATAGAATGTGAGGGGCAGTGTACGTAAAAGAATTGACATTCGGATCAGAAACACGCACTCTCGTGGAGAATCATTATTGCGGGTCATGCACATGGCCCATGATTTTGCCCCCATTCCCAACCATCATTTCCCCTCAGTCTCTGTAAATCATCTCTGACTCCAATTTCGTTGGATTAGAATTGTCTCTGGTCTTTCTGGCTAAATTATATTATGTAATTTAAATAAATAATACTATGGATAAATCTTATACAATATAATAAATAGTTTATTTATTTTTGAACTACATGAAATATATACTATTGTGTATCTATCTTTTTCTTTTTCAAATTATAAAATATAGTACGAATAAAAAATTACTAAAAAAATCTAATTTTTTATTATAATCTTTTTTTTGTTAATCATAATCAGAATATCTGAATTACCCAAACTATAACACAAAGATATAATCCAAATTATAGCAATCAATTTTCTAATACAATCACTTTTTTTGTAAGCTCTTTCAACATTTAGGTTTTAACTCATCAAGCAACTTGTGAAATTGTTTTCATGCAACATGCAAAATGCAGAGATTTATATTTATAAATAATAAATAATCTCTATTTTATAATTTATTTATTTTTTCAAATAAATATAAAAAATTTACACTCAAAATAATTTTCTCTTTATATTTTTTTTATCAATAACTATAAACCAAATTTTAAAACCGCCAAAATTTTGGATGCCAAATACCACTTTAATCATACTCAAATTGAGTTTAATCAATTAAAAGGATACACATCACTTGAGCCCTTTAACTACCAATAAAATTTTTTTCCTACAACTACAAATTTTCTTATGATTGAACAAGGAGTTGTCACGTTGATGAGCTACCGGCAGAAGGTGCATTGGGGTTTCAATCATTGAGGTAAGCATGAGGAATATTGCCAGAGTACCTTAAATGGACCACACATGTGCATGAGGTGCGACGTTTACCACCTTTTGTTTACTATCAATATATATACGTGCGACATTGAACGGAACACGACAGAATCAACGTGTGACAATCTGAAAGGGTACGGCGCGCAACTCTTGGAAGATGCTTTAGTTGGTCCCTCGACAGTCTTTCCTGAAGCACAAAGGTGTCATGTTGTACTCCACTATGTAGTGTCGGTCGACTTCGTATCGGACTCGAGAGGCTTGGCTAGCTGTTACCTTTTTCTCTTAATTATTATGTAGTTGTAGCGTTACGTTCTGGAAGATCTTGGGTCACATCCTCCGCTAAAAGTCGAGAACCATCGTACTGAAAGACCTCCTAAGATCAAACTGGTTTTCCGCTGTTAATTATATTGATCCGATCACATAATATTTTTCACAGATTTGTATTTAATATTCTTGTTTAGATAGCTAGGTTTGGTTCTTATTGGTTTTTAAGTGCTAGGTTGGGCTGGTAGTCCGCGGATGTAAACCGATCCACAAAAACCCAATTAGCTGAGGCCCAAACTATGAGCGTAGTACATGGAGATTTTTTTTTTTTTTTTATACGAGTACATAGAGATTCAAGAGGCAAGGCAATGACCCAAATTCACGCCACAAGGGAGAAGGGCCATCAGTAATAAACGGCCGGGAGAAGAATTCACAGCAAATACTTATATTTACTTAATTGAGAGTGAGAGACTTTAAATTTAAGAAGGAAAAAGAAAAAAAAGAAAAGAAAGAGAGAGACTTCCTAAAACTCAGGTGAGATGCTTGAAGCCATTTGGTGAGACCAAAAGTGAACAGTCTGTTTTTTTTTTAGGCAATTGTAATTTATATATTAATCTATGAGAAAAAGAATCTAGTACAAATCAGAATCACATTCAGAAGGCCAGCGAAAGATTCTAAATGGACCAAAGGTCCTACAATATATCGGATCCAAAGATTTGGTAACCAATCCGGCCACAAATGCTGAGATTATAAATAGTCACAAACACTGTAAGACAACCACAAGTCGGCCATGAGGGCCGGAACATTATATAAACTTGCCATGAAGATTGAAATACAATACAAACTTACCTCAATAGCCAAGTCACAACACAAACAAAAAACGTCCACAAGGGTCAGGACATGACATGACACAACACGACCGCCGCTCATGGTGACGACAACTTCTACCAAAGGGAAGACGAGTAGTGCGACGATCCTACTCCCTCGGAGTAATCTTCTTGCTTGAATTGGCTGCATTAGGGAGAGAAGAGAAAACGAGAGCTTCAGGAAGCACAAAACAATGGCGGCCATGGGATATATCAGAGAAAAAAAGGCCCAAAATGTCATGAAGATGGTGGGAGGTAATAGGGGTGATAGAAGGTGCAAACTGACTGACATGAGGGCAAAAATGCCGCGCACATGGGCTACCACACGCCAATAGGTGGACTCCAGACAGAGGTTGAAAAGGCCGCTAGAAGAGGTAAAGCACGATTGGATGATCGGTGTTCTCCAAAAATTGCTTAGAACAACTAAGTTGGTGGAGGAGAAGAGGACCAAGCACGTAAGATCCACATGTGGTCCACCATGCCCCGACTATTTGTCGCTAGACTTGTGGATAGAATTGAGCACTGGGAGGAAGGGAGTCCATCTATAGGGGTTGTGTTCGAAATGCCCTCAAAACTAGTTATTAGAATAATTATTAGATAATTATTTCTTTTATCGTCACATGTTTTATTACTTATTGGGTATAATGTTGTAACATGAGATGTTACACAGTTATATTGTTAAGTGAAATTGTATAAAAGTCATGCCGATGATTAATGAATCAAAAGGCTGAGAGTATGATTTTTCGGTTCCTTGTTCACTTGACAGTTGTTCTAGATCGAGATACATACTTACGTACAAATAGGCTTACACTTGTGTGCCTCTATTAAATAGGATGATGAACTCCGTCATTGAGGTAGTGATCTTAAGTAGACGAGTGGATGCACTGTAAGATTACATGTACTAAACAAGATCAAATATGAATACCTTTTAAAAATGATCACTGATATTTGAAAATTCAGCAAATTAGTTTATTGTATTCTTAGACCTGAGAGGTTTTATACATGTTTGTTTGTTGTGTACTTATGCCTTGACCGAGTTATTTGGTGATAATCTTTCTAGGTCAAATATTCTAGACAACGTTGGTCTTGTGTATATGATAAATGAGTTTGTATAAATGCTCAACAATGAATCCACCAGTCTCTTTGTGAGACAATATATTCAGTATATTTGTATAAAAGTTGGACTCGAAACAAAATCACTGGCCAGTGGACTTTGAGAAAATGTTTTTCGAAATTAATATATATATTATTTGTGAAATTATTTTAGAAACAATTTGAGAGTTCAACGAGTTACAGATTGTGAATTAAAAATTATATGAGCTAGGGACTTAATCGGTGATATTATTCCAATCCTATTAGCTCATGTGGAATATAATATGATGGAAGGATAAATAAACAAATAATTGTTAGCAAAAAGGGTTTCATGAAAATAGTCTCAATATCGAGGGTCAATTGTGATATGTAATAATGGACATTATCACAATTTGTAGAAGCTCATAAATTCGGAATACAAGAATATAAGGGAGTTTAATGAAAAAGAATTTTTCATATGATCTTACGGTCGAGATTTGATATCCCTAAAGATCACACGCATAAGCACAGGAGAAACTCTGAGTAAGTCATTATAAATAGCTCAGAACTTCGTTTGAGAGAGAAGAAGTCATTTTTCGCAATAACGGTTCTCTTTCTAAAAACTCTCTCTCTAGAGTTATTTCTCTCAAGAACTTGTGTGTGTAGATCTGAAGGAGGTAGAAAGTTTGGGCTATTTGATTTCAACGATCCAGATTTCCGCTGCGACTATTATTCATGCTTAAGACTACCAAAACTTTGAGATCTAACCTCCTTTTATTCCGAGAAAAAAAATCTAAGGACCCAAAAAATAGCAATCTGAGCAAATCCCGACTACCAAAGTGTGGCCGAGGAAGAAGAGAGGCAGGGGAGGAGCTCTGGGCCGGCAGAGGGGCTGGGCGCTGGGTCCATACGGTAGGGGAAGGGGAGACTCTAAACATAGGGGAGAATTGTCTAAGTCGTAATAGTGATTTCTTAATAGTGAACCGTTACTTGTGCAGCAATCTGCCAAGTGGACTTTCGTTCTTCCATAACCTTCCCTGCAGCAAAAAAGTGTACTTTTTAGATTGCCTTTAACCATTCCTGTTCCATTATCATCAAGAAAGAATGAGAAATCAACCGTTAGTTTAATTATTTCTCCTCCAATACCAAAAATCTATCGCATGTACCAACTTAAGTCCAATACCGTTGGTTTTTCTTCTAAGGCGAGTCTTTGCTATGACAAGAACTCCATTGCCGTGAATCATTGCTGCAAAATATGTCACCGCTCAAGATAACAAACCAAAAATTAGTTTTCTATTCCCAAATAAAAGAAAGAATTGAAAAAACCACAAATGTAGAACATGAAAAAGTTCTTTTATGTTTTTTTATTTTTCCTGTTATGTGTAAAAGTCATTTCACATCCAAATATGAGAAATGTTATTATTTTCTCTTATTAAAAAGTTTCTAACATATATGTGTATGCAAAAAAAAAATTGTGTATAAACCCAACGACAATCTTTTTATAATTTTTTACTTTAATTGTAATAAAAAAAAATAAACACGACTTTTTACTATTTAATATTTTTCGTATTAAAGTTTGAATCATTTGAGCTTTACATCATATTTATTTTGTTTGTCTTTTTAGATTGTTGGATAAAATCCTAGGGAATCTTAACGAATCTCCACAAATGATAGGAGGAGGAGTTTTACGCTATATTAACTAAAATTTTTACTCTTTAAAATTTATTATCAATATAAAAATTTCTCTCTTCTCACTTTTTCACTAATTTTTATAAATTTTTTCATTTTTTCATTCCCTCTTATAAACTTTTTTTCACTTTTTTACTCTTTCTTCTCATTTCTTCACTCACTGTACTCAATTTTTCACCAACTCTCGTACTTAAAATTTTAATCACTTAAAATTTTATCACTTAAACACAACCCAAGTTGGTCAAGTCAGACAGGTTCGAATTTATTTATCTTCCTTAAAGCATTCCTAACAGGTTCTCTATTCTAACATTTTGGTTAGAACAGAAAACCAATTTAACAAAAAAGTCAAAAAATACCTTTAGCAACTTATCCATTCTAACAATTTTTAACAAAAAATTTTAATATGTGAACAGCATTTTCTATTTTTAGATAACACTGTTTACTTCTTTATATTAAAATATTAATATTTTTTTTTTTTTTTCTTTTTATTTTTTTTTCTTTCAGCTCTCTCTTTCTCTTCTCCTTCCTTTCTTTCTTTTTTTTCTTTTCTTCCTCCCAGCTTTCACGCTCTCCCTCTCTGGTCTCTCATCTCATGTTCTTAAAAAATATCAGGCGTTACGAAAAGACAAAAATTAAAAAATCTGCCCTTTTTAGGATAAGACAAATATTCAAAAATATAACCGTTACAATAAAACGAATATTCAAAAATATAAATATTAGAGAAAGAATAAAGAAATATTTGAATAATAATATTTAAATAGAATAGTAAAAAGTAGATGGTTAAAATAGAGAAGCTGCTGTGAGTGTTTTTAAAAAATTAATATTAAAATAGATAAGTGTACTTTTTAGTTAAAATAGAGAGCCAAATTTTAATAAGCTGCTAGGAATGACGACAAATCTATTTCACGTCACTTGAACGGCAAACCGTATTATGCGTCTCCTCGAAACAATTTTCTCCGATCGAACAATCATCTGTGCCGGACCTCAACGCCATCCCGTCCCATGCACATCCCCCTTAAGCCCAAGCACCCAAACGCACCTTCTGAAGCATTTCAATTGTTACCATCTTTTTGCTCCGCTCACAAAACCCTTAATTAGCGTTCTTGTTATTGTTTTACCGGAATACTTGAGAAAAGGGTTTTTATGATACTGATTCCTCAGTCTCTGGAAGAGGCAGAGAGATGGGAGGAATAACCGTGGCAGTGATAGTGAGCTTGTGGGTCATTCCCATCTCCATCATTGTTAATCGGATCGTTCCTGAGCCTTACATGGTAAGCCCAAAACACAAACAACAAAAACTTGTGACAAATTTTTTATTGTTGTTTTTCTCAGTCTATTGTCGATAAACTGACGCGCTTATAATGAATGCATTAGGATGAGATATTCCACATTCCTCAAGCTCAGCAGTACTGTAAAGGAAATTTTAGAAGCTGGGATCCGATGATAACCACTCCTCCTGGCCTGTACGTCCTCTTTACTATTTGCATTTTCTTTTTGGTCATTCCCCTTTTGCAATTGTAGATGTTTTATTCGGGATAACTGAATTGACAAATTAGCAAAGAAAAATTCAGGGAGAGGTTGAATAGGTCCTTGTCAGGATCCAGTAATTACTTTGTGTGTGAATTTTCCACCTGGGTGCTGAAATTACGGTCAATGTCTAGCTGTTTTGTTGCTTTACCAATGAATTTTCAGTTGAATGTTGCTTCTGCTATGCTTGAGCTTGAACTCTGGGTTGAGTACAGAAAAAGCGAAGAAAAGATTGTACTGAAACGGGGCTGTTGGTGTTATACCAGTGGTTTACAATGTTTAGCCGCTTGATTATCTTAAAGTTGACTTCCGTGTTCTGAGAATTTTTCTTACATATCCTGTTATGCTTATGAACTAATTTTCAGTTAAGGGGTTTAATATGCAGATTTTACTTTGCTTTCTCCATATCTTCTCAAATGGCATATCAAAACAGCCTGACAGGGCTGCTAAGGTCTCAGTATTTGGTAGGGTCGGGTTAGACCCCATCAGAAAAGGATATGGTGAAAAGGAAGTTGATACATGCAATTTAAACTTTTGCAGGTACTATCTTTCTCTTGCCCATGTTGCTTCTTTGTTTCCAGGCATGTTCCTTGTACAAGAAGCCTCATCATTTCCCGAAAGTTGCACCACTGCGATTCTGCGATCTGTTAATGGTGTCTTGGCAGTATTGTGTAGCATTCTTGTGTACCAGATAATTATCCACTTGAGACCAACTATAAGTGAAAGAAAAGCAACAATTTCTGCAGTGGTCCTTGCATTATATCCCCTCCACTGGTTCTTCACTTTTCTCTATTATACAGATGTTGCAGCGCTAACTACAGTGCTTGCCATGTATCTTGCAAGTTTGAAGAAGAGATACTGGTTGAGTGCATTGGTAAATGACTCAGCTCAAGCCTTTTTCACTACCCTGTAATTTGTTTAAACATTTTTGTTCACAGTCACACATAGGCCCCTATGTTGGATAATCAATCTCATTTTGGTATATGCAGCTTGGTGCATTGGCTGTTTTCATTCGGCAGACAAATATTATATGGATGCTTTTTGTTGCATGTACTGGGGTTATAGATTCTACTATCACCCATCCGAAAAATAATGTCGAAGTAAATGACATTGATGCAGTAAGAAGGGAGACTGATACATTGACTTCCAACAATAATGTCCCATGGGGCTTGGACTTAAGAAGGCGAAAGTTAAGTAAAGTCTTGGATGCTGATGAGCATTCCATACCAAGTACAAGTGTCTTTTCAGCAAACCCCACTTCAGGTTTATGTCAGATCTTCAAGCAGCTTTTGTTGATTTCTGATTAAAGAGATCTTATTGAGTTATTAAAAGTTCAACTACACCAGACCCAGCTCCAGATATTCTATTAGCTATCAAAGACAAGCATGCTACTTTGGATATTTTTGCCCACCCACATGTTTTGGCATTGTTTTGCAGGTTTGCTTGACGAGGTTCAGGTCATCTTTTTAACATTATGGCATAGGAAGTGGGAGCTTTTGCTTTCCTTTAGCCCTTTCCTCATGGTATTGATGGCTTTCTTGGCTTTTGTCCGTTGGAATGGAAGTATAGTTCTAGGTATCATTCATCTTTATTTCTCCTGCTTCTTTTAACTTTGTGATATGGAGGGTCTGAGTTGCTTTTGACTCTCACTGTGTATTCTGTTATTGCAGGTGCAAAAGAGTCCCATGCAGTTTCTCCACATTTTGCACAGATAATGTATTTTGGTCTGGTTTCTGCTCTGACTATGGCTCCTGTGCTCTGCAATTTAGGTCAAGTTGGAGAACTGTTCCGTTTGATGTGGAAGAGAAGCCCTATTAGTTTCTTTCAAGTTTTTATGGCTGTCTTTGCTGGCTTCTTATCTGTGCATTATTTCAGGTCAGGTCTGAGGACCAGTTAACCCACTAAGCAAATTGTTAAAGGCAATTTGTTGTCTGTCTGCTATAACTACTTGGACTTAATGCTGGTAGTGGAACATTAACATTGGTTTAACTGAAGAGGATGCTCTTCAATTTGATTGTCTATTGGTCTTGTTTCTACTTGTCTTTAGGCGGGTCTACCAATGTATTCTTGTTGGAAAGTCGCCAAAGAGCCTTTGGCTCAAAGGCACCCCTTCCCTTTGGGCAAGGGTAGTATTGGGTTTCTATTCTCCTTACCTGCATGCTGGTCCTGCCTTCCACCCAATTACCTGGAAAAAAATTTTGTTTGAAAGTAAACTTTGAATTGATTGATGCAATTCATCAAGAGTTTTTTTTCCCTGAAATATTTTTAAAATTTTTATACATATATATGTATACACTGAAGTTTTCACTAGTTAAAGAATTGCCATTACGTACCTTTTTTTTTTATTGTGTAATTGCAGTTACCTACCTACTTTTAGTTTTGTTGCTGTTTCATCATATGGTTATCTGTCTGTTTCAGCATAGCTCATCCCTATCTTCTTGCTGACAACCGGCATTACCCATTCTATCTCTGGCGGAAGGTCATCAATGCTCATTGGTCAATGAAGTACCTTTTGGTCCCATTTTATGTTTATTCATGGTTTTCAATCTTCAGTATACTGGGTTAGTATGCAGCTCCTGTCATTTCATATGAATAGATACATGCTTCTTTTCCCAATTCCTAGGAAAAATGAAGCAAATGTTATTTTGGTTGTTAAATTCTGATAGGCGTCATATTTGTATTTGGTTTCTTTCTGCTTAACCAAGAGTTTGCTTATATGCTCACTGGCAGGGAAAGTTCAAAGGAAGATATGGGCGCTGGCATTTTTCTTGGCTTCTGCCGCAGTTTTGGTTCCTGCTCCGTTGATTGAGTTCAGATACTACACTATACCATTCTATTTTTTGATGCTCCATTCCCATATTAATGACTATCAAAGCTGGCTTTACATGGGGATTCTGTATCTAGTGCTTAATGTATTCACGATGATGATGTTTTTGTTTCGCCCTTTCCATTGGAACCATGAGCCTGGGATTCAGAGGTTTATATGGTAGAAAGTTTCTAAGAAATGCTAAAAGCTTCATCAGATCTTTTACACAAGGCATTTAACAGGCCTGGAATTTTCAGACTTGCAATTTCTGGCTGGATTAGATCACCGATGACTACACAAGTCTGATGACACAAGAGCTAGGGCTTGAGTACTACAAGTCGTGGTTGCTATACTCATTTGGAGAGAGCAGTGCTATCCGCCATTGTAAGAGTGGGAAGTTTTTAGTTATCCCGAAAAAACAAAAGTGGGAAGAGTTTCCCAGAAGCAAGTTGTACACGATATGTATCCCAAAGAAGAGGTGGGGAAGGGGAAGAAAATGAGGATAACGTCTGTAATGGCTATTGGATTCCATGCATGATTTTTCAACAGGAGTTTGTTTAAAATTATTTATAATTTATAATTCAAATTATCAATTATCAATTATCAATTTGATTTGAACATCTCATAGTCAAAAGCAATGAAATATAGGTCAGGTTGGACAATTTTATTTTGGCATGCAATTTGGAAGTTTGATCTATTTAGGTGATGATTGTTTTCTCAATATTTTGAGGATGGAAATTTTCAGCGAAACAAATATATTTAAAATTTTTAATTTTTACACATACACTTTCTATTTTTACAAATTTCAATAAATCTTAATAAAGTAAAGATTTTTTAAAATTTCGAGAATATTTTTTAAAATTTTGACAAACAAACACCATCTTAAACAATTTAATTTAGATAGTAAATTAGAAAAGATCTAGCATGATAGTTGAACATTAGCTGACGAAGAACTATTCTATAATTTTTTGTTCGAAGTGTAATAAATTTAAAATTTTATCTGAACAATATTAAATAATACAGAATTTAACACCCTGATCCATTCCTTAAGGGAGAACGAAAATCAGCCAAATAAATCAATTAAAAACTAAAGCAAAATCAATCTGCGGGGCGCAAATGTCCACTGTAGTCAACTGAGCTGTTGGTTGCGTTTTGACTTGCATCAAGAGTAGGCTGCAGCAAATTTTGCATCAAGAGTAGACACGCGCTCTAAGACCTCCGTCCTCCCGCGTTGTAGTTGCGTCGAAATAGCTGGTGGCTCCGGTGAGTGTATTGCCTCAGGAGCTGATAGTTGAGCACATCAATGGCAACTAGTAGGCTCCGCCCTCTCACTTGGTGGAGGAACTGGGCCAAGAAGGACTGGACGATCGCAGCCGTCGGATTCACCCTCATCCTCTTTCTTTTCACTCTCGTCTCCAACTCTTGGCGCGACGATGACTCTGACATCAACCGACCATTCGATCGCAGTCACACCGTCACTGCCGATTTGGTCGACCTCACTTTGTTTCACAATGCCAAGGATCGAGGCGCCCGTACGTGATAATATCTGCTCACCTCCTAAGAACGAATTGTGTCTTTTCTGTTTTTCTGATATTCTTTCAGTTTGTATTCTCTTGAATGTGCAGTTTGTTTGGATGGGAGTTTGCCAGGGTACCATTTCCAGAAGGGTTTCGGATCTGGCTCTCACAATTGGTTGCTTCACATTGAGGTTCTTTACCTCAAAAACTCATGCCTCTAAATTTTGTAGTTAACTTCTGTAGTATTTACTTGTTGATCCGTTGATTTAGTCACTTATTTTGGCGGGATTGAGGTGTAGGGTGGAGGTTGGTGCAATACTATATCATCATGTTCTTCCCGCAAATTGACTCCATTAGGTTCTTCCAAGTACATGGAACGTCAAGTTCGCTTTTCTGGGATCTTGAGCTCTGACCCGGCCCAAAATCCTGGTAATTTTTCAATAACCTACTTATTTAGTGCTTCCATTAGCTTTACTCACCTAATTCTTAAGCTCATATCCAGTGAATTGGTGTCTTTTAATCTAATGTCTTTCGCCCATGCTTTAGATTTCTTTAGCTGGAACAAAGTCAAGATACGTTATTGTGATGGTGCGTCTTTTGCTGGCCACGCTGAAAGCGAGTTTAAAGTAAGTCTGTTGGAGAAACTTGACCTTATTCGGATTAAGTAAAGTCTCCTTCCTTACCATAGTTGATGTAATGAAAAGTTACTTCAATTAGTTATAATACCCGTTCTTCTTCCATGCCATAGAATGGAACAGCACTTTTTTTCAGAGGTCAGCTCATCTGGGAAGCACTCATGGATGAACTCTTATCACTTGGCATCTCCAGGGCAAAGCAGGTAGCTTCCTGGCTATCAATAAATTTCTCATATCTAAGGTTAATAGACAGTTATAAACATCATGTTTTTTCTGAAATAGGTACTTCAATTATGTTGGCACAGACAATAGTTACTTCAATTAAGATGCATAGATAATCTATTAGGGTTGGCTTGCTTACGGAAATCTCATGATAGTATACACAGTCTCCTTTTTTGGTACAGTTGAGATATATTTGAGATCATTGCAGGCTCTTCTTTCAGGGTGCTCTGCTGGTGGGTTGGCTACTCTTATACATTGTGATGACTTTCAAGAACTTCTGCCAAAAGTTGCCACTGTCAAGTGTCTTGCTGATGCAGGTTTTTTCCTTGATGAGTATGTTTTTGTGCACATATTACAGCTTTCTTCACCAATTTTTCTCACTAATTGTTGTCCAGGGCATTGTATGCTACCATTTCAGAATCCTTTAAGATCATGTTGTTTTCTCATCAAATCTCTTTTAGGCATGATTTTCATACATGTATCTGGAAGTTGCTTTTTCTAATTCAGGTTCAATTTGTCTAGAAGAAAATCCTAATATGATGGACAACAATTTAGACTATTAGTTTTCGAGTAACTTGACTAGATTTATATCCTGGGGGATTTATGATGAGGGACAAGCTACTTCATGGGTTTAGAACCAAATTCACGCATGACTGAAGTTTAAGTGACTGCAATGCTTGTTTGGTAGAACCCTGTGCTTTAAATCAGGCATACCTGAATTTAAGTGCCTGCAATGTTTGGGCGACCCCGGTGCTTTAAATATTGTTACATAGACAGTAACTCAATGATTCTTCTGCTCAAGTGGATTCATATCTGGGAGATTTTTTGTGGAGGGACAAGCTACTCCATGGGTTAGAACCAAATTCATGCATGCCTGAATTTGGTGACTGCAATGCTTGTTTGGTTGACCCCGGTGCTTTAAATATTGTAACATAAAAAGAACCTGAGACACTTTGTCTTTCGTGGGTTTCAGGAAGGATGTTCTTGGAAATCAAACTATGAGGTCTTTCTATCATGATGTTGTCCACCTTCAGGTTGTGCTCTGTCCTTTTCTTGTCGTAGCTTATGTACTCACTAGCTAGATGTTACTTGTGGATATGGGAACCATAGGAGGCAAACCACTAGTCAAAATAGATTCAGTTCTGCAGTGTGATGCATCTGCTAGTTTGATTTACTTGACATGCAGTGCATGACTCGGATCTTGAACTTTCCTGAGCGTTTGTTATCTTACAGTTGATAAGATTACAGACTTTGCTGATGCTATGTAAAATTGTAAATGGTACCTCCCTCATAGTGACAAGCTATAAAGCTTCAGATCCCCTGCCTGGTGGAAAACTAAGAAGGAACAAGAAGAAAAAAAGTGATGAACAGTTTTTATTCGTGACTTTCTGTTGTTATTTCTTGCTTACCTATCATCATGTTGTCAGGGTGTAGAAAAAAGTTTGCACAAGGATTGTGTTTCAAGAATGGAGCCATCGAAGGCAGGTTTTTATTCTGCTTTTAGCGCATCATGTCACTTACCAAATTTGACATGCTTTTTTTTGTGCTTCAGCTCAATCATGTCTCTAACACACATCTCCCCCCATCTCTCATGAATTGCAATGGCAGTGTCTCTTCCCTAGAGAGATTATCAAAAACATAAAGACTCCAGTGTTTCTTGTCAACCCAGCTTATGACTTTTGGCAGGTAACTATTCCTTAAGACACATGCTTCATTTGCTCATTGAGGTATTTTGGTTTTGCCTTGTTATGCTGATTAGATCATTGATGATCTCTAGATACAACATATCTTGATACCTGAGGAATCAGATCCTCAACATAACTGGCAAAATTGCAGATTGAACATTCATGATTGTAATCCCAGCCAGATTGAAATACTACAAGGTAACTTGTATGTATGTTGGTACCAATTTAAGTTGTGGTCCAGTAAAGATCATTTGTATGACTAACATTAACGCATGAGATGTCTCACATTGGCAGGAGATTTTGAGATCCTTTTCAAGGCTATTATCCCAAGGTTTTCAGGGAGAAGTGACTAATCTCACATATCATAGCTATTTTTAAACTATATGCCCCGATAGCTGTGTTCCCCCCCCCCCCCCACAATAATTTATAACCCTGTAAACTACACAGAACTGAAGGAATAGTCAATGGAATATGTCGTTTCATTGCCCTGTTTGACCAGAAAATACTGCGTCTAAGTGAAACCATTGATTGGTATACTAAGCTCACATAGAAACACCACAATTTTACTCCGGAGAAAATAGATACGGTTGGATCATCTGTGTATCTTATTCTCATTAGTAATATAAGCATTTCTGCTCAAAGACTGGATGAAAGACATCTTATGACAAAACAAGGTAGCAAGGATGAGTATAATCCAGAACTTGTAACAGACCCAGTGGCCTCTTATTGTCTGGCAAATAGCAACTTCAACAGTTCAGATGCAAGGAACTAAACTTATCAGTTTACTCTACAGGTTTTCGCAGTTCTATGCTTAATGCACTGAGTGAATTCCAGAAAACCAAGAAGGGAGGAGGGATGTTTATAAATTCTTGTTTTGCGCATTGCCAGACATGGATGGATCACACATGGCATTCACCCAAGTCTCCAAGAATAAACAGTAAGGTAAGGGAGGTTTAACCATCTGATTGCTTGCTTTGTCTCAGAATGTTGGTTATGTCACCACTTCAATATGTTTTTCATGTAAGTACTCTATTGGAAACACGTCAGTCTTTTGCTCTCTCTGTGTTCATCCTTTGGAACTCTTGAAAGTTTTGTTTCACATCTGTGGTTGGTTTTTTATGCTCAATGTTCACATCAGTGCACCAATGTGACTTCAACATGCATAATTTTTATTTTCCCCTAATCAAGTCCAGCATGCATACTTGATTTCTGTAATGCAATGTTAGAATATGCGCTTTTTGCCACTGTCCGTGGATATCCTAACTGGATAAAAAAGGTACAACCTGGTTCTTAAAATTTTTGTGGACTAGCCAACCAGCTTGGTTAATTGTTGATTATTATGTTATCCAAATGCAATTCTATCAGATTGGTCGGGTCATTGTGATTTTTGTAGTGATTCTATCAAATGATACATAAATGGTTATATGTGTCACTGGCCAAGGAGTTGAACTGTTCTGCTTGGCACCTCTTGACATTTGAAGTTGCATCAAGTTCTTCTTTCTAATTAGATAATATACTTGTCTGACTCATTGAGTGGTATTGCTCTTGAACAGACCATTGCAGAGTCTGTGGGTGATTGGTTCTTCAATCGGAAAATTTCAAAGCAAATAGATTGCCCTTATCCATGCAATCCCACCTGCTATGATATGATATTCCCTAAAAGGTGATGGAGTTCCGCATTGTTTCAGACACCAGTTCTCAAAATTCTCAAAGCACCCGGGTGGAATCAGTCTTCTTTATGTCCAAAGCATGATCCTGCTCCCAGGACCTCTAGATGAATTGTATAAAAAGTACTTCTTGTAGTGTATGGTATTTTTTTAACCATTTCTTTTGTTGGTCATTTCTGGCTAAACCAGATGAAGGCAAATGGAAATAAATTCCTTTATTCTGTAGAGATTTATATACGAAGTGGAGATAATTATATCAATGTGGCTTCAGAACTCTTTTCTGCTATCTTTATTTTTGTGGAGCTCTGCTCTTCGTGAAATCAGAAGTTGTGAATTTTGTTTACTGGCATTCTTTATCCTTTAATCACTTCTCCATATGTTAAAATACACTGGCACAAAGGTTAAACTTAGGCCTGTAGAATGCAGTCTTATGTTTGGTTAAACGTCTTGAAAATATTTTTTAATTTTAAAAAATTTTTCAATCTAAACATTGTTTTATACAAATAATATTAATTTTTAATAAAATTTTCTATTAATTATTTTTCAATTTTTATGAAAAAAAATAAAATTAATTTTTTTTTTTTTTATAAAAATTTACGAAAATTCTTTTTACGAAAATCTTCTTTCCAAACAAGTATGTTATTTCAGTTGTCTGATTTTCTTTTGAGGACTGCTAGCCATGTTCCCCAATGAATTTATTTGGGCACTCAAATAGGAGAAGAAAAGGCGTTTCAGATGCTGAATGATCAGATTCAACTTTTTTATGATGTTGAGTACTGTTGGAAGCATGAACCGCGTCTGCTAAAAATCAGTCAAAGATGCCGAATTTAAGACGGCTCAAGTTTCTTACAACGATTCGAAGGGCAGGTTGTCGTTTTGTCCTTTGAACCGTCACTGTCGCCGCCCAAACCAATTCCAACAGCAGACCCGTCTGACGGCGACTGTTCAGATATAACCCCACCTATTCTATGAGCATTGATTATTTATAGTTCAAGATATTAGAGAGAGCTAAACCACTAGCAACTCGCAACAGGTCTTTTGTGTCCGTGACGCCGCAATTTTATTTATCAAGTATAAGAGCAAATATTATATGTGTGTCAAGCATGTAAAACTCACAAAAAAAAAAAAAAAAAAAATCTTTTGTATGTTTTCAATTCCCCGCTTTTATAACTTCAACTTTCAGTGTATCTAAATTAAAGATCTCTAAGCCCTTTGGACTGCGAGGAAAATACCAAGGCTATAAAACTTTTGAAAGGGAGGTCCATCCCTTAGATTCTTATTCTTGTAGTAATAAAAAATATCGTGATTAAATTGATATGTATGGTGAGGGGTCGATCTTAAATTTGTCGTAACGTTAAGTTTTTAGTGCGACCAAGCTAGATAAGTTCGTCCGAACCTAGTGCACAAAAGGTCTGTGGATTGTCTCTCGTTATCCAATAAAAAAAATTAAAGATCTCTATCAATTTTTTCTTAAATTAATAAGAAAATAATGTGAAGGTGGACTTATCCTCAGTAGATAATTAAAAGGATAAATACACTTTGCACATCCTAAAGTATTGACAATTTGTACTATAAACTATTATTTTTATCATATTACATCCATCAATTATTGATTTCGGCCACTTTGTACATTTAGTTAAATTTTTTGTTCTCTTGACATAAATTGAATCTTTGACATTTGAAATTATGATGTTATATTTATAAAAATAATATCGTGAAAAACAATTATGAAAATCACATTATCATTTCACACATCACGAAATAACTTTTAATTTAAACGGACGGAAAAATTTAAGAGGGGCAATGCGTCTAAAAAGCTAATTGTATTGTGTCAAGACTTGAGAGCGAGAGACGGCAAAGTATGTTTAAAAATAGTTGGCCGCTCGCTCACTCTCCCATCCCTGTCCGTGCAGTCCGTGGGATGATTTGGGAATTCCCTTGGTGCTTGGCATGGGGACATCCCTTCTCCTGCCTGACCCACCCACCCACCCGAGGAGGCTTGATTTTTCTTTTTGTAATTGTTTTCTTTCCATTTTTGTTGCTTTTTTTTGTAGTTCTTTCTCTATCTTAGTGGTATTAATAAAAGTTTATATTAATTTGGCTCCTAGTTGAACAAAAAAAGTAGATCAAGACTATCTTGATTTCAAGATGCCCAAAGTTCAAGCATTAAAAAAATAAAAAATAAAATCAGATATATGACTTAAAAGCAAAGCAACTCAAACCACACGGTTATTTTTCTTTCATTTATTTGTGTTGATTCTTGACTTTAGGAAACATTTGATCTATATATTGACATTTCAATGGACCTCCAAACAACTACATGTATGTATATATATATTTCAAAGTGGTTGGATAAGTTGATCTTTGAATTGTGGTAGTCTGGGACATTAACATTTGGTACTAAAATAAGCTTCAGTAGCTGCCTTTTTCAACTTGTTTTTAAATAATACTATGTACTTATAAAGAACTAGATATTTATTATTGTCGACAAAGTCTCAGATCTGAGCTTTCACACGAGAAACGGCTCGGATCTTTGACAGTGGAAAATATATATATACACACTTTGCCTTAGCCATTTCCTATACGGCGCAAAGGCCATGATAGAAGAACTCGAGATTTGCTTGGTTAGTAGGAGATTCTGGAAGCTATTTTTTTTTTAAAAAAAATTAGACAGTGCGTCCTAACCGCGAAAAGACACGCATGTCGCGGAGGAAGCATGTTCCGCATGATCGGCCCCCACTTGAAGAACCTAAAAGATTAGCCTAAAGGGAACTGGTTAGCAGATTAATTATAGTTTTATATTAATACTAGCTATAACAACTCTACCATAAAACGTGGTTTGGGATTTCACTAGATTTTGCAGATGGCCATTATATTCTCTTTCCAAACAACTGTAGGCAGCTAGACCATCAGTAGTGGGGAATAAACCACAAAGCATCTGGATATATATATAATATATGACACCAACTGTTCCGGTCCCAAAATAAGTAAGATTCTCATGTTTCTTTTCCCTCTCGGGTACGTATGATGTTGATACCCATTATCAAACACAGATAAAACAAGAGCTGATTCTTTTTGGGATTTAGAACTTGACGCTACTGGCTGCTAGTCTATCATCTCTTTTGATTTGTTTAAACCTAAAAATCCTCACCTGGATAAATGATTAATTTTTGGGACAAAAAATCATTTTGTGCCCCTAAATTATGGGGTGATTAATGTTACTTTGAAATTCGAATTATCAAGTTCGACTAATTGAGCCGTCGAATTATTAAAATTCATCAATGAACACCTTCAAATAAGATCCGAACATCATAGTGTGGCACGATTTTGATGGTTGGATCTTATTTGATGGCAAGCATTTATGAATCGTGATAGTTAAGGGTTTGATGCGACAAACTTAATAGTCATTTGGACCCTTAAAGTAACATTGACCTTAAAGTTCGTACGGTACAAAACGAAGCTTTCGCTTAATTTTTGCTCTTTATAACTGGACTCTTCCTCCATTTGAATCAAGGAAAAAATAATAGAAAATCAATTTCTTCATATCACATCTAAACTAGAGAGAGAGAGAGAGAGAGAAGAGAGAGAGAGAGAGAGAGAGAGAGAGAGAGAGAGAGAGAGAGAGAGAGAGAGAGAGAGAAGAGAGAGAGAGAGAGAGAGAGAGAGAGAGAGAATAGTTAAGTTTCCACCTCAAAACCATTACTCTAATACCATGCATGATAAATAATCTTTTATCTCAAAAACTAGTACCAAGAGAACGACTTAATCCATGGTAAAGCATCCATCGTCTACAACTATATATCTATAAAGAAGAGAAGGGTAAAAAGACTAGGAAGAAAGCTTTGTCAACTTTATACAATCCCCAGCACTTTAATTTGTATTATTATAGGAGTAGTCCACTTGCATTACAACCGGCCATATCAAGGGCAAAATTGGGGAGATCAGAAGAAGAAGAAGAAAAGAAAAAAAAAAGTAGAAAGGCAGAAATTGCCAAACCTTTCCGAGAACAATGATTTTGTTTTCTGATTTTGCGAAAGTCTCTTTGGCTATTTACATGGATGAACGCCATATACGACCCTCCAAAGAAATAATAATGACAGACACATCGTCATGATACCGGCGGCGTTCCCCTTGTGGAATATCGAGCAACTCATGGAAGTCTATACCTGCAGCAATAATATCCCGATCGAGCTGAGATCGTTAGAGATTTATAATTCCAGATCTCTCGTTGTTTCCCCCACTGAGATCAATGATCAGTTTCTTGTTCAGATATATAATATGTAAAAGGCTAGCTTTACCTGCTTTCTTTGCTGCTCGAAATAGTACTTCTTCAATGAGATGCTGTGCAGGATCTCCTTCTGGAAACGAAGCAATGAAGTATCGACTTGAGAGACAACTTCTTCGTTCGTGAAGTATTGGTAAAGTCCGTCGGAGGACAATATCAAGAATCTGTCCATTGGGCCAAGTGTGTAGTGGTAGACTGAAGGGAAGCATGTGATATAAGGAGAGGTCCCGACGTAGTTGATTCTGAACATCTCCAGAAGTGCATCATTCCACTTGGGCTGCAAAACGAAGATTTTTAGGTTTTATATATCGGCCTGGACGATACCCTAATTAAATTGATAACTAGCGACGTATATTGCTTACCTAAGTTGCTGCAAAGATTAAACACAACTAGCATTCACAGCTTGAAAAAAAAAAAAGAGATTAACTTGCCTACTTCTTTCCATCATTAACCACCCACGAATATCAAGCTTAGAATTATACCTGTTTGAGAAAGCCAGCCCCAAAAGCGCGAGTGACCTTCAAATAACCTTTCACCCGATCGTTCACAATTGCCGACGAATCATCAGGATGGTCGCTTCTTATTCTCTGAGCTTCCTGAAATCCAAAGAGGCCTCTCAGTCATCAAAAGAGATCAGATCATTACGACTCTAGTATCCTGATCTTAGTGGGAAAAAGAGAGAGAGAAGAAGATCCTATAACTGACAAGTAAAAGTTACCTCTTCCACGTAAGTGCTGTGATCCGTAGTAAGCTGAAGGGAGATTAAATTGGATAATCCTCCACATCCGCCAAATAAGTTGTGATTGGTCAGAATTTCCTCGTTAATCCGTTTCAAGTCCGGGTGCACTTTCCTTGGCCCTATATCAAGTTCAGCTTCCCGAGCTAACATCGCACGACTATCCCCGACGTTCATCAAGTAAACATCTTCACCCCTCATCAGCATCACCAGAACACACGAACCCATCAGAGCTAACTCAGGATTTTTCCCAAGCATCCGATCCGCAGTCTCCAAATAAGCAATCTTCTGTCTTCCTCAGTGCGTCTGACAGAGCCTTCAACACATCTGAATGATCAGTTCCTGCTGCCCCGTCTGCCCCCCAACGGACGAACTGTCTCTTTAACTTCCTTTCAAGTTCTACTCTCTCAACATCACCTTCAAAACTCCACCTGCTTTGACTTTCCTCGCATCTCTTTCCTAACCCTTTACTCCTATTTTTGGAGTTATTGCTGTGCTTTCGCTTCGAGTTAGATTCCATATCCATTTCGCGTTTTCCTAACGAGTCATCTTCCTCATCGAAATTCATCCTTTCGGATTGATCACGGCCTTCCGCAGCAGGATTTGATGAGGTTGCAGCTGAGGGCCAAAGCTTGTAGTTCCGAACTAAATCCTCGAGCTCCTTATGCACGGCGGAGTACAGATTCGAAACCAAATACTCCGTCGCATCAGGTCCATTAAACCCATCATAAATCCCCACAAAGACCCAACCATGCTCCTCAGAAATCACCACCTGAACCCGATCCTCTCCTGCCTTCCCTTGAGCCCACTGAAGATTCTCTCTCTCCATAAAATACTCACTCTCCTCTTCCCCATCACCGTCTTTCAAGTACGTAGAACTACTCGTATCACCACAACTCACACTCACATTGCCGTTCTTTTTCTCCAAATTCGGTTCCTTGACATTTACACTACCTTTAACAGGTGCCACAATGGACTTGTGCCCCCTAAAGATAGTGCTGGATATCACTTTCTTGAAGATAATAATCAAACTACGTTTCTTGGACTTGACTCTAGACCTGTATCCGCGACCGCCTTTCGTTCGGCTGTCACGTCCTTCCTCTATCGGACCTGAGTACACCCCACGATCAAGGGGTCCCGATACGAACCCTCGCTCCATTGGTCCAGACATAAAACCTCTCTCGATCGGACCAGAAGCGAGAGTCAGCCCGGAGGTGGAGCATCGTGGGATCGGTTGGAGCGGGATGGAAGCGAAGGAAGTGGAGCTCGCGAACGAGGCTGCACGGTCGACGGCTGAGGAGCCGCCAAGGTCTAAGAGAGAGGTGGAGAGAGGCGTGGAGGTGTTGGCGCTGACGGAGGCGCCGGAGATAGATCGAAAGGTCGTAGTCGCGAAGGACTCGTCCTCCTCGGAGTGTGAGGAAAAGGAGGAGAGCTTGGGTGGGTCAGGTCGGACGTAGCAGAATGAATGGCCCAAGCCCTCGTCTAAAGGGTTCGAGAGGACCACCGCGATGTCATGTTGACTCCTCGAGATCCGTCCTGCCCCAGCGAGGCAATGGCAACCCTTTCCGATACCGTTTCCCATAGAAGAGAGAAAGACGTATACGATTCTCCTCTCTTTCTCTCGTTCCTTCTTTCTGATCAGCGTCGTGAGCTTTTTAATTCATGATGCGCTTCAATTCAGCGGAAGAGGAAAAGACTCATAGAGGATCAGGACAAGATGCAGAAACCAAATAAGTAAATTCTGATAAAGGAGAGAAGAAGATGGAGGAGTTGGGTGTTTGACTTTCTGAGGTGGGTCTTGTCTGATTCGTACTTTGATCTTTCCATATTTTATCGTTAATGGGGGAGTTGACTTTGAGTTGTAGAGAGCGTGCAGTTGGAGAAAATAATAAAATTTTAGCAACTAAATTTAGGAATCTAAAAGTCAATGATCGGAAATATTAATAAGAAATTCACCCTTAGAAAAAAAAAAAAAAAAAAAAATTCACGGAGAAAAAAGATGGATATTATCCCCCCCCCCCCCCCCCCCCCCCAAAAATCTTTCTTGGGGGCTCTATTCACCGAAAATTGTTTTTACGCACCCATTTTCAGATTTTCTTGGAGAGTATCAAATGGGAGAGAGGAGGTAAAATTAATAAACACAATTTTTATTTTTATTTTGGGTAATTAAAAAGACGAATTTAATTGCTTATTAGTTAACGTTTCTGAGAAACAAACAAAGAGAAAAATGTCTTTCTCATCGAGTTGAGTGCAAGTGTGGCCACGTACACGTTATGGGATTTGCTGATCAGCAAAGAAAGTTCATTAATATATTTCTTGTATATATATCTTCGAGCTCTTATATATATATATAATGTTCATTTAAAACTTAAAAAACTAATAGATACAATAACTAAATATAATGTCAAAACGATGAATATCATGGTCACTGGTATGCGAAAAAAGTAGGCGTAAAATGTGTGAAAAATGACATTATGTTTATTATTATTATTTTATATATATATAATTTTCATTTAAAACTTAAAAAACTAATAGATACAATAACTAAATATAATGTCAAAACGATGAATATCATGGTCATTGGTATGCAAAAAAAAGTAGGCATAAAATGCGTGAAAAATGACATTATGTTTATTATTAGATAAATGCAAAATCAATTTATGTGGTATAGCAAAAATTAAATTAATACTCATGATAACAAAAACATAAAATTAGTCTCTTTGGTCTTATTTTCGTTTACCGTTTGTCGCGTCTCTCCATCAAGGACTAATTGTATACTTTTATTATCAAGAGAACTAAAATGACTGATTTTGTATTTATCTCTTATTATTATTATTATTTTCCTATGTAGAACATATATTATTTTCACATTAACCCTGTTCTTTTACTTAATAAATATGACATGAGCCCTCTCTCTATTTACACGATCTATAAAGAATGGAAGGAGCCTACGGGTCTCTTTTCCAACAGAGGATAGCTACGTGGAGACTCGAAATGATGGAAAATGAAGAAATCTGCTTAAAGTTTTTTATTTATTTACAAATAATATGACTATGGGTGGGCATTTAATCAACTGTAGAAGTTGACAAAAGAGTGCGAATAATACCATGGAAAATCCCTATAGGTTTGGAAATTTTTTTTTTTAATTAAAGCGCTTTAAACCAATTTATATATAAAAGCAACCTACGCTTATTCCGTTCGAAAAGTTGTATCTTATTCCCAGCTTTTATTTAAGCAGTTGACAAGAGATCTAGTTTGCTTTCCTTCAAACCCTGTTACTTTGATCATGTTTTCAGTTTAAAATATATGGATTGATTATTTTGTCCTAATGTCATGTCAATCAACCGTAAGTGTTTTCCTCTGAATTACGTCTTAACTTAATTAAAGTCGGAGGGTTTAAAAAATTTGTTATGACATGCCCTATTCTTTTAGAAGATTTTTTTTTTTTTCTGGGATAAGCGAGTTATAAGTATATTGGTATCGACAAGAGTTCAAAGGGGAAGTCCAGCAGTACACAAATCCACAAGTATCAGAATACAGAAAGAGCAAACTAGGGTAAGGCAAATAATAACAATACCCTAACGGAAGTCTTTTATATTTCACTTTCATGATCTATTTTGCTAATTACAGATTTTGTTTGTGCTAATAATACCTAGCTAGGGGTGTTTACCAACGTAATACGGAGTAAAAAAAACAATATTCGACTCCGACTTTGTCAGAGTTCAAATTCCGCCTCCGGCTCCGACTCGGCTAAGTTTAAGCTGATTCATTTTCTGAGCCATTTTGTACCGCCCTAATAATACTTTCCTATTTCAGTTTGTGTTCTCTCCTTATCCCTTCTCTCTGATCTCCAACTGTCCACCCTGGGAGAGTTTCTGTCCTAATAGTAAGGTCCAACACAATATGAATGAGTTACATCAAATAAAATTAGTTAAAAAATTAGGAAAAAGGAGTAGCTGAACCATTAATGCGTTAGCTAATTTAATGTGTCCATCAATAGAACTCATTAATGGGTTGGCAGACTAGACTTTTATTAGGGTCTATTAAGACCTTAATCTTAGGACCAAAACCAAATCCCACCGGGTTTCTAAATTACTTAAAAAAAAAGTGAAAAAAAAATAAACTAAATCAATACTTGTGTACATAAATTTTTAACTATAATCAAATGAATTAACCATCAAAATGCCGTCCCTATAATATTTCTTTAAATCCTTTGCACAATCTTTCTTTGGATGGAGTCCGTTATTTCTCACTTGCACCCTATCAAAATTACCCTTTCTTGCCATTTACCTTCTTTTTCAATTATTATTATTTTTTTCTTTTCTTTGTTCTCCTGGTAAGTTTTACGTCACAAAATGCACTCTTTTTTCATTCACCTCCCCCCAATGAGTTGGGCCTGTAGGCCTTTTCTTTACTTTTTGGGCTTTACACCAAGTTGCTTGTTTGTAACTTGGACATTATGCCAAGACTTTTTAGGTTATTTTCCACTGGTCGCATATATTCCCACTATCACAGAATTTATAGTGATAGGGGTTTTGATTCAGAGTGCCTATACTACTGTCCAACCAGAAAGTTACCTAAGAGAATTTAGAACTGAGGCTTATTTATAATTTATAAATTTTTTATTTTTAGTCCCTAGGTTGTATAATACCCTTTACATAATGATCCTTTAATTAGAAAAATTCAACTTTCAATCTTTAAAGTCTCAAATTTTGATAACAACATCCTTCCGTCAAGTTGTCAATCCTATTAACAGCAAAGGCACACACATAAGTAAGCTGTCCACATGGCATTCACATAAGCTAGCCTGTCTATATGGCATTTGACTAATTAATCCACGTCAATAGCCAACTAAACTGACCTTCTCAAAACCATGTCAAAACGACTCATATCAATTGTTTGACTTGACAATGTTGCTTCTGATAGATCTGCAAGTAACCTTTCTATCAAGTTTCATCCCAAAACCAATTGGCAATGGGAAGAGGTGGCCCAACAGGTATATGAAGCACAAGATTAAATGGTCCCTAATCAATGTGGGACTCTTAACACTTCCTCACTGAGAGGCATCAAGTTTTCTCCATTTTCTAAGGATTTCTCTCTCTTCGGGAAAGTTCCAGGTTTTTCAGGCATTTGGGAATCCTTTGCCTGCATGGCTTGTCTCAAAGCTTTTTCAGCTCTTCGCAGCAACTCTCCAAGTACTCCAGCTTCTGTTTAAGCTCCCCCGAAGAACATTTCATCTCAGCAACTTCCATCAAGGCAGCGTCTCTATTCTCGGTTGCTTCTATGAGCTCTTTATTCAATGTCTCAACTGACATTATCCCCAAGTCCCTAAAAATTTGGGAAACTTCTTCAGATTCCGTCCGATTGGGGAATTCTCGTTCTTATGCTTCTTTTTTAACCGAGGAATTAAACAACATATAAATCACTCCCCAACTCTTTGATTGTGATTGAACAGAGGAGTGAGAATCTGTCAAGGGAAAAACAATATTATAATTCTTGTTGTTCCTTGTCACATTTTCAGATTCGGAAGTCATAATTGCAGAGCTTGCATCTATTGCAGGATATATGATATCGATTTGAAGTCCCCCAAACTGTTTCTTCTGCTTGACTTGAAGTAGTCGGTCCCTGGTTACGTTTGAGGCACAGTAGGTTATCCATTTGTTGAGCATGAATTCTCCTTGTGATCTGACAGCCTAGTTTCGTTACCATTTCCTCCTATCCCATGCATATTCATCCCAAGTTTCTGGTAATGTTGTCTTTTTAGTGGAATTTAAGGCCACTAAACCGAATTGAAGTAGTTTTGAGCTAGAAGGGAAAATGCGGCAGACAGTTTGGTTTTGAGAAAGCCGGCTTAGTTGGTCGCTGACATGGCTCTGACACAGTAAATAGGGTCGACAGATGACTTTTTTGTCAAATTAAATTTGAGACTTTAGAGATTGAAATTTGAATTTTTTTAATGGAAGGATCATTGTGCAAAGAGGTGTAAAACTTAGAGACTAAAAATAAAATCTTCCTATAATTTATTTGTGTTCTTTCTTTATCTTTGTCTAGCACTTGTCTTGAGGGTTTATTTCTTGAGGTGCGTCGATTCGCAAAGTAGAGGGAGATGTCTTAATGGGCCACGAGGTGACTCATCTGCAGATTAAATTTACATATATTCTTAAATGGACCATCCTTTGCCAACCTTCAAAAGGCCCAAGAACTATGAGGGTATTGGGCCGGAGCCCATACCAAACTTCCCATTATCAGTCTATCTCGCAGTACAAATATAAGAAGAATGACAAATTCGAGCCAATGCAGAAAATGAAATCGGGGAGTATACCCGGAGCAGCCAAACCCAGTGAGGATTGCTGAAGAGGTGCTTCGGAGTTTGGCTCGGTTTATGACAAGGCAGATGAATAATAATAATCGGGAGAGAGGGACATTGTTCAAGTGAAAAATTGCAGTCCCTTATTTGATGGGAAATATCATTAAGTGAATTTATTAAATTAAAAGCTTGAGTTCTGAATCCGAAGAAATAGGATCGAGTTTGAAATCTAAATAAAAGAATGTGAAGGAAATTGTGGTCAAATCAAATTTCAAAAAAAAAAAAAAATTCACAACTAAATAATAAATTTTCAAAATTCTCACACTTTTTACTATTTTTTTTTATCAAATAGTTTATCTCTACACTTTTTTAGAAAAAAATTTTCTTTTTTATTAAAAAATTTCATCAAATCATCTGTACATTTTTTCATAAACTCTTATAAAAATCAGGAAAAATATTTTTTATTCACTAAATTTTGGCCAATTTAAAAAAACTTATTTTTAAAAAAAAAAACAATTGAAGTCACTGAAATTTGATCGTTAGTCTCTATTAGACTCATTAAAATTTATTTTACCCAATTGTAACGTGACATGTTTCATTAAAATAAATAAAAAGGTTTAACATTTATAAATATGTTTAAAAAGTTATAAAATCTAATTTAATTTTTAGAAAAGCGATGTTTCATAAAAGTCTTAATTGTAAATGTCCGACAAAAAGTATACGTCGTCCCTCCAATTCCCAAAAGCATATCAAGTCCCGATTCCTCTCTTTCCTCAAAACATGTTATGGGCTACCACTTCCTTATGTTGGACCCACCATGGATCTAAACACAATGTTCTTTTTTTTTTTTTTGATATTTATCAGGAAAAAAAAAAAACAAATCCTCGAGGTTAAACTGGGTTCGTGTTGGATTTGCCACGTGTGTGTGTATGTTTGTATAGATACGGGTTGAATAGCTTAATAGTTATAAAATGGCAGCGAGAACTGAGAATAGAGAGACAACAGACAGTTAAGTTGGTTAAGATTGCAACTTCCAAGCGCTTTAGAACCCAACACAGGCCGACAAAGGAGAGAGAAGTAGAAGCCATTAGAGCTTCCGAAAAGCTGGGGGGGTATGGAATGCTCTTCTGCATTGGCGTCTTTTGCAACCTACCTCTATGTTTTGAACCGACGAACAAAACCAACACTAACTTCTTTAGAGCTTATCTCTTTCTCTCCCTCTCTCTCTCTAGCGATGGCTGTGGACAAGCACCAGCACTTTGTCGTGCCGCACGATTCTCCTCCCAGAGGTTATAGCATTCCTTCCCATTGTTAAACTATCTTTTTCATTGGGCAAATTTTCGTTCTTTGTTGATTTCATTGACCGATATTTTGAGAAATTAGGAAGAAAATTGGGCAAATTTTCGTTCTTTGTTGGTGGTGAGATTTCACTCCAGCAATGTGCGGAATGTTTCAAGAGAATTTCATTGGTCCGCAATCTTTCACCTTCCTTTTTCTCTTAAACCAAACATAGGAATTCATTTAACACAAAATGTTCTTTCTTCTTTTGTCACAGCCGAATTTTCAAATTATGTCAATAAATATGTACTCATAGTCATAGCTGTCATGTTTCATTTTTTCCGAATCTTAAGATCTCTAGCTGTCTGATATGCATCTTTCTATAATCCAAAACACTATCTTCAAGATCGGGCAATCGCCAATACCTTCCAAGATTTTACAAGAAACAGGGATGTATGATACACTTGTGCCGCGCATAGGAATTTGTTGTTCAGTGCTTGATAGTTATTTTAATTTTCATCAGGTTGGACAAGGTTGTAGTTGAAGTCATTTGTCGCTCAAGCTGGTTTGAAAGGTGGATATTATAATCATTAATGAGAGAGCAGATTCCAGATATACGCGGAGACTTTCCTTTGGAGAGTAGTCATCTAGGATGTTCCTGGAACCTCTTTCGTATTCTTATGTACCATCACTGGGATCATGTGAAGAGAAGATTTAAACACAAGAGGCGCACGGGTGATAGACATGTCGGGGGTAAGCAACTTTTTAGTGTGAAAATTATCTGCATCAAAGTATTTTGGGGTCTCGATTCTTCAGTTGTTTTAGGAAGATATTAATTCGGCATCTTGTTCAAATGGTGCTATATATCTCCTATTTATATACTCATCAGCCACTACATTAGAGCTTCTTGCAGTTTGAATTTGATACCAGTATGTGACGGCACTGTGCCAAAGACAAATTAGTCTTAGAAAATGATAGCAATTATTTAATGTTGGGTTCATTTTAGTGCTGCCCCCTGCTCTATTACATTGTAGGAGATTATTCAATGGACTGGATTCTTATGTAATTGTGTGTTGTATATGTTTATACTCTCTTTTCTTCTTCCTAGGTGTTGGAAACCTAGAAAATGATGATACAAATGCCTGCACCAACGAAAAAGTGGAAAGACAGAATTTTGCTGAGATGGACCACTTTATGGTAAGTTGACGCAGAAGGATTGCTTATGGCATGATCTGTAACTTTTTCTTTAGCAGTGTTCCTTATTGAAGAAAAAAGAAAAGGCGAGTTTTGGTTCTTCTTGGTCCTTTGGATAGGACAATGATAGATAAGTTGAACCCAAAATTTAACAACTAAGATATGCAGGTTTAGTTTCAATAATTTGCAACAAAAAATATGACAGTAAAGTTGGTATCTGATTTGAAATATGCATCAGCTTGGAGAAAAGATGACACGATCCATCCCAGCACCTAAGAGCTCTTTTTCAGCCCAAATAAAAGCTTTTATTTCTGAGGAGATGTCCAAAAAGAAGGGTCAACATCACCGAAGTTCAAGTTATCCTCTTCGTTCACGGTTAATGCGAAGTGATTCCATTCATCACTTGGGAGCTTCACATATGGATCCCCTTGCCGATATAGTATTAGATAATGGAAGCCCTGGAACTGCAGAACTGAATCATGAATATTCTTCTGCTACCTCCACATTGGATTCACTGCCTTTGTTCTCCTGTGAGGACCCAGTTACCAGCAACAAAGGGTATGAAGTCTGTGGCACAATGTCTATGGGAGAATACATGGAGGATAACCAGATTGATGAGTATCGGGAGCAGCCCATGGAGAATCAGACTCTTTTTGAGGAAAAGTCAGAAAATCTGAAGCAAAATATCTCGGAGCAGAAGTCGACAGATGTAAAGGAACTCAATGCAGATGCTTCACTTCATAGAAAGGAGTTTCTGAATGCTCTTGATATAATCAAAGTGAACAGCGATTTGTTGGTAAAAATTTTACAAGATCCTGGCTCTTCCTTTGCCAGGCACTACCATAATCAACAGCCATACAGCGCGAAAATGGGATTGACTAAGTGCGAGTCATTCCCTTCGCCTGGCTCATCAGGAGAAAGAGTTTCTGAGTCAACTAAACAAAAACACATGCAGGGGCAGATTTTCTATCATGCAAAGGAAAAAGGGACGTTACAAATTGGTAGTAGATCACAAAAGTTAGTTGAGTTCAGATACTCAGGAGATTTTGTGGAACAGTCGAAGCCATCAAAAGCTGAGTACAAAGCAGATGGAATTCCAAAATCAAAAGAAAAAACAGTGGTTCGCAATCGTTTCAAGAATCTTAGAGAGAAGATAAAGCATGTAATTCAGGAAAGCCGAAAAGTGGGGCATCGGATTGCAATGGATGCTGTCCTTCACACAATTCCTCATGGCCATGAGGTTTCTAATGAATGGAAGCAGGAAATTGTCAGTCAACTGAAGGACCCTGAAATTAATGGAGTAGGTAAAGGTTTTCCTAGAAGCAGTGGTGAGGGTGATTATTCTGTTGCTTCTGTCATCAAGGGTCGAAGGAGCCACATGAAAAGAACCTCATCTCTCAATGACTTGGTTGACAGATACTGTCAGTTGTATGACACTAGTTTCAAAAGAGAATCAGAGTGCCGAACCTTCAAGAGATTGAAATTGAGATCTGCAGAGGCATCTTCTCCTTCAGGAAACGCCTCCGAATACCTGTCAAGGGTTCTTTCTTTGTCTGATATTGAATCCTACATCTATCACAGCAGGAACTCTTCACAAGCTTTTTCTTCAGAATTGGTAACTAGGACTGGTGTGGATGGTTCACTAAGCATAGGAGGCAGTTCTGACGAAGAGAAAAGTTTACGCCTTTCTATGGATTGGGAAAATCAGTGGCAGTTAGACACTCCAGTAGTAAGTAAAATTGAAGATAAGCAGGTTAAAGTTGAAGAAATTTGTTCAGTTACTGGAGATGAGCTCGGATCAACAATAGTTGCAGTGAATGAGGAAAATGGTAAGGGGGTTTTCGTTGATGTCTTTCTCAACTTGACAGCAGGAGATAGTGCTTCTCTCAATGAGGACATTGAGGAGGATACTGGACGTATAAAGGGACCCATAGCTACACCGGAAGAAGTAATTCCAGTTTCTCTGCCTGACTCCAATTTTCTGAAGGACACAGCCAGCCCTGAACAGTTCTCCATCGCAGAAGGTATTCCCTTTTGCCATTTTGTTCTGTGTTGTTCAATATAGTCTTAGTTCAAGTGTGTTTATTCTCTTGTTCACTGTCTTAAGACCAAATTCTCTCTCTCTCTCTCTCGCAGACACACACACAATTTAGATTGGTTAGTTATACAGAAGGATACTATGATTTTTGTACTTGAGGAGGTTTATTTGTTTTATCACCTTCCACTATACTGAAAGCATGTGAAATTAGAATTTCAATATTATCTTTTTGAACACTTGGATTCTAATATCTTATAATCTTAAATACCAAAGATCTTGCCACAAGGTATAAAAGATTCAGTACCTTGTGGCAGCCAAATTAATGTCACAAATATAAGTTACTCATTTATGGGTTTGATAGTCTTCGTATTTTAGCTTTCAAAACTTGGACTTCTGATTGTCCTTCGTACAAGTATATTTTGGATCAAATTGTATTGCTGGCCTAATTCCTTCCCTGCTAATTGAGTGATGTAAAATTACCAGCCCCTTTCACCAACTTATATGCTTTACGATTGATGTGTTCACTAAGCATGGTGGTTTTATGAAAGCAGATTCAGAAGAAGTAAAGGTAGGACAACCCGGCAGAGTGGTTGATTGGGCCATGCAGCATGGTGACTTTGGCATGGATACTTCGAAAGTGGCCGTGGAGGGAGTAGAACATGATGAGGTAGAATCTTTTAATAACCTTTCAGATAATGAAATCCTGTGTCTTCAAGTGGATGCAAAAGACAAAGCTGAATTTGATTATGTGAAAGGTATACTGGAGTTTTCTGGGTTCCGAGGTAATAAGTCTGCTGGCACATGGCATTCTGATGACCAGCCGGTGGACCCTTTGGTATACAAGGAAGTAGAGGGTTGCTTGCTCCTGGATCCTGATTGCCGTGGAAATGGTGGTGGTAATTGTAATCATCTGCTTTTGTTTGATTTAATCAATGAGGTGCTGGTGGAGATGTTTGGGAGGTCATTCAGTTACTGCCCGATGCCCTTGTCTTCCCTTTCCCATATCCGGCCGATGCCAGCAGGACACCTTGTTCTCAAATCTGTCTGGACACTTGTGAGCCAGTACTTGAGCTCGAGAGAAGATGAAGACCAATCATTGGATCATATCGTGAGCAGAGACCTAGCAAAGAACAACGGATGGATGAATCTCCAATTTCATACCGAGTGTGTGGGGCTTGAGCTGGATGACTTGATTTTTGATGATCTTTTAGAGGAAGTTTTCTGGGCATAAGCTTGGGACCAAAACAAGTTCCTCATAAAGGTGCCCACTTCTTCACCTTGATTAATTAGAAGATATTTGTCTTCTGATTTTTCACATTAGTAATGACAAATATCGTTTTACCCAAACTTCATGGAAGGAGTAGGAAAAGTACAAAACTGAGAAAGGACTTACTTGTTGCACTACTACATACTGTATAGTTAGTGAAAGAAATTCTGTTTTCTTGAGCTGGAGTTCTGAAAATAAGAAAATCAACATACACATTTTGTGTGGTTGATTTTTTCTTTTTCTCCTGAACCTTTCTGGTTGAATTAATTGTTCATCTCTTGGATGTAACATGAGGTAAGTTATTTTGAGGCCTGCTTGTTTTTCATTATGGTAAACGCCTTATATGACATGTAACACAACCGAAAATTCTAAGGACTGAGAGGAGAACTTGTTTTCTAGCTTCTACTCAATCATTTTCCTTAAGTATGGTGCATCAGACACAAATTGCAGTCAACTTTCCAAGGTTATAAAGTTTAAGAGCCATAGACTATCATGAAAAATGGCTGCAGACGCAGTGGGGATGGGGGTTTGGAACAAATCATTCATCTTTTTGCTATCACATACTGGTGTTCAATCTATAGGGTTTCCCTGAACTAAACTTGTGGTTTCTTTGTGGGATTCATTCTGTAGAACGCTTCTATTATCTCTTCGTATCATTTCATTTCTCGAATGGAAAAGCCCGCTTGCATTTTGGCAATAACTATTCCATTTCCTATTAAAAATCATAATTGTATCTTTGCCACAAACTGGATTCCTTTTTGTTGAGTGGTTCCATATTGAGTTCTGTATTTGTCACTGTGACTTTAGATTCAGATGTGAAACGCATATGTTGAATTCCATATGCATAAATTGAGGATGCTGGTGTGAATGATCGATGACAAGAATCCAGTCGAGGCATTGCTGTACAACTTCCCTGTCTTCTTTGATTCTTTTCCCATGTAGAAAATGTGAAGACTTATCATTAGCGATCAAATTAGAAACATTAATGTTGCCGCAGAAATATCTGCAGCCAGACAAACCGGCGAACATGTTTCAATGTGCGCATCTCGACGATACTGATAAACACAGTAAGAAATAGCATGTTTTGGCTTCTCTTCATTTTGTTCCTCCACAGTCCATGATGTTCCCCCTTTCATTTCCAGTTACGCGGCAACCCTCCAGTTCATTTTAATCTTAGAGCTTCGTTTGTCCTCTAACTCCTAGATGCAAACTAAGGGCTGATACATAGGGAAAAAGGTGGATAGGGAACAATTAGATTAGACACACAAGGGTCCCCCAGTTGTTCCCTTGATAAGATCTTCGGGTCAGTGCGGTTTTCTTTGTATTCTGGATTGAACTGAACTACTCCGAGGTAGTTTTGAGAAGAAGTGAGAAAATGCTACGACACATATGATGATAACCTTTTTCCAAGTGGCAAAAACGTGAGATCTTAGAAGAGACATGTCCGACTTTATTTTGCTCTGTTAGCCAGAAAGGAAGTTGCATTTCTACTGGAAAATCTCATATTTTCTCGCATGTTGATATGCTCCCTCCAAGTTTGGTTTCGACAGGATCACCATCTAAGAGATGGTGGGATTCATTACGGAACCCACCATGCGAGATATGCTGAGATATGCTGGAACTCCCTGTCGACCCCCGCACGTGAGAAACGATGGTTACTATAGAGTACTCAAAAATGAGTGGGTAAATACCATTTCTCTTACGTCTTTGTTTTTGATTGCATAGAATTTTGGTTCCACAATGATCTCATCTCCCTAAAGCATTCATGGGTCACATTTTCCTTCTGCTGCTGCTAATTTGAGTTTGCTCTCTCTCTCTCTCTCTCTCTCTCTCTCTCTCTCTCTCTCAGTATCTAGGTAAGTGGTGGCACAAACATAGACTCCACTAACAGGCTGAACTCATTCTTTTCTTTTTTCCTTTATAGGTGGTGAAAGAAGGAATGAATCCAACTTTGGCTTCAAATTTCAAACCCACTTAGAGATTAGGATTATCAGAAACTAGTGGTGAAGTCTCTGGATATTATTATAAGAATTGACACGTCGACTTTCTCTTGAAGCAATTACACGGTAAAAGTTCAGCTGGAGCGACTTCTCTTAAGTCCTTGTCCGTGGGCTTATCGACTTTGAAGGAAAAAGACATCGGGATGCATGTGCCCTCTGCGGCTCTGCCCATGGACCATAATGATGGGCGAACAAAAGCCGGAGAAAATGGACCCTTTTTTGGGCCATGTGAGAATGGATTCTACATCCACAGCAGACGAACGACGCTCATTTAGGACCCACCACGATATCAATTCTTATACTCCTACAGTACCTAGGTGGGCCCAACTCCCTAGTGTTAGCCTCTGTTTGGCAGGCTTTCTTGCGGAGGAAAAGGAAAAGGAAAAGAAAGAGGAAGAGAAGGGTGTTCTGATTGGTGAGTGCGAAAGAACAAAACTTTTCTCTTTTGATTATATCCCCGTGACTGGCTGATTGAAAGAAAAAGCAATGGACGCCCCACACCAATAAACGGACGGACAGCCCGCGTGTTCTTACCGAAATCAAAAGTATCCGACTCGGATTCTGTGTATGTTTCGGATTTAGAAAATTACATCAAATTACCCTGAAGTAAATCTTTAGGAAATATATACAATAAAACTGATATATCTTGGCATTCGCTCGGATTTGGAAGAGGAGAAAGAGGTCTTTAGATGAAACCTTTCGCGATTAAGATTTGTTGCACTTTTATAAGACTGTGTTGATAATCTAAACTTTTAGGTTTAGTATTTATAGTTCAATTCAAACATCCCAAAATAAATAAGGAATCTTTATGGTCATACTCAAAAAGAATTGACACGCTCTTCCACCCAGTTGGCAAGAAGAAAACTGATATTTCAGTAGAATAAAATTTAGAGTATTTAAAGAGAGAAAAGAGTATATATATTTTAATAAAACCTTTTCTGGATATAATTAATTAGAGTATGGAAAGTAATTTGATTGAAGGTGGCCCCATCCCAAATAATGGTTCCTCTCATGGGGAGTACAATGATAAGAAGTTGCCGGGGAATCAAAGATGGGAGCCATCCTTTCCTGCCCAAGTGCTTGAGAGAGAAATAATGGACTCTTGAATTTAGAAAATATCTCTCCTGCATTGGCTGATCTCAGTTCAAGCAGTACAGATTTGCATTTGTGCTGAATCTTCAAATATCTTCCGAGTAGTACAATTTCCATCCGGTACTCCAAATGAACAAAACAAACCTCCTCTCGTACAATTTGCATCCACTCCGAGTTGTTTTTGTGCTTAAGATGTACATGAGACTCAGGCATATTCGTTTTGAAAAATTTTAAGAATGGTATAAATATTTAGATAATATTTGAATTTTTATTGACATATATATAAAAGTTATTGAATTATATTAATATTTATAAAAAAAAGTACTATTGAGTTGTATTAATATGCATATAGAATAATGTTATGATTGTAAATTTAAAAAATTAGATTCAAATTCTAAATTTTTTCGCCAAACGAATATGCCCGGGTTGAACATCCCATGTGTATCAAACGCATGGTCTTGTATTCAATTCTTTTTGAGAATATAAGTAATTTAATTAAGAAGTTAAACTATAAGTCGTCTAATTTTTTCCGACCAAGTTAGTCCGAGCTCACTACATATGAGGTGTCACGGATTTTTCTTGTTATAAAAAAAAAAAATAAATAATTAGCCATTTAAACAATAATTTGATAAGTGATGTTGCTGATAAGGACAAAGGCAGAATATAGATTTTGAGAGTGTCATACCATGATATCATGATTTTTGGGGGGCTAATATAAAAACAAAACAAAACAAAGTCTATACTAATTATTGTTTTTGAGGGGGGCCTGTAGGAGCCGGTTCTCTCATTTCTCGTATCTAATAAAATATGGGTTTTGTTTACATCAATTATGCAGTATGGGGTCCATCATATTGTTATTATTATTATGTTTGACAAGTGATAACCAGAACTTCACTTGTTAATCACTCAATAGTCTCAATTTGTACTTTATTTTTCATTTGGGCCCTACTAGCTTTACTTACTGAGATGCCAATTAATTTTCTCTTAAAAAAGACAGAGAACACATATGTAACCTACCCCAGATCATACCCCTCCGAAAATGTATAAGAATTACCAATTGGGGGCAGCTGTACTTCATACAATTATTTTTATTGATACTGCAGGTATTTTAAACAGAGAGCAGGAAACGGAATCTACATTACTAGTCAAAATATGTTAGAAAAGACAGAGAGAGAAGGAAAATATATATTAAAAAAAAATAGTTCTCCCCAAGAGATTAATACATAAATTATTATTCAATTGACAAAGAGTTAAAAGAAGGAATATAAAATTATTCATTTAACCTCAATTTATCCTAACAACTTTTTTTGGATGAAAATAATAAAATTTGAGTATTTAATTAATATAACTACTAGAAAAAAGACTATAAAAGAAAACCGTATAGACTCATGGGTTCGTTCTTGACAACCTCTATTACACGATATTGAACTTATCAAACTCTTTAAAAGAAAAAAGAGGAAGTAATTTTTTGGAGGAATCGTGGACTGGGTGGGAGGGGCCATGGTCCCCCGGCACCTTACATTCAACAACAAATTTTGAGGTTTCATTTTATTTTTATATTATTGGCAGTGTTATAGATATAAAAATAATAATTGAATCAACAGCTTTCTAACATTTTAAATTTTTTAAATAAATAATAGTTTTACAAAGTTTTGGAGCCAAGATTAAGTTCGAGACTCCGCACTTCATCCTAATCACTTCACGTCAATTTTAATTAAATATTACAAGTGTTTACCTATCTATTAAGGAACGAAGAGTATGAATCTTTCGTCTACGAGTGAGGCAGAGTATTAGAGATATAAAATAAAAAATAGGATAAATACATTTTTAGAACTTTGGGGATCTAATCACTACACCACAAACTTTGCATTGTAAAACATTTCCCCCTTGAACTTGGGCGGAAACATTGTACCATGCTGTCAAATTTTCTATCAATTTGAATGGAAAATGATACACATGTCATGCACGTGATTTTTTGACATGCAATTTACATTTATGCTCTCAACTCGTACGTTTACGTTGGCCCCCTATTGAGGGTATATATATATATAATCGTTTGCCAAAAATCACATGCTGTTGGCACTATTAAGTGCGTCATTTTCCATTCAAGTTGATAGAAATTTTGACGGGAGAGTGCAATGTGTACTCTACCCAAAGTTCAAGGGTAGCGTACACATAAAAAAAACTCAAAATTTAAAATTTGGGGTGTAATATGTCAACTCTTCAAAATTCAGAAGGGAAAATTCTTGTTCCCCTAAACAGCCCTAGTCCCATCAAAAACTCAATCAGCTTCTTTCAAACAACTTAAGTTTTGGGATACCCAAAAACAATTTGTTATTACACTTCGATCCTCAAAATCAATTTTCCCCAGCTAGTTTATTATCCAACTTGCACCTTTTTTTCTTTCCTTCTTTGGAGAGTTGGGGTCGGAGGGGTTTTTGTGACACAGACATGAGAGGAGGCGATGGTGTCAAAATAACAAACTTTACCTCGAGATTCAAAGGAATAGGGTGTGAGTTTGGTAAGAGGTCATATTCATGACACAAGTTTGCAGCTATGGTGGGGACTCTGGGATTTTCCAGTTTATCGTTTTCCATCCAAAGTTAATCGATAGCTAAACTTTTCTTCTCCTGGCCATCTCTTCCACGCAACGGGCGCTTTCAGAGGAAAATAAAGGATAAGCTAAGCTAAGCTAAGCTAACGATCATTCATTTCCTTTATGTTAGACGGAGACCGGACTTATTAGAAAATATAATTTAAATAATAAAATTAATTATTTTTTTTATAAATTTTAAATTTTTTGAGATGGGCAGTATGTTTATAAAGTATTAAAGATATTTAACTCTAAATTTTATCTTAATTTTAAATAAATATTATAATATTAAACTTCTCAATTAAAGAAAAGAGAGTTATGCGAATAAAGTGTTAGAATATATAATTTAAATAATATAATTTATCTTCTTATATATAAAAAAAAATATATTTTTCACTTATTAGAATATTGTAATTTTAACTACTAATTTTAATATATTATACTTTTAACTATTTATATTAGACACTTTATATTATCCGTCCTCAAATTAAATTAAAATAATGATTATATTTCTAACTTTTTCATATGTTCATCCATCAGGCATCCACGATATTGTTATCCATTAATTAAGCTTGGGATCTTTTATCGTGATTTTAAATATAAAAATAGTTAATTTCTATCTAAAATTTGACGAATATTATAATATATCAAAAGTAATCATTTATGATGCCGTTGGATCCCGATAGTAATTTTCTAATCCAGAAAAAGGATTGCATTTGTCCCTGAATCACGACCGTTGACTTAGTCGACCACCTTTGGATCGTAATGATCGGCAGGAAACGGTGGAGATTCTAGAGAAGACATGAGAAGACCTATACTTTAGGAACACACCAGAAAGAGACCCACTGTGTGCAACTGTGCATACGACAAAAAAGACGGGAGATGAAACCGAAGGGTACGTAAGGGAGAAAGCGAGTAAAGGGTTTTGGAGCTATAGAGACGGATAACCACGAGGTACGATCTCAACACGTGGACGGTGGATATCCGACATTCTCTCTCCTCCACCGCGCTATAAATGGAGGTGATGGGTCTTTCCTGAAACTCGTTCTTCTTAGGCTCATCGTACTTATTGTTACCCTCGGTTGCACCAAATCTTTTGAGTTCTGATCTGCTTTCTCTTTGCCGTAAGAAAATGTCGTGCTGCGGAGGAAACTGTGGCTGTGGGTCTGGCTGTAAGTGCGGCAACGGTTGTGGAGGGTAACCTTCTCTTTCCCTTCAAGCCTCTGTCTGCTTTCTAAGACTATGATTACCAGAGAAATTTCAAACATAGCATCCCAAGGCATATATTACGGATATTTTCATCATTCCTCTTCCGTTTCCTTCCCCTAATTTGTATATGAAAGTGGATCGATTTGCATGTTGATTTTCTGATACTCGAGATTTTTAGCTAAAATCTATGAAAGTGGATCGCTTTTCCCTTCCTAGACGGATATGTCGCCAAGTATTCTCAGAGGTGGTTGCATGTAATATGCTGTGAAGTTGCGAACCAAGTCATGATTTTTCTTGTGTTTTCCTCTCTGGAAATAATTGATGAAAAAAAAATTGACTTCAGTTCCTGTTCTAAAAATCTTGCATGTCATCCGTATGAATCTATTTCTTCGAATTACTTTTGGTTTTCGCTTGAATATCTGCGAATTGATGGATCATGGATTTATGGTGCTGTTTGACGATGATGCTGCAGATGCAAGATGTACCCTGACATGAGCTACTCAGAGAAGACCACCACCGAGACACTAATTGTTGGTGTTGCTCCCCAGAAGACGTACGTACTGTTTTGTTTTTCCTTTCTTATCTTCTTTCATGCGGAGAAAAATGGACTTTTTTTACCCCCCCGCCGCGGGGGGTTCTACTTTAATCTCCTGAAGATCATTAATTATTCTCGGCAAATAATGATGTTATGTTGTCATAATTTTGGATCATGCAGCTACTTTGAGGGATCTGAGATGACCGTGGGAGCTGAGGATGGAGGCTGCAAGTGCGGAGACAACTGCACCTGCGACCCTTGCAATTGTAAATGAGAGAGATATTAGCCTTTGAAGCAGAGATGGCCCTTGTCTTGGAGAACTGAAATCTAGCATATATTACTACTATATATGTATGTCTACTTGTGTTTTGTGTCCTTTTGAAACTAGTCGTAATTTGAATAAAGCAGCCATGGCTCTCTGTTTCTGCAAATCTTAAGTCTTAAGGTTTGCCAGGGGGTTCACTCCTAGCCATGGCTGTTTGGTGTGTGTGTTCTTTGTACAATGTTAGTAGGACTAAATCATGTAACCATGGGGGTCTCTGCTCTAAGGGGGTTTAAATATATTAATATGCATGTGGGAAGAGTTGTAGGTCTTTCGATAAGGGAATGAAAGCTCCTTTCTTCTAGTTTGAGAAACAAGCAGTTTGTCAGTTCTGTGTGGAGTAGTAGTATCTGGTTCATCTGTTAATTTCGTAATTTTTTCAAGCATAAACAAGAATAAGAAAGCAAAGAAGCTGATATATTATAAATGGTGAAATTGATGGGTTGCTCAAAGTCAAGCCTCCCCTCGAATTAAGTGTGGTTTCTGTCATGTGGTGGTTGGGATAATTGACTTCCAATAAATTTTTGTCTGCCACGCTAGATAGAGAGAAAATAAGGGTAGGAAAAGGATGTGGAGTAATTCAATATCATCGAGAAATGGCCCGCTACCTCGATCAAACTCCTCACAGTTGTTAGTGCATGAAGTTTCGACGGAATCGAAAATAGGGTCCTCTTCCCCACTCTTCATAAATAAAAGGTGCAAAATCTTATAGCTTCCACTTGAAATCCAGTCTCGCAAAGAAAATTCTTATAGAAGCGTCCAAGTAAGTGGAAATCGAGAATATTAGATTCACTCATTTGGTCAGTTAAAAGAAGTGGAAACTGAGGGTGCCTGAATTCTAACCGAGAGGTCTGCTTAGTTTCTGGAAACATGTAGCTACACAAAGCGAAATATCACCTTCTATTAAACGAACTACTATAGTTTTGGATGAGTGAACACAATAATCATTTACATGAAGAGTATGAAAACGGAGCGACTTTTGTATGAACACCACATTTCTAATCAGGTTAGATCCAATTATCTCAAAACTCCAGAAGTTTTGTTACAGAATATGGTACAAGTACACAAAACAGAGAATAATGATTCTCAATGTTGTTACAGAAGCCGATTAGATCCAATTATCTCAAACCTCCTTTTGTTACAGAATATGGTACAAGTACACAAAACACACAGAATAATGATTCTCAGTGTTGTTACAGAAGCCGATCGAGTCAGTGGTTTGAACTTTGAACTATCAAGGAACGAGGCTATTTGACTGGTAGAATCTCCGAACAGTCGGGTGTAGAATCTTCTGGTCTGTCAAATATTCCTCTGGCAGCTCTGCTGAACAAGTAGTGAACCTGCAAAAATTTTGCCAAGCAAATGAGTATATCCTTCTTATAGCCGAAATTGTCTCTCTCAATCCAGAATAATATCTACCTGCTTGGACGAAAGGCCTATCTTCTCCAAATCATTCAACTGCAACAAGTCAGATGTATTCTTCAGCAAAATTGCATAACATAGTCAAAGAAGATGGCATTTCATACCCAAAGCTCAGAATAGTCTTACCGATTGTAATGGGCTCGATTCTCTGAGTTCACATATGTACTCTGCCATTTTTACTCCAATCCCCTGAATTTTTTAAAGACGAGCCTCGTTAAGGAAACAAAAGATATCAGATTACTCTATTTCACGATAAGAACTGCACAACTGCTGAAATATACCTTTAACTCTAATAGCTCCTCCCTACAGATAAAAGCCAATTCCCAAGCTTAGTATATTAGAGTATGAACAACGTAGAATTCACAAAAAGCAAGCTGAGAAATGGAAAACAGAACTCCATAAGTAATTAAACTTACTTGCTGGCCGTGTTTAAGAAACCAACATACTGTTGGACGAGAGAGTTCTGTTATACAATTGACAGAAGTGAGAATCATAGTTTCAAGACATGAAATAGAAACATTATATGATGTGTGGTTTATCTCTCTCTACCTTCAAGCTGGAACTCCATACACTGAATTTATCCACTGGGGTGCTGGTGATTTGCAACTTGTTTGGAGACTTTTCAATGTAAGGGCTTTTGGGAGTAATTGGCTCGAATAAAACTGGACATGATTTGCCTGTGCACGAGTGTCCCTCAAGGGGTTCTTGATTTATATTTGTGTCTATTGTGGACAGAACTTTTCTCGAGGAAGTCTGCGGTGCATCTTTCTTCACACTAACTGGGGATGACCCCACCCAATTGGAAGCACAATATATGGCTGCCATAGTTTTCTTTTTGTCTAAGGGTTCATCATCTATTCAAACATAAAAAAATCTACAAGCATTAGAAAAGTTCTTTCACAGTTACAAGCAGTAAAATTTCCTTAATATCATAATCATGTGTTGGTAACATACCACGCAAGTACATATTTGACTTGGACACAACTATATCAGCAGTAGCCTCAATCTCTTCTCTTTGTGAAATGTCAGCAACCTTCCCCGTCTGCAATGGAACTAGGATTACTACTATGCATGAAAATAGAAATTTGCAGATAGTTTTGCGCATCTCAACACTTTCTTTCACATGTGAACATGTGAGTTGTAAAACAAATACAAAAGGGCAAGACCTTTTTGACTCAACAATACGGTTTCATCTCTTTCACATAGTGTCGCAAAACAAAGGAGAGGTTGGTTTGCTGAAATGTCTACAACATTTTTTATAGCAAAGCGTCTATCTTTCTATGTTTTTGCGCATGAAGCTAGCAAAGAGGTGTGGATGAAGAAGTTACGACAGGAATTGGACCTGAAGCAAGAGGTACGAACCAGAGTGTCATCCATCTAGTAAGAATTCAACTCAACTTTCCATTCGAGTTATAATCATATTGATTTGAGGAATCATTGGATTAGCGTTGGAACTGAAGTTGTTCCAAATTGAAAAAATCCATACTGACGAGAACAGATCAGATATGATCCATACATTCAAGCAGCACTATGCTTAGAGGCCATTATTTGCTTGAACGGATTCCAACCTTGCCACTGATCCTATTGCTTAGAAGTTCTAACGGCATACCTTGCAGTTCAGGAAGCCATTTTTCTTTTTTGCCAATCTCTCCAGCCTCAGGGAGTATACCTCTCAGAATTGGCAAAGCACCCCTATCATTTACTCCATCAAAATGCGCACGATTTTTTGACCCTTTCCTAACTGGACTGTCACTTTTTAAACCGTGCATAAACATTTTTATGAGCTTTCAGTTTATAGAGGCTGCATAAATAGTATAGCGGTAGACCAAGCCTATGGCCTGTAACTTGTAACAGTCGACTAATCGTGTACTCTCAAAATGACAACGTATAGTGATTTTCAACACAATATAACTGAACTCCACCTTGCTAAACTCTTAGCTCCTTTACTAGCCCTAAGCCACAAAGCTTCTTTAACAATCTCAGCAATTGTCATGCATTGCATCTAAGCCGTCGACAATGCAAAGAACTGAATCATGGACCTCCAACAACTTGAAGGTGCCTATTTCTCTTGACCCAAGGCACTCTTTAACATGAAATTTTCATCAAATATCGTGTCTACTGATCACCACCTTGTTTGCTCGGATCCCAAACCCTTGAACTTCTTTCTCATACCCGAGAAAAATACATTGTCTAGACTTTGGGTCAAGCTTTGATCTCTCTTCACTAGGAATGTGCGCACTAGCTGGACAACCACAAAGTCTTAACTCTAGAGGTAGATTACCCCATTACCAGTCTATACTTCCTCTGCAACCTTACCATCCAGTTCTACCCTTGATGACCTGAAACATATCATACTCACTGCATTTGCCCAAAAGTCCAGCATTCAACATGAGATACCATATGTATTGTGAACTTTGCATCCTTGTACTTTGTACCATTATTATCAAACGCTTAATCTTCCTCTTCTATAACTTTCCAAAACTTGAACTTCGACGTTTGCCAAGAGCATAAAAATCATATCTTTCTTTATATTCGTACCTGATTGGTGGCCTGATAGTGTCTAGGTGATGCTCACAAGTAGGTGGTGCAGGTAGAGTTAGAGAAAGAAGTTCAAGGTACATAGACTACTACTTTAGAAGTTGAGAAGCATCAAATATATCCTACTCATTGCATTTGCAACCTTACCACGCAGTGCTACCCTATGGCCTATTAATCAAGAAACATATCATACTCACTGCATTTGCCCAGAAGTTCTTTGCAAGTCTGACATTGAATAGATTTATTGCATCCCTCCTTTGACTTTTCAAAACTTGAACGTTTTGCCAAGAGTATAAGATATTATATCTTCATATTCGTACCTAACTACCGACCTGATAGTGCGTCTGGGTCTTATCTTCTTTCCAAACATATTTTTTTACTCTCACATTCTCCGAGAGAATAATTTCAAAAACTTTCTCTTTCCAAACATCTCTTCAATGGGCCTCACCTTGGTTGAAAGGAGACTAGTATGGTTGGAAAGAAGCTTTAAGGGCCACCACTTCGGCGGGGATCTAATCTTCTTTCCAAACATATTTTTTTATTCTCTCACATTCTTCAAGAAAATAAATTTCAAAAACTTTTTCTTTCCAAACATCTCTTATATGAGCCCCACCTTGGTTGAAGGGAGACTAGTGGTCGGAAAGAAGCTTGAGGGCCACCACGTAGGCATCTGGGATTGATGAACTATCTAAAAATAGAAAATATTGTGCTATTTTTAATCTTGATTGAGTAATTGTTATTGCATCATTCTTAATTTGTTATCAACTAAAACTAATATTCACACAATCTATAACTAATATCTAGCAAACACATTTTTGGGGCAATTTTCTAAAACTCATTCTCCCCATCTTGAATTGCCGTAATTCTAGAACTTATAACTATTGGGCCCAATGGACGGAACCATCAAACTCCCTTGGCACTTTTGCTGACCTGCTCCCTCTAAACATGGCGGGAAAGACCATCCCTTGGAGAGCTGCTTTTCTTTGCTTATCGTGCTTGTTAAAGTTATATTTGTACTTTATTTGTCTGTCGGTGTATTGTAAATTTTTTTTTTAGTAATCTACTTATCTTGCTCAAAAAAAGAAAAAATTTAGACCCTACCCTGTTTCTATTGCTGGTGTTGTCCAAGATCAAGATTCACAAGACAAGTTCAAAGTCTTACCTCCGAGAAAGCATCATCTCCACCTTCATAATTAAATAAATCCCCAAAAGGCACGGGAGTAAACCTGCATTATATTGAGCAATTAGGCGAGGTGTATTATGTCAGTTTGGCACTATGAAATATCTAACCAATTTGCCCATACCTTTCTTTTGCGCCACGAGCACCTTCATTGGTAGCCTTAGCTTTCACAGAGCTATGATGGATACTGGGTTTCTTAACGGAGCTCAGAGAACTGGGATTTCTGCCCATGCAAGGAGACTTCAACACTCCAATCCGTTGTGCAGTCTTTGTCTTGCCTTTAGATTCAAGCCAAGCACGCAGTTTGGCCTCCATGTCCAGTTTGTCCTTCGGGGTGTTGTCTAGCTTATGAGCTGAGGAAACAAAATTGGAGATGTGACGTGACCGAGCAGCCAAGCTGACAGTATGAACAGATTCCTGGTACTCTCCTGGATTCTGTTATAAAAGAAAAGAGGCTTCTTTCACATTTTACCTACGATTATAGACAGCAGGTCAGGGAGAAAAAAAAGGATGATCCAAAAGTCCTATTCCATACCAGGCAAGCAACCATTAAGGCACGGCTTGTTCCACCAAGAGAGTCCTGCAATATACGTGTCAATTTGCTTTCTCTATAAGGCACACGGGCCTTGTTACTATTCAGGGCATAAATCACATTCGACAACGCAAACAAGGACTGGTTGATCTTGGCACTCTCTTGAAGACGAACCCCTTCATTGCAGGTCCTTCTATTATCTTCGTTACCTGATTAAATAATGCTTTCAGGTCAGAATGGCTAAGACAGATATACAACGGCCACTCTAACCATGAAAGGTGTGGAAATAACCTGCCAAGTCTATGAGGTTTAGCTTCCCAGAAACAACAGTCCCAGAGCCATCCCCACAAGGAGTGGAAACAGAAATCACAAGTACCCCATGGCTCCTACTAGAGACATCGTTCAGACCCGTGTGTGCAACTTTCCGCCTTTCAACCCCGCAAGAAAGTGCCTCATGGAATTCTGACATTGACTTTACGGGGACCCGGGATAGTCCCCGTAGATGAATTTTCCCGTCTTTGTCATCCAAAACTGCTATTTCCTTTGGTTTGAGCCCTAAAAGATCACAACACCTGTCCATATAGACCTCGTAGTACGAAATCTCTGCTGTGCTTCCTGTGCTTTGGCTCAATGAGAGAATTGTAGACATGGCCAGCGGCATTAGACCTTGCTGCTCATCCGTGCCCTGCAACATCAACCACCCACTGATTAATCAAGAAGGAGCAGAATATACCTGGTGAACTGAAATTTTCGAAAAGAAAAGAACTGCAGCATTATTCCAAGTCTCAAAGTTTACTTCCTATAATTCATTTCCCTTGGTTCTCCTGAAATCCACACAAAATTAGCAACGTGGGGATGGGGGCTGATTTATCCAGAAGGAGCAGAGCGCCCCTAATGAAAGCAAATTTGTCTAGAAGAAAAGAAATGGAAGCATTAAACCCACAATCTAAGTTTACTTTCTGTTATTTCTTTCCCTGTTTTTCTCGTGAACTACGGCAAATTTACACCCGGAGGGCCCCATTAATTCACAAGGAGGCGAGTAACCTAATGAAAGGAATTTGGCTATAAGAAAGCATTAATCCACACAAAATAACGAGAAGGATTTCTATTGTTTTCCCAAACCTGCATGGTGTACGTTTTTCCACTGCCGGTAGCACCGTAGGCAAATACCGTTGCATTGCAGCCTTGGAAAATCCCCGGAATCAAAGGGCTAACTTCTTCGTGAAAGATCAGACCCAAATTATTGTCCTCTTGGCCAAAGAAAGAGTCCAACCGATAGCACTCGTTTCGGCTACATCCGTGAATGAAGAAAATCCAAGTCATTAGTTAAAATTAAAGAACAAAACCCACAAAAAAATTCTTAGCCAAAAATCAAATCAGAGCGCAAGACCTAGAGATATTTCCTTCACAGATTGCAATTGAGTAGTCAATAACTATTCACCTGGTATCTTTATCTTTGAGATAGACAGCGACATCTTGGCCGGACTCGGAGTCTTGATCAAGAACTGAAACGCATGGTGTTCGGTCTCCGTTCTTGTCGAAAATCTCGTGAGGGAGGAAGGGACGCACCCTCACAATGACTCTCACCTTGGAGATCGAGTTGGGGCCCATGGTCGTCGTAGGAGGAGAGAAAATTTTACAGTTCGGGCTCTAATGGATGAACCAAGAGACGCAGAGTGAGAATGAGAGCGAGAAAGAGAGACAGAGAGAGAAAAATGGGTGATACTCGACCGTTTGGGAGCTTTTATTTGAAAATTAAGGTATTCGACCGTTGGGGTTTGGGAGTTGGAGGCCGGAATACCTTTAACTGTCTTAACACGTTTTGAATTTTCCTCCTGGGGAAGACTCATTTGAGTACTCGGCGCTTGATCTAGTTGGGCTAAGATTTCTTTCTCTTTTTCTTACGGCCCATTTGAGCTTATTGGCCCATTTACCCAGAGCTCCCTTTAGTTGGGCCCAGAGATTTCTGAAGATTGTCAAACCCAAAGAAAGCTGTTTCACACGAATCGTTTTGCGTGTTACTGGAAATCACGCTTTTTACATCATCCATTGGACACGCTATCATTGTGAATTTCGGAAACAAAAAACTGATTTATTTTTCACTTGCCTTATTCCTTTCATCTATATATATCATTTCATTCCTTTTGCAGGAGCTGATCAGCCTGCATATCGTTTGAACTTTGAAGTCAATATGTTTAGGGTTCGTAAAAGAAGGAAGATAGTTGTGAAATTTGAACATAAGTTATGTTCAAATTTTAAAAATACTAATGTGAAATATTGGAAGAAATTAAAGTTCTACAATTTATCATATGAGATGTTTGTAGAAACCAAATGACATTGATTTGTTATGCTGTTACTTCTCATCACTCGTAAGATTGTGTGCCTATTGATCAAATTTGACAATTTCTAATCTATTCTGTTAGACACATACCATGATTGATGGTTAGTAGTAGTACCTTTGAGCTGTGATGAGCATCTGTGACATTGTGTATGGCTAACCCAATAAGGAAAGTTTCGTAAGGAAACAGGAACAAGCTACCATGAGACAAAAGATCTTCTTTCTAAAGAGATTCGATACAGGACTATTATATGTCCAAGGTCCAATATTGAAATAATTTCAAAGGTTTACCTTGATTTTGTCCATGTCAACATACAATTCGAAATGCCTCAACTTTTTTAGAACAAGTCTACGTCAAATAGCAATGATTCGAAACACTTCTTTTTATACTATTTCGGAAACCCAAGGACTCAATCTATGGATATGTAAAATACAGGATTTCAATCCTAGCAGGAAAAGGAGGGAAACGATACTCAATTTAAAGTGAGTAAACAGAATTCCATACTCGATCTCATAGATACATATAGGATTCTGCGGAAAGTATGAAAGTCGTATGTACGGCTTGGAGATTCTCAGAGTTGGGGCCCATGGTCGTCGTAGGAGGAGAGAAAATTTGTCTAGAAGAAAAGAAATGGAAGCATTAAATCCACAATCTAAGTTTACTTTCTGTTATTTCTTTCCCTGTTTTTCTCGTGAACTACGGCAAATTTACACCCGGAGGGCCCCATTAATTCACAAGGAGGCGAGTAACCTAATGAAAGGAATTTGGCTATAAGAAAGCATTAATCCACACAAAATAACGAGAAGGATTTCTATTGTTTTCCCAAACCTGCATGGTGAGTTTTTCCACTGCCGGTAGCACCTAGGGTTGCATGCCTTGGAAAATCCCCGGAATCAAAGGGCTAACTTCTTCGTGAAAGATCAGACCCAAATTATTGTCCTCTTGGCCAAAGAAAGAGTAACCGATGCACTCGTTTCGGCTACTCCGTGAATGAAGAAAATCCAAGTCATTAGAAAATTAAAAACAAAACCCACAAAAAAATTCTTAGCCAAAAATCAAATCAGAGCGCAAGACCTAGAGATATTTCCTTCACAGATTGCAATTGAGTAGTCAATAACTATTCACCTGGTATCTTTATCTTTGAGATAGACAGCGACATCTTGGCCGGACTCGGAGTCTTGATCAAGAACTGAAACGCATGGTGTTCGGTCTCCGTTCTTGTCGAAAATCTCGTGAGGGAGGAAGGGACGCACCCTCACAATGACTCTCACCTTGGAGATCGAGTTGGGGCCCATGGTCGTCGTAGGAGGAGAGAAAATTTTACAGTTCGGGCTCTAATGGATGAACCAAGAGACGCAGAGTGAGAATGAGAGCGAGAAAGAGAGACAGAGAGAGAAAAATGGGTGATACTCGACCGTTTGGGAGCTTTTATTTGAAAATTAAGGTATTCGACCGTTGGGGTTTGGGAGTTGGAGGCCGGAATACCTTTAACTGTCTTAACACGTTTTGAATTTTCCTCCTGGGGAAGACTCATTTGAGTACTCGGCGCTTGATCTAGTTGGGCTAAGATTTCTTTCTCTTTTTCTTACGGCCCATTTGAGCTTATTGGCCCATTTACCCAGAGCTCCCTTTAGTTGGGCCCAGAGATTTCTGAAGATTGTCAAACCCAAAGAAAGCTGTTTCACACGAATCGTTTTGCGTGTTACTGGAAATCACGCTTTTTACGTCATCCATTGGACACGCTATCATTGTGAATTTCGGAAACAAAAAACTGATTTATTTTTCACTTGCCTTATTCCTTTCATCTATATATATCATTTCATTCCTTTTGCAGGAGCTGATCAGCCTGCATATCGTTTGAACTTTGAAGTCAATATGTTTAGGGTTCGTAAAAGAAGGAAGATAGTTGTGAAATTTGAACATAAGTTATGTTCAAATTTTAAAAATACTAATGTGAAATATTGGAAGAAATTAAAGTTCTACAATTTATCATATGAGATGTTTGTAGAAACCAAATGACATTGATTTGTTATGCTGTTACTTCTCATCACTCGTAAGATTGTGTGCCTATTGATCAAATTTGACAATTTCTAATCTATTCTGTTAGACACATACCATGATTGATGGTTAGTAGTAGTAACCTTTGAGCTGTGATGAGCATCTGTGACATTGTGTATGGCTAACCCAATAAGGAAAGTTTCGTAAGGAAACAGGAACAAGCTACCATGAGACAAAAGATCTTCTTTCTAAAGAGATTCGATTCGGAACTATTATATGTCCAAGGTCCAATATTGAAATAATTTCAAAGGTTTACCTTGATTTTGTCCATGTCAACATACAATTCGAAATGCCTCAAATTTTTTAGAACAAGTCTACGTCAAATAGCAATGATTCGAAACACTTCTTTTTATACTATTTCGGAAACCCAAGGACTCAATCCTATGGATATGTAAAATACAGAATTTTCAATCCTAGCAGGAAAATGAGGGAAAATGATACTCAATTTAAAGTGAGTAAACAGAATTCCATACTCGATCTCATAGATACATATAGGATTCTGCGGAAAGTATGAAAGTCGTATGTACGGCTTGGAGATTCTCAGAATCAGACAAAAATAAATAAAATTTATTAAACAAAAATATATTTTTTCAAAGATTTTCCTAATTTCCTGGGTGGTTAACGATAGTGTAGGTAACCGTCACCATCACCATCACCGTAATTGACGGAATCACATAATTGATATACCACCACATCGCTAAGACACAATAACTGTCATTGCCGGTGACGGTATTAACGGTAACGGTTATACGGTAACCGCTTAAACCATGTTTTTCATTTTTTTCACTGTTTTGTGTTGTTTTCCTTAGAATTTTTTTGACCTTAAGACCATTTGATGCCTATATATAAGCAACAAATATAATCATTCAAATATCATAACCTGTTTAAATTTCAACATAATATCATAATCAATAATATATCAAATGGACAAATATCATAACCTATTCAAACATAATATCATAAACATTAATAATCATAACAAATATAATAAGCTGTCCAAAAGTCCAACATAATATCATATTCACATTGAAGCCTACCCAACTACCCGCAAAACGCTCGCAGTAAATGTGAACAGATTGTACTTCTTTCTCACTCTTTCATTTTTGCTTCCTATGAACTCCAAAATCGCACTTAGGAGATTGCTTCTGCCTCACTTACTCGCTCCTTCACTTATTCTCTCTCTTTCACTGATTTGCTTTCTGAAATCAGTTAGTTTAGTAGCTCTCCCACCTCAAACCTAACCTCAAATCTAATCCTTAATATATTCCGTCTTTTCGTTTTCTTTTTTTCTTTCTATATCTTGGGCTCGTGCATTTCTTCCTAGTAATTAGCCGTGAAAAATTCATAGGGTTGGTAGTCTCTTCTGTAATGGAAGTGGAGCAATCGAGGCCAGTCAATCCGGCCATGACCTTCGACGAGGTCTCCATGGAGCGCAGCAAGAGCTTCGTCAAAGCCTTGCAGGTCAATAACTCTCTTCGCTCTATCTGTTAAGATGTATTCATATGGTTAGATATGTATAAATTAATTGATCCCTGGTTTTATGGGGCCCAGATCTGGATTATTCCTGTTTCATTGATCAGTTTTTATTATGCCCCGACTTCTTTGTGGTGTAATTTTGGGCAATTAATTTGTTTGCATAGATGGCTTTTTCTTTTGGAGTTTACGTTCTGTGTGGTTGCTTTGAGAGTTGAACTGTTAAAAAAGAAAATATGGGTTGAAATTATAAAACTCCTCAAGTCAACTGAGACAAATTTAGCATTTTGAAGCCTTTATGTTTTCTCTCTATATATTCTTGGCAATGAGGGCACTAATGGAATCCATCTCTCTTTGACACTTGGTATCGTCAATGTGAGTGGCTGCTGGGGAATTACATGCCAATTGTTATGATCTTGTGTGTGCGTTGTAAAACTGTCTCTTCAACCCTTCCAGCTGAGCTACGCCTGGATGTTGGCCAATCCTAGTAGGAGGGGCAACTGACATGTCATGGTCATTTTGGCGCGGAGAAGGGGCACTAAATTTTCGTTGCACACTCGGGCTGGATGATTTGCCCTGCATTTGCTAGCCTTTGCAAAAATGTCGCACAAATTTGACAAGCCAAATGAAGGGCAGAGATTTGACTTGGTTATTGCTGAGATGTCTTCAATTAAGCTCTCTAATGTAGTATTCTTATGAGTCGTTTTCTTATCTGCTATATGAATCAAAGTATTTTCTTGATTCATGGTCTCCTTGTAGTGGTTATTTGGGGTGTCTGAGAAACTTAATGAACTTATAGACCTCTGTCAGAACGTATATTCTTCTGTGAGCTGTTTCAGGAAGTAATTGAGGCTTCGGAAAATTCATGAGCGCACATGACGTCGAAATACAGATGTTTATGAGCCTAGTCGCACTAATTACTGCATAATGGTTGCTGTTATTTGACTTATATTTATGTGTCTCGAGTTAGAGTTTGGTTTGACTAGTTCGTATTTTTTGCTGCAAGCGGCGTATGTTCTCTGTCCAATGTACGTATCTTCTCATCAGGATTCTCTTCGTGTTCTATGACAGCAAGGCAGCTGCACTTACAGGAACTAGTAGATTATTGGCTACTCGAATCGAATCTCTTAGCGCTATTTATTCGTGATTGACGTATGCGGGAGTATATTGTGTTTTGTGGTGCCAATCATTTGGACCGTGTATTGAGAAGAAAATTATCATATATTATACTCTCTGTTTTTCCACCCATGAAAGATTTATTCTTTTTCGTTATAATGAGTTCTATTGATATAATTCTCTCTTCTTGTGTTGGTCAACTACTTTTCACCACCCGCATACATTTCATAAGATTTGAAATCAACTACACCTACTTTTAGTACCAACACCCAAAATTTGTACATTTATCTTTTTGAATGAATTGTCAGTGGGAGGTAATTACGTCTGAGTGTGTGTAAAGAAGTTTCATATCTGAATAGATACAGGTAATGGTGTACTAAAAAGAGCTGACTCCTAGACCTAGTTTTTTTATTTTTGCGTCGAAGATAAATTTCTCAAGTAGCTTGAAAGCGGGAAACCAGAAGTTTTGAATTTTGCTTGAAGAAGCAATGCAATAGATAGAATATTTATCAGTGGATCACGATGTTGATTTTCGTAAGTTGTCCACTTTTAAGTTTAGGGAATGTAGTTTCTTAATCAAGAGATAATAAAGTTGTGTTTCATAATTTCTTAGTATAATAGTTGAGGGTAGGGCTTTATGATATGTCTGGTACCCGGACCAGTGGTCATTTTAGGATCTTGCCCAAAATGTAACCACATACATTGTTCATGAAGACCCCAAGAAATAACCAATTCATTTCTCATATATATTGTTGCAGTGTACTGCAGGTGTTCTGTAATTACAGGATAAGATTTTAAATTCGACGATGGCATAATGTCATGTCCTAATATATAGTAGGGGCGCCGGAGTGGTAGGCCAAACCTGCAGTGTATGTACCAGAGAGAGAGCCTTTGGTATAGTGTCGTAGGGATGATGAATCAGCTCTACTCGGTTATGTAAAGACGACACCAAAAATGTTATAAGAACATTGCAGCACATTCTCTGTGGTATGGAAGATTAACCATATGACATATTTTTATTCTTTGTTCGCGTGATAATTAATATGAATGCCTTATTATGAGAGGCATGAACTGTAGTGTTTGTATGATGTTTCGAGGGAGTTGTGTAGAAATATAAACATTGGAGCAGCGAGTAAACTTGCTATTATATTGTCTCTGTTATCATGGCGATTTGGATGCACTATGGTCTTCCATATTTGTACATGGTGCCGATCGCTAGGGCACGAATATGATTTTTAGCAGTACCATCCAATTGAACATTCTCATTCATGAGGCCGTACTGAACAGAGCGACTGAATATATATGTTGCTTCAACTGCTCGTCGATAGCTCGGTCATGGCTGTTTGATTTCGTTACGGACCTTTGGCTACTAAGCCTTTGCCTTCAATACAATTAACTTGACCTTCTTGCACCGGGAGGTCAGATCACATCATTAGAAGTCTCATACGAGCAGAGTGGAGCCTGAGACATAATTTCTTGTCTTAAATCAGGTAAAGCCACCATTTAATTCTGACTTAGTATATGGTTTGAGGGAATAGAATTGTACTATGATCTGAATCTCTAACACAAGTCCTTGAAATTATCAAGCATATTTTCCTCGATCAAGAGACTGCACAAATAAGAAGGTCTCACTTAGTTGTTCAGCGATTGCAATGTGCTGGCATTATCTATTTCCCTCACGAGAACAGGTTCAAGAGATCACACTTGTACATTAATTGCCAAGTAGACTAATAATAGCTTCCTTTAGAATGTATAATATGTGTTGATGGCTTTCTAACTTCTTTTTTCCTTGTTGGGCCAGGGACTCAAATTCCAACTTGGGTTAGTCCTCAAATCTGAGAGTATATCTAGTCAATGAACGTGTCTCATATGTATAGCCATCACAATACAAACTGATTCGCCCAGAGCCACCGAGTTTCTATGAAGTATGATCATCACACTCTACTCAGTACTTCATGCGAGGTGTGATAGTCACTAAGTGTTTTCCGTTAGGGTCTAGTTTTTATCTTCTTATTTGCAAGATCGTCTATGTTATGCTTTTGTGAATTTATAATGTATCAACTTAGGAGCGGTTATTATATAGTAGTAGATTATGCTAATTCTCGTGTTTCTATGTAGGTTTAAGAGCTGCCTTTATGCATCCAATAACTTCTTGTTCCTGGCATCGAAGCCAAGAAATCGAGATTCTATTACGCTATCGAAATTTGTATACCTCCCTCGCACTAGTAGTATTGAACACCCAGAGTTCATCTGGTGGTAATATCTAAAAAGTATATGAGGTTAAATTGCATTAGAGATCATATGGAGAGATATACCTTTGATTCTTGTGTGAGTTTACACTTGTAGGTTTGGGTTCGTTATTTATCGGTTTCGGCTTGGTTATTCTTCACCCATAAACCACCCAGCAGAATCCACATCAATTTATCTACTAGAGCACCTATTTTATTTTGCTTTCTGTTTGGGTTTTTTGAAGCTTCCATATCTGTGTAGACAGCCTGAGAGAGAGAGACATCAGCAAAAATTCTGGGCCTCCATTAGAGAGACTTTGGTGTGTTCCATCTATGTAGGTATGGATATTGAATTGGATGAAATCACTGAGCGATTTATGTCACATAAGTACACTTGCGATTATAGTATTTATTGAACAAATGATTGTTTAACTTAGTGCGGTCAAGTCATTGAATGCTTTTTTGATGACTAATTTTAGTCAAGCTTATCTCAGTGAATAATCTTCATGCCGAGACTTTTCAACTCTATGCAGATCTGACCCTATGTTGAGGTGTTTCTAGCTTTTAGGCGTGGCGTATGTGACCGCGAAGTAAATAGTCGTTCTTTCTATACAAGACTCTTCTGTACAAGTAATGTTGGGCTGGAATAATCTATAGAGAAGTTTGAGAAATAACAGAAAATATTATGTGTCCCTAATGATTATCTACCTGTTTGTTTTATAGTTGTAAAGGTCTGAGAAGTTGAGGTTAGGAATCTGTTCATGGGGAATATAAATCATCACGATTCACACACACTAATAAGTTCGACTATTTTTAGATATGTATGAGGCTAGATTTTAGGCCTATTGAATTCTACTGCATCTATGAGAGTTTGTTTAATAGGAATCATCACGGAGCACGATACTCCAACCTGCAGATGTCTGGTAATTTCTCAAAGGAGAGGATAAGGAAAAAAAAAAAAAAAAGGAATGATATTCGCACTCCTTCTCTGGGCGTTCTTGAGCTATTTTCCTTTTGTTGAACTTCTATACTTAGACCAAATGTGAATTTGAGTAGGAGTTTCTGGTTGGGCAGTATGAAGTTAAGAGAGAGGCTAAAGAGCAATTCACGAGAACTTTCTCTTTTAATTTAGTAAGTTTCTCAGGCTTCTATAAGCTTGCTAATGGTGTTGAGTATATAGGTATTACTATCTAAGCTAGCTCCCCGTGGCAGATATCAATTTCTTTAGCTATTTTACTGGGGAGAGGGTTGTGTGCGGTCAGGTTGTGAGTGCGCGTTAATGTACAGTAATCTTTGCCTATTGAAATAGTTTGATTGTATATGCTGGGGTTGTTTATGTCATTTGTCTTTCTCGGGTGACATTTCTATCTTGTAGTGTGTCTATGTATACTTTCTTTCACTTCGTATCCTCTGGCGATACTTTAAGATTTATGAGCATTTATGGTGAGCGAGATAGTCGTGCGTGTGTGCGACAGAGATTTGCTTTGAGAATGCTTTATGTTTAAGTGGCAAGATCAGTAGGTGTTGTGGTCAATTTTAATTGAGGGGAGCGAGCATCTTGTTTATTAACTGTGATATGTTCTTACTATTTTTTTATGCGTGAACTACGCTGAGTTTTATAGTTATTTATTTGTATCAAAGTTATAGCATAAGGCTTTTTCGTAATATTATATTTCCTTCTCTATTTTCATTTGTACTGCCATAGTTTTATCGTGTAGATAATGGAGTGCTAGAGGTAAAGACTTACGGGACATTAGTAAATATCGGTTGACATCAGTAAGGTCTGTGAAATCATTATGCGGAATTGCTTTCAGAACAGAAACTTCTTACCTGCATCTTAATATATTGATAGAGAACAAGGTTAGATGGTAATGTAGTTAATTTTTTTAATCATCCTTTTGTAATGTTCTGGTGATTATGTTATCTTTGGAAGCAATTTAATTTCTAACGTCATGATTTGAGTTCTATTATCACTAGTGTGGTACTGTGTAGTATGCTTCGAATTATTCTGTGGTTGCAATTCCATTTTAACTATTAAATAGACATCTTGTACCTTTGTAGAAAATTATGGCCCTCTGGCCTCTTGACAGATTTTCCACTATATAACCTGATATTGTAAAGTCATTTGGGCCTGATTGGTGTGGATCGTTGACTGCATGTCTGAGCATGTTCGTCGTGTTACTCTCGAGCTATCTTTTTAACTGATCTTATAAGGAGGGATAGAGCAGATATGGATAAAGCTGGAGACATCGAAAATTGCGGGGTTCTTTTTTTTTCCCCTTTTTTTTTGGTAGAGTGCTTCGTTTATGCTTAAATGGAGTAGATTTTCGAAAGCTTTTTGTCGCGTCGTGTTACAAGTTGCGATTATTACGGAGATTTACTGTATAGCTATGAATTGTTAACGTGTCCTATTCTTCTGCGCTAAGTAAACCAGGCAAGATATCGGAGACTTTCTTTGCTCAAACACAGAAAACAACTGAACCTGAAGTGCTGTTCTGTCTTGTGTGTGAAGTCTTTCTAAATACGAGTAGAGATCATTAAACAGTAAGGCCCAAGCTTTGGAAACCTTCGTCCCTCTATTGAGGGTCGAGTTGCCATAAGGTAATGTCTCTTGATGTAGCATGTTGTTATTTTATTTGGCTACTATGAGACACATGGAGCGAGTCGCCTGCAGTCCTAATAGGAGTCAGAATTATAGGGCGCAAGATGAAGTCCATGGATATGCTTGTGGCGAGGTATTACTTTATGCGCCACTGATAATGCAAATATTATTCCTAGCCTATTTTTTTGCGGCCTGACTCAGCATTGGTATTAATGGTCTGGCTTTAGTTTTTTGTCCCAACACTCTTGCAAATTCCTAAGCTGATGCTCTGAGTACTGACTGGAAATTTCTGGGCCAATTGTGGACATCTGAGACTGGGTTTTGTTACATAGAAGGGGAGGTATTGAGGAGTTATATGACAACTTAAACCACTTTCGTGTTGATGCAGTATATAATTGTCGTTAGCGATTGTTGTTGAGGATTAGAGACAACATTCGTAGGTCTGTGGTGCTGCTATTTATCTTTAAATCGGGGGTGGTGGTACTACCTTATGCCATAATTTACCTGACGTAGCATCGAATTGGAGATATTTGGTTCTGCAGAGTGAGAGAGAAAGGAGCTAGTGCTGATCCAAAGCTAACTGTGGCTGATAGATTTGCCAGTATAAACAATACTTCGTTACCATTGCTGGATTTTGTTATCGACAGTTGACGGAGTGTTTTTAAGTTTGTTATTTACGCTAGTTATGACGCATGAGAGGCATGTCAGTTTTGGGGAGGTGTTGAAGAGTCTGCATACCGTTATTGCTTCTTATAGGGGGCTTGGTTTTCATTGGGCTAACTAACATTCGCCAACGCACAGTGACTGTTTGATCTTGCAACTTTGAGCTTAATTGCGGTCTTTATATTCGTTAATATATAATAATGCTTTCAGGTCAGAATGGCTAAGACAGATATACAACGGCCACTCTAACCATGAAAGGTGTGGAAATAACCTGCCAAGTCTATGAGGTTTAGCTTCCCAGAAACAACAGTCCCAGAGCCATCCCCACAAGGAGTGGAAACAGAAATCACAAGTACCCCATGGCTCCTACTAGAGACATCGTTCAGACCCGTGTGTGCAACTTTCCGCCTTTCAACCCCGCAAGAAAGTGCCTCATGGAATTCTGACATTGACTTTACGGGGACCCGGGATAGTCCCCGTAGATGAATTTTCCCGTCTTTGTCATCCAAAACTGCTATTTCCTTTGGTTTGAGCCCTAAAAGATCACAACACCTGTCCATATAGACCTCGTAGTACGAAATCTCTGCTGTGCTTCCTGTGCTTTGGCTCAATGAGAGAATTTTAGGCATGGCCAGCGGCATTAGACCTTGCTGCTCATCCGTGCCCTGGAACATTAACCAATTGATTAATCAAGAAGGAGCAGAATATACCTGGTGAACTGAAATTTTCGAAAAGAAAAGAACTGCAGCATTATTCCAAGTCTCAAAGTTTACTTCCTATAATTCATTTCCCTTGGTTCTCCTGAAATCCACACAAAATTAGCAACGTGGGGATGGGGGCTGATTTATCCAGAAGGAGCAGAGCGCCCCTAATGAAAGCAAATTTGTCTAGAAGAAAAGAAATGGAAGCATTAAATCCACAATCTAAGTTTACTTTCTGTTATTTCTTTCCCTGTTTTTCTCGTGAACTACGGCAAATTTACACCCGGAGGGCCCCATTAATTCACAAGGAGGCGAGTAACCTAATGAAAGGAATTTGGCTATAAGAAAGCATTAATCCACACAAAATAACGAGAAGGATTTCTATTGTTTTCCCAAACCTGCATGGTGTACGTTTTTCCACTGCCGGTAGCACCTTAGGGTTGCATGCCTTGGAAATCCCCGGAATCAAAGGGCTAACTTCTTCGTGAAAGATCAGACCCAAATTATTGTCCTCTTGGCCAAAAAAGAGTACCGATGGCACTCGTTTCCACTACTCCGTGAATGAAGAAATCAAGTCATACTCAAAATTAAAACAAAACCACAAAAACTTCTTAGCCAAAAATCAAATCGCAAGACCTAGAGATATTTCCTTCACAGATTGCAATTGAGAGTAGCCAATAACTATTCACCTGGTATCTTTATCTTTGAGATAGACAGCGACATCTTGGCCGGACTCGGAGTCTTGATCAAGAACTGAAACGCATGGTGTTCGGTCTCCGTTCTTGTCGAAAATCTCGTGAGGGAGGAAGGGACGCACCCTCACAATGACTCTCACCTTGGAGATCGAGTTGGGGCCCATGGTCGTCGTAGGAGGAGAGAAAATTTTACAGTTCGGGCTCTAATGGATGAACCAAGAGACGCAGAGTGAGAATGAGAGCGAGAAAGAGAGACAGAGAGAGAAAAATGGGTGATACTCGACCGTTTGGGAGCTTTTATTTGAAAATTAAGGTATTCGACCGTTGGGGTTTGGGAGTTGGAGGCCGGAATACCTTTAACTGTCTTAACACGTTTTGAATTTTCCTCCTGGGGAAGGCTCATTTGAGTACTCGGCGCTTGATCTAGTTGGGCTAAGATTTCTTTCTCTTTTTCTTACGGCCCATTTGAGCTTATTGGCCCATTTACCCAGAGCTCCCTTTAGTTGGGCCCAGAGATTTCTGAAGATTGTCAAACCCAAAGAAAGCTGTTTCACACGAATCGTTTTGCGTGTTACTGGAAATCACGCTTTTTACGTCATCCATTGGACACGCTATCATTGTGAATTTCGGAAACAAAAAACTGATTTATTTTTCACTTGCCTTATTCCTTTCATCTATATATATCATTTCATTCCTTTTGCAGGAGCTGATCAGCCTGCATATCGTTTGAACTTTGAAGTCAATATGTTTAGGGTTCGTAAAAGAAGGAAGATAGTTGTGATTTGAACATAAGTTATGTTCAAATTTTAAAAATACTAATGTGAAATATTGGAAGAAATTAAAGTTCTACAATTTATCATATGAGATGTTTGTAGAAACCAAAATGGCATTGATTTGTTATGCTGTTACTTCTCATACTCGTAAGATTGTGTGTCTATTGATCAAATTTGACAATTTCTAATCTATTCTGTTAGACACATACCATGATTGATGGTTAGTAGTAGTAACCTTTGAGCTGTGATGACATGTGACATTGTGTATGGCTAACCAATAAGAAAGTTTCGTAAGGAACAGGAGCAGGCTACCATGAGACAAAAGATCTTCTTTCTAAAGAGATTCGATTCGGAACTATTATATGTCCAAGGTCCAATATTGAAATAATTTCAAAGGTTTACCTTGATTTTGTCCATGTCAACAAACAATTCGAAATGCCTCACTTTTTTAGAACAAGTCTACGTCAAATAGCAATGATTCGAAACACTTCTTTTTATACTATTTCGGAAACCCAAGGACTCAATCCTATGGATATGTAAAATACAGAATTTTCAATCCTAGCAGGAAAATGAGGGAAAATGATACTCAATTTAAAGTGAGTAAACAGAATTCCATACTCGATCTCATATATACATATAGGATTCTGCGGAAAGTATGAAAGTCGTATGTACGGCTTGGAGATTCTCAGAATCAGACAAAAATAAATAAAATTTATTAAACAAAAATATATTTTTTCAAGATTTTCCTAATTTCCTGGGTGGTTAACGATAGTGTAGGTAACGTTCACATCACCGTAATTGACGGAATCATATTTTGATATCACCACCACATCGCTAAGACACAATAACTGTCATTGCCGTGACGGTATTAACGGTAATGGTTATACGGTACCGCTTAAAACCATGTTTTTCAATTTTTTCACTTTTTTGAGTTGTTTCCTTAGAATTTTTTGGATCATTAAGATCATTTGATACATAATAAGCAAATATAATCATTAAAATATCATAACCTGTTAAATTTTCAACATAATATTATAATCATAATTATATCAAATGGACAATATCCTATCAAACATAATATCATAATCATTAATAATCATAACAAATATAATAAGCTGTCCAAAAGTCCAACATAATATCATATTCAAGCATAAAGACTAAAATCTAATAAAAGTGTCCAACAATGTGACATAAACCAACTAAATATTCCAACAAAAGTCCAACAAAAGTATGTCACATAATCAATAATCATCTAAGTCTCAACTAGGGGGGTTAACGGTAGTGTAGGTGACAGTTTGAAAACCGTCACCGTCACCGCAAATTGACGGAATCACATATTTAACACGCCACCGCTAAGGCACAATAACCGCCCTTGCCGGTTACGGTAGCGGTCGCGGTTAAACCGCCACCGCCGATACAAATGAGCACCCCTACCTGCATATGTATATATTTTCAAAGATTTGCTGAACTCACAATTTAGAATTGTAGGGGTGCTGTGAGTTCAGGATGGACATCCTCTCTAATTAAATGGTATCTATATGTATATATTTGACTTTGTTTTAGGATTATAACGATTTATAGTTGGGACTCAGTTTATAGTTAGGACTCGGCTCCCCTAGTTGAACTCTACCATTGAATGTTCCTTTTTATGTGGTTTTTGTGTGCTCAAAAGTCCTTGACAATGCTGCTTTAAGTTTTAAATTTTGTATTTATATACTGTCAGTTTCAGATTTGATAAGGTAGATTCTTGTTATTTTCACCATCTACTATAAGAAATTTATGTTAAATAATAAAAAGACATAGAAGATTATTGAGTTTAAACTTATTTGAAGTGAGATTTCAAGTGTGACTCCAAACCATGAGTGTGTTGAGTGTGTGAGAGGACACTTGTCTTTTTTCTTGATGCTCTTGTATCAATTTTGGTCAATCGACTATTAGGGTCCACACACTTTGCACTCTGAATTTTTAATTTTGTTACATTTCACTTCTCAACTACTAGCCTTACACACTACTCCCTCCAAATATCATGGTTCGAAAATTAATTTAACTGACAACAATATCAATTCTCAAGAAGGAAGGGGCAAGCCATACAAGATTAATAGCTGATGAGTAAAATACAAGGACATTGATAGTTTGGGAGCTGTAACGAATTGGGTGAATCTAGTAAATAAGAGTTAGGCAGTTAGACAAGTTGTTACTATTTTTTTTTTCTAAGCAGACAAGTTGTTACTTAGAGTCCAAGAAGGGAATAAATATCAATTATCATTCATTGAAGAAATTATGTTATTCATGGAGTTTGGCTTGCTAGAATAAGCCATTTTCTTATTTTTCTTTACAATTCTAAAAATAAATAAATCTTAAATTAGTGGTGTTTGAGTGCCACAAAATTTTAATCCTAATTAAAAAAAACAAAATAATCTCTCTCCATCAAATTATTCTTTTATTATAATATTCATTCAATATTCTTTCTTTACTTTTTCACTAATCCTATAAACTATCTTCATTTTTCACCCATTCTTATACCTCAAAATTTTAACACTTAAACAAAAAGAATTATAAGATCACTAACAAAAATAACAAAAAAAAAAAAAAAAAGAAAAGGGGGAGGGCTCTTGCGTATGAAGTGTGTGTGTTTTGCATGTTAATGGCGATCACGCTTTTTACATTATGCTTTTGGACACATTATCAATGTGAATTTCATAAAAGACATCAGGAAGTGCTTTCACACCATCGATGGACAACAGTAGTAAAATTATATTCCTTTGAAAAATTGATGCAATGTTTCAATTTTCAAAGAAAAGCGTGTGCTACATCTGAAAAATTGTAGGCTTTAATTCATTGTTTTAGAATCGAGTAGGCTCGTAGTTGGAGCTGGGAATCCCTTTAACTTGGCCTAGCCTTGTTGCATATAGTTTTTAAAAGCGTTAACAAACGAAAATTAGAACAAATAATTGTTTGGGTTAATTACAAAAACCCCTATCGAACTATACCGCTTATCCCAAAATCCCCTAATCTTTAATCGTGTCAACCCGGCTCCTTAAACTTACCTAAACTTTTCATTTTCGTTCTTGACTCATTTTTAACGATGTATTTCGTCACACGTGATAAATGAGCTCCCTTATATTGAAAAGACCAGAATGACCCCATTATTTCCAATTCCAAATCGCACTTCATCGTCCACGAAACCAAAATAGCAGAATACAACGAAGGATTCAGGTTCCATTGTTGTTTCTTTGGTTCTGCTACTTGTTCTTACTCTTTGGATTTAAAAGAATAAAACGAAGGATTCAAGTGCTAGAACTCCCAGGGGTAGTTTGTCAGTTGGAACAAATTATGGTACAAATTATGGGTTTTTGTAGTGAGTACTAAGATGCAAGAGCAGAGATTAAAAAGCCTAGTTGCTGTCATTGATTTGAAGCCCCCCTACGGAAAAATTATCATTGAAAAGTTACAAGGGAAAAATGGGTCTGTGAAAACAATGAAGTCACCCATCACTGCTACTTCATAACTTTAAAGTTTTCCACTTTCCCCACATTCTTTTGCTGTGTAGTTCAAGAGTGAGATCAGAACAATCACTTGTGAGATGGCTATTCCCCAACTCCTCGATATAGAAAAAGTACAATCTTTTAGAAGTATTATATCCAATTCCACCAAAAGATGCTTACAAAGCAACACCCTTTTTGGAAAATTCTTTCAAATTGCAAACTCAACTTAACAGCCTTCAAGCCTCTGATTGTAAACAAATTTACAGAGTTTAGAAGGGTTTTACACCCTAGCAACCACACATATCAAAATCAACAAATCACCTCCACAGCATCTACAAGAACAACGAATTTATAGGCGAGCTTTTCACCAAATTCAAAGCCAATTCCTTTCCTTGAAGGTGGTATGGCTAACCATTCTGCAGATGAAGGTGTAGTGGCTCTGTGTATTCTGAAAGAACCCATGCCACTGGAATCAATCAAAAAAATTGCAATGAGAAAAAAGAAAGCATAATGGTTTGTGACCGACAAAGGCAAGGCGTAATCCAAGGGAGATTGAAAGGACAAAAGAAAAGGCAGAGAAATGGAAACTATGGACCAAGGCACCAGCAGTGGCGGACGCAAGGGGTGGCAAACCCCCCTTGCCACCCCTTCGTTCTGTAAAATTAAAAAATTTTTTTTTATACGTATTTGTCAACAGCCAGGCCAGGCCTTACCCTTTGACCCAACCCAGCCCGCCCCTTTCAAGTTTCACCCTCTGTTTTTTTTAAAAAAAAAAAATACAAACAAACAGAAAGAAAAGCCTGCCCCCTTCACCCTTTGTGACTTTGTCTCCTTCCCAATGAACCTAGCCAGACTGTGGCACTGCCAGTAGCCCCTCTCCATCTCTCCTCCACGGTTCCACCTCCAGCCACAGCCCACAGTCACTGCCTCTCAGCCTCCCTCTCTCTCTTGGGAGACCTCTCACTCTCAGCAGCAGACCTCAGCTTCGCCTCCTCCACCGGAACCCCTCTCTCTCAGCCTTTCTTTCTCTCTCCGGAATCTTTCTCTCTCAAGCGACAGGAACAACAGTCGGTCAACGAAGGTAATAAGGAGTTTGAAAGTTGAAACTTTGAAGTTTGAACTTTGACGGATTGGTTAATTTCGTTTGTTTATGTCTAAATTTGTCTTGTAGCAGAATGAATATAATTATTTTAATAATTAATATATCTTGTAGTCTAAATTTGTCTTGTAGCCGAACGAATTGGTTGATTTGTTTAATTTTTTATATTTCAGATTATATTGCAATTTCCTCAAATTTTCAGTCACTGCTCAATTATTTTTTCAGGTTAATTTTTAAGCTCGAATTTTATTTGGTGTGGGCTTATTCAGGTAATTTGTATACTAAAACCTCATTAGAAATTTAGAAAATGATCTAATGGATTGTTGGTTAATGTTGAAAGGTGGTTTTTGTAAATTGTTGGAGATTGGAGGTCAGGGCTTTATGTTAGTTCTGTTGGTTTTTGTGAATTGTTGGAGATTGGATGTCAAAGCTTATGTTAGTTTTGTTGGTTTTTGAGAAGTTGTTAAAATTGAAATTGAATTTGTGAATTGTTGGTTTTTGTGAATTATTGAATTTGTGAATTGTTTATTTCATTTTGTTTGTTTAGATCATGGATAAGTTTTTGATAAAAAAAAAATCAGCCAGCGTGGAGTCATCCAGTACTCCTACTTCTGAGTGAATACTAGTTCGAAAAGACCTCGCATTTTATTTAGTCCAGATGATATTATTGCTGACCCAGGGTTACGTAAACCCATTGAAGAATATGATGTTGGGATTAGGGATCAAGTTCGTAGGGAGTACTTGATAAAGGTCCTTGTCAACCGCTTGGCCATGATTTTCCCAAGAAGCAATATGGGAAAACAATGAGGGGTTTTAGGAGTTATGGTTCAAAGAATATGAGTGGTTGGAATAACGTATCAAAGGATGCAGCGTATTGCTTATGGTGTTATCTCTTTAGTCAAAGTAGAGAATCAAGATCGGGGGGAACGTGTTTACATCTACGGGATTTAGCAATTGGAAAAAGCAGTGAGGTTTTTGTTGAACATGTTGGTGCATGTAATAGTGCTCACAATGATGCTAGAAGACAATGTGAAGCACTCAAAAATCAGCGACAAAGTGTGTCGCACATGTTATCCACATGGGCACGATAAGAGAATGCTTATCGCATTCGTTTGACAGCGGTTTTAGATTGCATTCGTTTTCTTTTGGGGCAAGGATTAGCTTTTCGTGGTCATGATGAGTCCGAGAGTTCAATGAGGAAGGGCAATTTTCTTGAGCTTTGGAATGGTACAGCTTACATAAGAAAAAGGTTCGTAAGACACTCAAATGCTCCTGGAAACAACCAAATGACTTCTTCAAAACTCAAAAGGAATTGGTGAGTGCTGCTGCAGCGGAGACCACACTTGCCATCATTAAAGATATTGGGATGGATTTTTTTTTCTTATGGTTGATGAGTCTCGAGATAGTTCAGTGAAGGAGCAAATGACTGTGGTTTTGAGATATGTGAACAAATGTGGACAGGTGATAGAAAGGTTTCTTGGTGTGGAACATGTTACCGACACTTGCTCCCAATCTTTGAAAAATGCTATAGACAAATTGTTTGCAAGACACGGTTATCAATATCCAGATTGAGAGGTCAAGGGTATGATGGGGCATCAAACATGCGAGGCGAGTTCAATGGGTTGAAGTCTTCATTTTGAGGGACAATCCTTCTGCTACCTATATCCATTGTTTTGCTCACCAACTTCAATTGGTTATTGTGGCTATTGCAAAGATAACATAAGTTTATGATTTTTTTCAATTACACTTCTTTATTGTGAATATAGTCGGAGCTTCTTGTAAAAGGAAAGATATCTTCGGCAAAGTCAACATGAGAAGATAGTGGAGCGGTTGGACAAGGGAGACATTTCTAGTGGAAGGGGCAAAATCAAGAAACCAGTCTCGCACGACCAGGTGATACTCGTTGGGGTTCACACTACACTACAATAATCTGTCTCTTCACTATGTGGTCATCAGTGTTGGATGTGCTTGAAAATGTGAAAGAAGATGGCACTTGCAAGGAACAAAGAGCCTAGGCTAAGGGTATGATGAATAAGATGCAAAGCTTCGAGTTTGTATTCAATATGCATTTGTTGAGTAATATAATGGGAATTACGAATGCATTGTCACAGCCTTACAGCAAAAGGATCAAGACATTGTTAATGCTATGAGTTTGGTTGGAGTTGTGAAGCGTCAGTTGCAAGCTTGAGGGAGATGGAATATGATGCTTTTTTGGAAAAAGTCAAATTTTTTGTGTGAATAATTATATCGATGTGCCAATATGGAAGACATTATGCCAATTCGCGGTCGTCCGAGTCGTGGAGGGCAAAAAATTACTTATTTGCATCATTTTTCGTGTGGAAGTGTTTTACCACGTTATTAATTGATCGCTTAGGAGATGGATCGTCGTTTCACAGAAGTAAGTACGGAGTTACTTCTTTGCATATCATGTCTTGATCCAAGGAACTCATTTTCAGCGTTTGATCATGCTAAGTTACTTCGTCTTGCTGAGCTTTATCCAGAAGATTTCTCAGCAGTTGATCGTATGATTCTTAGAGATCAACTTCACACCTACATTTATAATATGAGAAATAATGATGTTTTTTCTGGACTTCAAGATATTGGAGGTCTTGCTGTGAAGATGGTTGAGACAAGAAAGCATACTCTATATCCATTAGTTTATCTCCTTATTGAGTTGGCATTGGTCTTACCAGTTGCGACTGCAACCGTTGAGAGAGTGTTCTCTGCAATGAAGATTATCAAGACTGATTTGCGTAATAAGATGGGAGATGAATGGATGAATGATAGCATGGTAGTATACATCGAGAGGGAAATTTTTGAAACTATTGAGAACGAAGCTATTTTGCAACGTTTTCAGAATATGCAGAACCGTAGGATCCAATTGCCACCTCTCAGTCTTAGCAAATAGTATAGTACGTGTATTTAAATATTTTTAATGCTTTTAGTCCTTAATTTTCAATATTTTAACTCTAAGATATATTTTGTATTACGTAGAAAAAAATTTTGAGATGTCATTTCCCCTTCACTGGAGTCTTGGTTCCGCCACTGGGCACCAACTAAGAGAGGTAGAAGGGTCTTTGTCTGCCAAGAAAAGTATCAGATTGACTTTATTCTTGGACACTTCTGATGTGAACCTCTCAAAGACGCTGTCGAAGGTTGATACAGTGGTGTCCAAAAGCTTCATCGACATTTTTGGGTTTCACGACGCTAGGGTTTTAAACCAAAGCTACGTTGGTCAAGTCAACAGAGCCAAGAACGCCTCAAACGAGGCAGCTCACGCGTTTATCACGTGTGACGGAATACGTCATACGACATCGTTAAAAATGAAAAAAAAAAATATTTATGTAAGTTTTAAGAGCCGAGTTGACACGAATTAAAAATTAAGGGAGATTTTGGGATAAGTGATATAGTTTGAGGTTTATTTTTGTAATTAACCTTAATTGTTTTGTTATGATTTTAATCAAGAAATCATTTAAAGAGGAAAAACAAAATCACATATCTTCTATTAGAAAAATATGTTATAATATATGAGGCAATCACGATTCGTAAAATAAAATAAAATAAAAATCAAATTTTGTACAATTCTTAACCAAAAGAGGGAAAGATATGCAAAACAAGGGTAAAGTTTTGTTAAAAAAATTTCTACCGGTAGTGTTAGGTTTCGCTAGACGACTTGTTCTTAATTGATTTTCGGACAAGCAATTTTAGGTTGAAGATGATACGAGAGCGAAGCTAATGATGTCATTTTTGACGGACCAATCAGTGATATGATAATTTTTGGCAATAATATAAAAAATTTAAAAAGTAAAGGTTAAATTTAAATTGTTTTCTTAAGGCTCCCCGACTTTGGCCAGGGATTGATGGAAAATTTCAAAAATAACAACTAATTCAATAGTTAAAAAGTTTCTCCTAAAATTTAGTTTCGATATTTGTATAGAAATTATTAAGGTGTATTAATTTTTGTAAAAAAAAATAATGTTAAATTATATTGATATTTATTAGAGATAATATTAATATTATAATTTTAAAAAATTAAATTTAAATTATAAAAATTTCATCGTGAGAGTAGAAATTTATCAAGCATCCAAACTAAACTGCCTAAGTTTTTTAATCTATATTTACTTTCATATCGTGGAGTTAACCAAAAAAAAAAAGAGTAAAAAAGTAAAAGGAAAACACGTATTTGGTAGGGTTTAAGTCTTCTCCTTCGTTCTAAGCCGTGAAAGCCTAGCTGTTAAACCCTAATCCTCTGAGAATTATTGAACCAAAGATGGACAAGAACATGCTCGCAGATTTGGAATCTCTTCCTGAAGAGGATAAGGTTCGAATGTCCACCATGATCGAACAGCTTCAGCTCCGCGACAGGTTCTCTCTCTGATCAATCCCGACAATTCTAGTAGTATATTAATTTTTGCACGCTTGTATTGCCGCTTCCATTTTCCTCGAATTCGAGTTGTTGGGTCTTTTTTGTGTTTTTTTTTTTGGGCGGGCTTGAGGTTTTGAACTTTGGAGACAGCAAATTCACGTTGTACTGAGTTGATTAGTTGGTTACTTTGAGGTGAAGAAAGAGGAAAGGTGTATTAGTTACTGTTTGAACCAGAGAAAAATTTACTAGGTTATTATTCTTTAGTCGAGACATTTTTCAATCAATCGGCCGGCGGGTTATCTTGTTATTTGAAGGGCTCAATCGGGGAATAAGGCTGATGATTGTGTGATAGTAGAGTAACATAAGCTTCGCATAGGTATGATAGGTTGATCAGTCATGCCCTTTGGGTTTACGGTAAATTTTTTGTTCTTGGGGTCGGTGAAAAGATTTAAGTATTGCTATGTGGATGTCCAAGTAGAGTGGGATTTTCGTAGCTCAACGTTGACATTGACATTCCCACTCAGAGAAGTTCGAATTTATGGGCATTTTGATACAATTTTTTTTTTCTTTTTTTGTGTACATTTGTATTTGGGCAATTAGTTTGTAAGAGACGCGAGAACAGTGATGGATGATTATCTTGTGGGGCAAATTTTGCTAATACGACAGGGGCAATGAAAGAAAAAGAAGGGAAAAAAATGATGTACAAAACCACTTGGTTTGATGTCCTGCTATTCATCTCATAGAAATTCAAGAATATGATGTACAAAACCACTTGGTTTGGGCAGCAAGGAGGCTTTGTCTTTGTTCAGTAAGACTTTCTTTCTGAGATAATTTCTAGCAACCCAAAAATATCAGAGCTTGATTGGATAGGGCTGTGAGAAATAGTCAGTTTGTCAAGATAACAGTGTCTATTTAAGTTTAAGCAAGGAATTGCTCTGCATTTTTGTACAGATTAATTATTCCTTCTTGCTGCAACTTATGAATCTACTTCATCTAATCAGTTTGGTTTCAGTTTTGAATCCTGAGTCTTGGAAGTAAAAGCTTTGGTAAAGACATTAGGATGATCTAGTGATGACGCCATTTGTTTTTTCTCATTGTTTTCTTGATCATGACAAACTTCAGTCTGCGGATGTATAATGCATTGGTGGAGAGATGTTTCACAGACTGTGTGGACACCTTCCAGCGCAAATCCTTGACCAAGCAAGAAGAGACGTGTGTGCGTAGGTGTGCTGAGAAGTTCCTGAAGCACTCAATGCGTGTCGGCATGAGATTCGCAGAGCTAAACCAAGGAGCAGCTACAATGGATTAAGGTGTGTCTGGATAACTTAGAGTATTGAACTCTTGTAACACCCAAATTTGGTTTCATTTCAAACACAATTCGGTTAGCCTTGGTACTAGAACTATTTTTTGTGTGTGTTATTCCCTTCTTCATGGTAAAAAGATTGAGTTGTTTGTTTTATCCTGGTTGGGTTTTGAAACCAACAGGACAGGAATGGACTTGATGTATGTTACTCGTTAATTGTTCCAGCTAATCTGGAAAATAAATGAATGAAAATTTTATTTGCTTACCTATCACGTGAGCTCATTGAGCAAGAGAATTTTGTGACTAGTTATACATAGTTCTGGTGATGGATGAACAGATAGGAGCTATACAAATGCTTGGGAAAGTAATACGATCTGGACTTGGTAATCTCTCCTCTGATTCTTGATATTCAACCTGGTCTTAAAATTTGTTTCTAGGTATTCATTATTCATTTTGACTTGTTTAGAGTTCATCCTATGTCTGGTGTCAATAGTAGTTGACATTTGTGGCAGAATTGCTATTTTTCCTCCCCCCCTCTACACGGAATAAAATCCATTTAAACCCTATGGATCTCTGGAGTTGGTTTGGATTTGGGTTTCGGTTCATGTCTCTTGCATGCACCCATCACAAAGGAGGATGAGATGGTTGTCTTGGTTCACCCCTGTAGCTCAAGCTACATCCAAAACATCACTGGAGGGAGTTTCGAGTTTTTGAATGAAGACAGGTAAAAGTACCTTGATAGATGCTGTAGTCAGATCTGTGGCCAGTCTGTGGATGATGTTAATTAGGGCGCTGCTTTGGATCCACTTGGTCAATTAATATTAGATATCTTAGTATATGGTTTGTTTTTCTTCATCTTAAGATTAGCAGGTCATTTCTGTGGCAATTAACTTTCCACATTAAAATGGTTCTCTCTCTCTTGTTTATTATAATGTGAACCATTTACTAGGTTGAAATGACCTGGCATGTAAACTTCCCATGAACATTGTAAATTTAATTTTGAATCATTTAATGCCTTCATATGGTGAGGATCTACCCATGAAGGTGTTAAAGCAAGTTGAATCATTTTTATGTTTTCTCGTGGTGAGGATCTACTGATATGGCTTCGGGTGCTTAAATTGGTTGAAATTCAGTGGGCAATCAGAAAAGGTGGATTAGGTTCTAGGAGTGTTTGGTGACTGGAAGAAAGTTTGTCCTCAGGCATTTTTCTTCATCGGGCACTCTGTAGATGGCTTGGGTTCTGAATCGGTTTCAGGCAGTTCCTATTACTGCTAATGGCCTGTTGGCAGCGCAAAAGGATTTTGGAGATGAGACACACGGCTAGACCTTTGATTCACCTTATGGGAGATGGCAAATGCAAGTCTTTTGTTGTATGACTCCTTGCTTACAGAGGGAGCCTACTAAAATATGGTAGGAGGGTTTTGTACGAAGCAGCCAGCAATGCTAAAGCAACAGTTCATTCAGTTGGAGTTGCCTTCCAGCTGAATCTGAGGATTTGGTTAGCATACAGCAGTAATCTTGACAGAGTCTTTTGATACTTCTCAAGATATCATGTGCTTATGTTTGTTCTTCCACATTGGAGGTAGGGGCTACTCAACATTTTTCAGGACCTTAGGCAAGTCATAAAAATGAAGCTTTTTAGTTAAAAAAAATTAATTAATTAATTAAATTAATAAATTCAAAATTAAATCATAAATTGCTTCTTGACTTTTTAGATGCAAAATTATTAATTAAACTTTTGTATTCAAGTTTAGCCTATAAATATTTTTTTTATAATCTTTAGTTTTGAAAAACTTCTTAATAAAACAATTTAGAAAGCAATCTACTTCTTGTGTGATTGTTTTGTTGTTTAGCAAAAAGAACAATATGATGTTCTTGTTTTTTTTTTCAATTTCAATTTTGTAAACTAATTTTAAAATGTTCCTATTTTGTAGGCTTTTCAATTAAGTTATATTCCCAAAGTTTTAGGTTTTTTTTTCTCAACTTTAATTTTATAAACTAAATTCTTAAGATGTTCCTATTTTGTAGCTTTTCATAAATTTATATTCCCAAATTTTTAGGTTTTTTTTTTTCTTTCAACTTTAATTTTATAAAAGTGCTTCTTATTTAGGCTATAATATGAGCCTTCATAATTATAGAGCCTTAGGCGGTTGACTCACCAACCTATTCATCTGAGCCTGAGCCGCCCTGCGGCCATGGGAGGCTCTCTTCTCAAGTCTTGAGGCAAGTTGGTGGGAGCTGGACTGGTGCCTTAAAATCATTATCTAGCGACTCTTAATGGCGTGGTTAATCATTCTAAGTAAAATTTTCCAGACAGACGTATTACATCATTGAGGCTCAAGTGGAGATTTGTATACATTTCCTCTGGGTAGAAACTTTATGGCTAGTAGGAATGGCCTGTTCTATAAACTCTTGGCATGGTCGGGCAGTTATTAAATGGAAGGGTGAGTTCTTGCGGTTCTCGACTGCATATGCATAAAGTAGAATCTATGGGTGGCAGATGTGTTCGAGTTCCTTTCTGTAGAGGGCCAAAATGTATTGAGTCCGAAAAGGTACAAGTGGTGTGTTCCTATATGTATATAGCTTGAAAGAGCGATGTTTAGGTTTCTCCCTTGTGTTCAAACTTACTCAAAAGCTTTGTATTCCACGCTGGTAGCTGGAAAAAGCAAAATCTTAACAACCTTTTAATAAGAGAAGTTTGGAAATTAGGCTCTGGAGAACAGCAAAAGAAAATATGTTAAAAATAGATCGTCTACTGTGTGGGGCATCTAATAGAAGTATACAGGTAAATAGGCGTTTGATTATATAATTTGATAATATATCGATATCAGGTATTTAAATTTAAATTCGAGAGTTAAGATATCAGGATTCAAGTTTAAATATAAGAATATATTTTATTATTCCATATTTTATTTTTTATTTTTTCTATATATTGGAACTTTTACCCTATACTTTATATGATCTCACAATAAATACAAAATACAGTAGAGCTTTTTATCATGGAGACCGAATTAGTTCGATCTTTGTTTCCTTAATTTTTTTTTTTTTTCATATTATGTTTCAATTCAGTACTGCATTTATCTTACTTTCAAATCTACCAAAGCTAAAAGAAACTTTCAAAATTGCACCCAAAAGGAATCCCAAGAAAATTCCAACTCAAAGGGTACGAGATAATTTATCAAGTTAAATTTGAAATTGTACAAGATAATGTATTTAAAACGTATTGTTTTTGAGAAAAGACATTGTTTCCAACTCAAAGGGTACGAGATAATTTATCAAGTTAAATTTGAAATTGTACAAGATAATGTATTTAAAACGTATTGTTTTTTAAATTAGAAATTAGACATTGTTTCAATTCATATAGATTAGTTATCTTCTAATTTGAAAATATTTTTAAAAAATTAAAAACGAAAGGAAAAGAACGGTGTTAGGTAGTCAAAACTGAGTGGTAAGGGGGCAAAATAGTACTTGTGAAATTTTCCCAACGGCAAACGGCTCAGATTAACTTCTGAAAAGAGCCAAACCATCACGAACATTCTGTACCGTTTATTCCCCATGATCCGACGTCCCAGCCAACATTAAATTCCCTAAACCACCCCCTCAATGTAGTTAAAACGTTTCTTTCCGAGCACAAAACCGACTTAAACCCCCGACCATTAAGTTCCAATCCGACGGCATATAATTACCCGCGAACCGTACGACCCATCCACAAACTCCAAAAACGTTCGACATATAACGCGGCAGGCTTGGAAGAGCTCAGAGTGCCGTTTGAGGTTCAAACTTTGTTCCCTAACGTTCGGATGAAACGTCAACGGCCGTTAACCGATAGGGTTTTCTCAAAGCTCGCAAAGCACACCCAAGCCTTTGATAACGGTAATAAGTAACGGAGACGTCGGTGAAAACATATTCGTTATATCTATAAAATATGGAATCTTGTTCAATTATATTTTCTTTCGGCTTCTTTTGTTTCAACGGGCGAGGATTTTTCGAAACGAAAGCTCCTGTTCTTTATCTGAGCGAGGTTTCTTGGGCTCGAATTTATCGGTCTCTTCGATTAGCTCGACTTCGATTCCGGCCAGTTATCCAAGAGGCGTAGGTACTTTACTTTCGCAAATCGCTCCGTGTTCCAAAACCGCTTTTTGTATTCTCCTTTTCATAGTTTTTACAGTGTTGTTTTGATCGTTTCATCTCTCTTTTTTCAAACCTAAGAGTTTTGATTTGTAAAAGATTCATTGGATTTTTGTCAGAACCCTAGAATTACGTGTTTCTTCTATATGATTATTTGGTTTTACTCAGGTTTTGATCCGATAACCGACTGTAAGATCTGAGTTTTGTTTGTTTTCGTCTTTTGCGGTGGGGTTTTGGAAATCTTGGACAAGTGAGTTTTTTTTTTTTTTTTTTCTGGATTCGTGTGATTATAGTTTGTTTTGTTATATCTGCTTGCTGAATAATCTATTTGTCTCCTCCTATTTTTTGTCATTAGGATTTTGGGTTTTAGAGATTATTATATTTCTGGAAGGATGAGATGGGTGAGGTGAAATTGGAAGAGTGTTGTCTTGAGAATAAGCAATCAACGGCTGCTTCAAGCTCCTCTGTGTCCGACGGCAGTGGCAGTGCAATTCTCAAGTCTCCGGGGACTTGTAGCCCAGCTCCAACATCACCTTCTAACCGGTACTATGCATTCATGTTCTTTACTTTTGTGTTCAGTTTTGGTTACTTATGCTGTTGCTCGAAATTTTGGGATCAAATTTTTACATTAGTGTCTTGTGTGGACTGTGCTTAATCAGCGCATTTTTTGTGTGTCAAACCTCTCAGAAAGCGTAATAATTGCTCTTTTGAATTGGCTCTCTGTGTTCTGCGTATTGGAGATGCTTTGTGACCATTCTGAATGGTCGTTAGAATTTGAACAAACTATCTGGCTAATGGCCTTAATTATGTGAATTTTGTTATCTTGCAGGAGGGCCACTGGCCCAATTAGGCGAGCTAAGGGTGGTTGGACTGCACAGGAGGTTAGTTTTCTTCATAGTTACCTGAAGTTCTATGTGTCTTGATCTCGAAGTGTTTCATATGTTCTTGTCTGTCAACTAGCTTGGAAAGGTGAGATCAACCTAGGGCACTTGTTAAGGTTGCTTATCTGTAAAGAGTGTACTTGGTGTTTGGTTAAGTACTGCTTTACCACTGATGTTATCGATGGCATACATGTAGCTCAGATATGCTTGTGTTCAACCTACATTTGCTGTCGCTCTACTATATGCTGCTTCTGTTTTTATTTTTCTTTAACCTTTCTGGGTCATGACGAGGATTACTAACAACATCTTCAATTTTTTGTAGGATGAGACATTAAGGAATGCTGTGGCAGCTTTTAAGGGGAAGAGTTGGAAGAAAATAGGTTTGTCTTTCCTCAGTTGTCTTTGATATCAATTGTTCAATCTGTGCTGCACTAGTTGTCGGCAGTTCTAGAATGCAGCCGTTGGCTTGGACTTGTCATTTTCACAAAGTTCTGGTAGCCATTTTATAGTAGCAGAGATTTTGCTTATAAAACAGGTTTACATGAAGTATTTTAGAGTTTTAAGAATGTTGTACTTCGTAAATCATGACTTAAATAGATGTTGAACTATGAATAAGTTTACTTTCAGTTTATTCCATTTTCTACCAGAGCTCGGCCCCCCAAGAAAAAGAAAAAGTTAGCATGAATGTCTCTGGTACAACATAAAGAATACATGTATCAGTAGATACACAAATTTAGCTTTCTTCTGCTTTAATTCGTGAAACTGATCTAGTATTTGGGTACAATTTGTTTGCAGCTGAGTTTTTTCCTGATAGATCAGAAGTACAATGCTTGCATCGATGGCAGAAAGTTCTGAATCCAGATCTAGTAAAAGGACCATGGACTCAAGAGGTTGGCAGCTGGATTTTTCCTTCTGTTTATATTTTTCCTTCTTGCATTTTGTGATTCAAGTTTTAGAGTTTCTGCTCTTTGTGTGGCTTGCAGGAGGATGATAAAATCATTGAACTGGTATCCAAATATGGGCCTACAAAATGGTCTCTGATAGCCAAGTCTTTGCCTGGTCGTATAGGCAAACAATGCCGAGAGAGGTGGCTCTTTTTTTTAAAGTGATTATGACTATTTGTGATTTTGTATCATAATTTCCCATAACATGGTCTTGGAAGTTAATTCTCTCTGTTTTTCAAAGAAAGAAAAAAGGCAATCGTGATTTATAAATTCATCATCGTTTATTTTGATGGCATGGATCTTCTAAATTTGATTTCTCCATAATTAGCAAATGGCTTAGCTTCTTGTTTACAACAGTAATGTTTCTGATACCTTCAGGTGGCACAACCATTTGAATCCAGATATAAAAAAGGATGCATGGACTTTAGAGGAGGAATTAGCTCTCATGGAAGCCCATCGAGTGCATGGTAACAAATGGGCTGAAATAGCTAGGGTTCTACCTGGAAGGTAAAGAGTCTTGTTTGAGCTTGAAGTTTTTTGTAACACAAATTGGATTTGATTCAAGGTATCAACGAGGTTGACCTACAAGAAACAGCCCCAGTAAAATCTCATCAGTTATGATAAAAGGAAAATTTACATCTTGGTACTTGCTTCCCCTACAGGCAGAAGGCGATCCTCATTTTTTAAGACCAAATTCTTTACAGTATTGTGGTTTCCAAACATATAAATTTTAGCATGATTCAATTCAATGATTTTTCTAGAACCATCAGATCCGCTGAGATGCCGATAACACATACTGAGATGAGAGTAGTTGGCCTAGAAGGCTGTTTTTCTTTCTGGACTTATGTTTGCTCTATGAAGGTGTAAAATTTAGTAATTATGACTTTCTTCATCTGCATTGGGAACTTCTTACTTCTGTGCTTACACCTTTCTGATGGATATGATTTAGAATTTTAGGGACATGATGCTGATTTAATGGGTGCTTAGGGTCAGTTGGATGTTCACTAGAGATGAGATTGTTTATTAGAAGTCATTCTTAAAAGATACTCAAGCTCGCATAAATCTGTTTGTTCAAATGAAGCCCTTAGAACAATAATGGGAGCCAATAGAAAAATAATTTTAGTTGATGAGGATAAGAAAGGTCAATTATGTTTTCTACTTTTATTCTTCGCTTATCGTAACAGAGATTCAATGCATAATCTCTCCTATATAATCCATAGTAGCTCTGTGAAAATCAGCTACATTCATATGCAGTATGTACGCTTTGATATATTAGTTTAACCAAAGTCTTCTGTATGAAATTCTTTATGCAGAACTGACAATGCTATAAAGAATCACTGGAATAGTTCCTTGAAGAAAAAGTTAGATTTCTATTTGGCTACTGGGAAACTTCCTCCAGTTGCAAAAAGCAGTCCCCAAAATGGTGTTAAAGATACAAATAGACCCAATGCAACTAAAAACTCACTTCTTTCTTCAACTAAAGGCTCCGATTCGACTGCCCACTCATCATCAGGAACTATGGACATTTGTAAGACGAATGCTAATAGCAAGGATCAGCTAGTGTCCTCAGCCCCACCTTCTGATATGGGTGGTTCACTTAATGTCATTCCAAGTAATTCTGCTGATTCTGAATATGAGGAATGCAAGGCAGGATCATCCAATCTAGATCTTAGCTGCAGCAACTCAGGGTCAGTGCCAAATTTGGAGAATTCTGGAATCAACAGCGAGCCAAAGTTTGAAAATTGTGCAATCAACAGTGAGCAGAAGATTGAGAGTTGTGGAACCACCAATGAACAAAAATGTGGGATGAATAGCAAAATCTATGAAGACAAAGTTATTGGGACACCTTTTCCATTTGGAACTCCAACATATGGTTCTTTGTGCTATGAGCCACCACAGCTAGAAAGTCCTATTCAGTTAGATATGGACCTTCTGAGCTTGTATGGCATGCAGCATGAGTACAACCCTAGTCCAGCTGTGTCTCCTATTGGTTTCTTCACTCCACCTTGTGTGAAGAGCAGTGGTTTAGGCATGCAAAGTCCTGAGTCAATATTGAGAATGGCAGCTGAGACATTCCCCAATACTCCTTCCATATTGAGAAAGAGGAAAACAGGCCCAAAGTTTCTGCATTCCAATAAAAGTGTGAAAGCAAATGAGGAACCAGTTAAGGATGCTGTTCATGCTTCTGATGAACAGGAAACAACCAAAAACAGTTTGGAGAAGTCTGAGTCTCTAGATGGAAGTTTTTGTGAGAGTCCTTGTAATGGTAACAGCATTGTTGGGGCTAATGTTAAAGCTTTTAATGCATCACCTCCATATCGGTTAAGATCCAAACGAACTGCCATCTTGAAGTCTGTTGAGAAACAACTTGAGTTCACATTTGACAAAGAGAAGCGTGATGGCAGTACCAAATCCAGGGGAGTATCCACAAAACGAAGCTCCCCTGTTCCTGAAGATTGTTCGCATGCAGCAAAGATTGGAGTGACCTAGGGTTTTAATTGTAAGTTCTTCTTTCACGTACCCCTGTTCTTCAAGTTCTAGTCTGTCAAATCCCCTGTTTGAACTACTGTCCTTGCAAGTAATTTTATTTCCACTGTGGCTCCTTTATTGGTTAAGACAGGAAAGCAAAAATGAGTTTCAGTTTTGCTCGAGGATGTACCCTGGATCCTACATAAGAAATTCTTATTTCTTTGGATGAAAGATCTTGACAAGTCTGATTACCTTTTCAGTCTGACATATCTTGGAATAATGCTTGCTCATTTGAATGAAGAGAACTTATGTGTTAATTGTACAAACATGTACGACATATGGAGGAAGTTTATGATTTTCTTGCTTGGCTTGCTTGACTGGCATTTCTGGTGTTATGACGTTAGAGTTACTTCTTCCTGGTAAATGGTTAAATACATCATCACATTGTTTCCCTTACTTCCTTTTGCCTTGTCTGTTTCTTTTTTCCTGTCTCTTCATTAGAAAGGCCCCTCAACGTAGCCAATAATTTGATAGAAGAGCATATAGAAATATTTCTTCGAATGCTCTAATGGCAAGGCAAACTAGTTGATTTTCCCAAGCTTAATGATATTTGAGGTCAATTATACTCCTCTGCTGTCAAGCTTATCTAGCAAGGTTTGATTTTGTTTGAACATATATTCTTAGGTGTCCACTTACATATCTGTAGTCCAAATTTTGTGGTTTTGGGACTGAAATTGGTCAAACAACTAATCATGTGAACCCATAGGAACTTGGAGCAGCTGACTATGTCTTGAACCCAGATTTCTGCAAGCTAGTTAACTGGCCAAATCACACTGTCGCTTGTTTTGTTCAACCTATGTTAGTGACGGTTAGTGTATGACCGATTCGAAGGCTCCCTATTGGGCTCATTGGTCAAGAACCTTGTGTGTGTGTCTGGTAAGATAGATCTCTAGAAATCTGAGGAACATGGACTTGAAATAACATTATCCAAAAACCTTTGATGTGATTGTTGTCCACGATGTATTTAATTGACGGCCAATAGTTGCTCATCAAAGATAACATTAAAAAGAAAACGGAAGTACAAGGGTCCCTTCTTCTATAAGAACTAACGTGATGGACTTCCAAGCACACTGAGTAGTTGACCTCCTAGGCTCCCATGAAGTGGACTAGATTAACCACTCCTTGAACGTGTGTGCTATATGAAGCAATGTATTGATAGATTTGACAAGTGCGGCTTATATTTTGTTGCCTAGATCCTTCCCACATTGCATGAGCTCTAAAAGTTCTCCATCTAGATTACACGAGTTCTCATGTATGTCTCATTAATGTGTTTGTTTGTTTTCCTTGACTTAGGGATAAAGGCTGGAAATATTTTGCAGTCGGCTGACCGTTTCCTTCAATGTGGCGACCCAATCTTGAATTCTCAAAAGGCTACCCTAAAGTGAAGAGTGACTATGACTTGATTGCATGCTCAGAACCACATCTCATCTTCTTGATACACTAGCGCCACTTGTTTACTTGGTACATGGAAATTTTTTTTATCATACCCCCCACCTGGACAAAAGCGAGTTGCAGTAGGCTTCTGGTAAGTGTAGAATTAGAGCCACGATAGGTCCAAATTACCTGTGAAATATAGTGACTGTACTGAACTTGTACAGATAAACCATCTTAATAGGAGAAATCATGCTTGAAAGTCCTCTAAAATAAAGCTTAGCTCCCCTTCCACGTCTTCTTTGATTCTTTTCTACATACAATCTAGTAAGTGGAAGTAGCAATGTAATTGTACTCGTTAAGACCCGTGTATTTAAAAAAAATCCAAGTGTTACTTTCAATGGTGTTTACAAATTTGTCTATAGTCTTGTATTTTTTTTTTTTTTCTCGGTAGTTGTAGCGAAGCATTTTCTTCTATTTTTTGTGGGTTTCACGGCAAACATAGGCAACTTGGAGAGCAGACTGACTGTTATTGGATCCTGAAAAATTAATCCAATTTTACACCATAAGAATGTATATAAAACGCGAAGAAATCTCAAGCTTCAAGAGAAGAGCCAAAAACAAAATACGGTTCTTGCAGTAAACCGACAATGCACGATCCAAAGACATGGAAATCCGAGAATCTCGCCTATATCCATTTTATGCGGCTGAGTTAGAGATACATTTCACGAAGCCAGCATTCTTCCTGATGGCTTTTATCCTTGATTCTAACTAACAAGTTGCCATGGAAACTGTTTGAGTTTATGACTCGATTTTGTTTGTTTCACCTAAACTAGTATCCATTTTTTGGTGTTTAGGGAGGTTGATAAAATATGATCTAACTGAAAATAGAATTGGTCAACTGTCAAATAATAATAATAGTAATAATAAACCTTAACTGACATAAAGTGACTTACTTTTCAAAAAAATAATAATATATTTTCTTAATTTCTATTGTCATCTCAACTCTCTTTCTCCTTCCTTGGCCCCAACACTTTTCTAGTACGTCGTGATAACCATCTCTCGCCATCCATAGGGTCAATGGGTCATCTTATTATATTGATATAAGCATTATTATCATAAAATATATGATATATATTCTATATTTGCTGCACTTAGTTTTAAAAAATTATTTTAAAATTTTTTTATGAGAAATGAATATATGTTATTGATTGATTATGTATTTTATTTTTAATTCATCTCAGATTGATGTTAAGAATTCAATTTACTAATTAGTGATAAGTTTCCATGTCATGGACTCTGAAATGGCAACTAATGGGATCATGCCACTAAGAAGCGGCATAATTATTGGGAGAACAAACAGCGGGGCTCGTACAGTACATGCCAATGACCTCTATGCTGACCATCACTGCAAGGTCTTGGCAACGGAGTTCAGTCCTGTGAGATGTGCTGCAAGCTACTGCTCGGGCAAAGAAAGAAAAAGATAAGGCAGTGAAAGGAAATAACACAGGAAATCAGTCTATTATTAATGAACTGCCCAATCTGTAACAGATGATGACCTTTTATATACACAAGATGCTCGTCAGAAGAACTGCTTGCATAAGCTGTTAGTGTGACTGTTTTCAGCCACACCCCTTTGAACATCAGAAATCTTCTCCCCCCCCCCCCCCCCCCCTCTCTCTTAAATAATAAAAAAAAAAAAGAGGAGGGAAAAACAGAAACAGAACATAGTGTATATATATGAAAGGAAAAAGAAAAGAATGAAGAATATAAGTCTCCACAATATCCTTAGAGCAGCAGATCAACACCAAAGTGATGACGGTCTTTCCCCCGCTAAACTCTACATGGAACCCACATGTAGAGCCCTCTCAGCTTTATGTCTAACTATACAACAATGAACAGCAGCCAAACCCACCCCAGGAGTCCAATTTTCGGCTTGTGGACAGAAAATTAAGGCATTGGCTGCGATCACGTGAAGCTTGATAAGAAGTGGTTCATGAAAGGCAAACCGTTCATCCATAGTTAAAGATGCTGCCAAGCACAATTTATCTGCCAACGACAGGCAACAGCCTGAAATGATCTCACTGAAACAGAGAAAGAAATGGTGCATGCAATCGCTAGCAAAGATGACGCATATCACAGACTGCATGAAGATGAAGACACAGAGTTTCACAACTATGGCAAACTGACCTGAATAAGCAATATTTACGACCCTAAGACACCACCACATAGAATCCCAAGATCGTAAATCAATTGCTGGTATCAGAGGTATACGGCATATGCTGGACCATTTTCCATCTCCTCATCAATCAGGTTCAAAATTCTGAACAGCCTGTAAAACACAGCATATTGGCATCAACAAAACACCAAAGATACACATGCAATGCAGCAAGATTATGCAACAGCAGAATGCGAACACAAACCTTAAAAACCATAACCACGAAATCTGAACTAAACCATGAAGAAAGAACCGATAGTAGTTTGGCGAAGAACCTTGGAACTCCGATCTAGGCCATGGGAAGCAACCTATCCACCGAATAACAAAAACAAATTTGAACACAAAACAGGTAAATTCACACCCCCCCCCAAACACAAAAAAAAAAAAGGAAAAAAATATTTTCTTTACCATGTAAGTTAGAGCGGCATAGCGTTCCTCACTCAAGTATAATGGCTTCCCTCTATGCATTTCAATATCCTGCAAAATGGGAAAGCAATTATAGAAAGGGCACAAAATAGCATAAAAACCCTACGAAAAGTTTCATGTAAAGCAACTAAAAGTATAACAAAAGATGGCAGTAAGGCTAAAAACTTCAACAAGTACTTCAGTTTCCAACAGTGATATCTAAATCATGACAACAAGTAAATTGACATTCTAAAGAAAGATTGCAGTACTCCAACGGAATTAGTAGAATGTTTAACAGTTTAGTATCTATATCTTTTCTAAAATCAAGAAACTGAATAGGTTTGAGATAAGTGGTATTTACAAATACTTAAAAACCACAAATTCATGTAAGTTTTAGGCCTAATTACTCAAACGGTCCTTGTGGTTTTACTTTGTGACAATTTACTCCCTGTGATTTAAGATTGAACAATTTAGTCTCTGTGGTCACCCAAACAAAACACAAATATCCTTCGGTTTATCTCCCCTCCCCTTTCCTCAAAATCTCTAACTCCCCAGAACAAGAACAAGAACAAGCCCCTCAATCCCTAATTCTGTAATCCATAATCCCTCGGAATCCCTAGACTCAAATCTTTCGGTGAAGCTAGGGATTTCAGATATCTCTGATTCTTTCCTTCTCTTTGCTAGGTTGTCATGAATAACGAGACGTGCACTTTTTTTTGTTTACGAATTGTTTCTCATGGCCAGAAGAAATAGAACTCTTGGAGCACCAAAACTTGATGGAGTTCAATCCAAGGCCCAATTAAGATCTCGCAGTTCATCGTATGTCCCTAACAACATTAGGCCTAAACATATCTCACAATATAAAAGCGGATATTGTATCTATAATAGCATCAGATAGAAGCCTCGCCTTAGGTTCCTTCTTTTTTCTCATTCTTGCGTTTCAGTTTTTCTTATTTGGGCCTTATTCTTCGAGTTGTTCAGAAAAGAAGAGAGATAGAGATGAGGCAAAGAAAGAAGGGAAAAGGAGAAGGGCAGGCTCAAAATTTCTGTCTTGTCTGCAAGCAAATCCAAACAGGTATGTGATTTGAAGTTGGTTACCATTTGATTAATCAAATTTTGTTGGTATTGCAATGGTCTCTCCAAAAGATTTGAGACTAGGGATTTCATTAGGGATTGGGGGGGCTTTATTCTAGTTTTGGGGAGTTGGGGATTTTAGGAAAGGGGAAGGGGAGATCGGGTTTAGGGCTTCTCAACTTTCCATTTAAAAAAAAAAAAAAAAAACCAAATTGCCAAATGGTGTTTTAAATGACTACGCGGACGTTCTGCATAGTCAGCAAGGTGACATCGGTCATCCAGTCAGCACAACGGACATGTGTCGAGCGATAATTGGGTACAACGTGTTTAAAATGGCTACCTCATTAATTTCTGTCCACCTAATGCGAGGTGATAAACAGAAAGACCTCTGTGTCTCACCCTAAGGACGTTCAGATCGTTCATCGGTCAGGTCAGCACAACGGTCATCCAGTCAGCACAACGGACGTGACAACGTGCCGTACAACGTGTTTAAAATGGCACCTCAATTAAGTTTCTGTCCACCTAATGGTGTGATAAACGTAAGACTAAATGTGTCTCATTGATGACCCTAAGGACTAAATTGTTCAATATTGATCAATGGGCTAAAACCAACTCATTTGAGTACTAAACTTCCAACTCTAGTACTCAATTGTACCTTTCAGTCTAAGCAGACGAATTCAAAATGAGTGCATTACCACGTGTTTTTGACCACCCAACATTGACAGAACACCTTTTAGTGAAGAAAAATGAACAAAAGAAGAATCCTTCCGAGCAATAAGAAAAAGTGAGTACATCAAACATGATATAATCCCTGACCAACTATATTGACATTCTAGACAAAGATTGCAGTACTAAAATCGAAAGTAGTTAAATGTTTGACAGTTTAGTACCTAAACCTTTTCTGAGAGCAAGACACTGAATAGGTTTGAGATAAGCATGTGCGTATTAGGAATAATTCAAAAACCACATGGATTCGTAAGTTTTAAAACTCCAACTTACAAGTAATCAATTGTACCTTTCAGTCTAGGCAGAGCGAATTCAAAATGAGAGCATTGGTTTTTAAGTTTTTTTCCCCAAATATGGACAGAATACCTTTTAGTGAAGAAAAATGAACAGAGAAAGCGACAAGGAAAAGTGAGCACATCAAGATCCGAAGAACTGAGAGAAGCAAGAATAATTTACCTCTTCACCAAAAGCATCTAAGTAGGGTGACGGCCAAGGAGCCTGTCGTGCAGATCTCTGTAGTAGGATAGTTGTTCTCTAGCAATACATAGAAGACCAGAGATCAGTGATCAACCCCCCCAAAAAAGAACAAAAACAAGATGAGGGAAAAAAACACAAAACAAAAAGATAGTATTCAAACTGAGAGAACTCAAAACTACCCAAGTAAATGACAAACTATTAGCGACTACCGATAAATGAACCAGCGAAGAGCAAGTATAAGCACCTTGATCAATAGGAACACTCCAGTACCAGCACCACAGGCCATTGCATGAGCTTGGCATCCGCTTTGGCTTTAGAAGCAAGCAATGCATTTCCAGTTAGTTGATAAACCATAACCATGTAAACATGTGGCCTTCACATCAAATCTCAAGCTTGCACTATAAAAATTTAACTTAAATATTTTTTCTTAGAAGCTTATGTAATGTCCAGTGCCATCAAGGTCAGAAGTGCCCTATGTAAGAAACAAAAAATCGGTAACAGCAATTATGAGAAGAGTAGAAGAAGAACCTGCAGCATGACTTCCAGGTTGGAGAGCATAATCTACCACACAGGAGGCATAGTGCAGGGTCATCAAGGATAGATTTACAGTAAGGGCAACACTGTTTTATCAACCTGATAAAGGATATGTATATTATGGAGATTTTCAGAGAAAAGGAGCTTCCATGAGCATATCTTATGTGGAGAAGTTAAAAACAAACCTCTGTAAGAGATCCTGATAAACACGGGGAAGATGCATCAACTTAAACGGAACTGCAGGTGTAATGTGCAAAACCCGCGCCAAATTACGGACTTCAAACTCTTTGCAAAAATGATTACACCATTTTAACACCTGAGTACGCAGAACTTCTTCCTTAAAAATGACATCCAGCGACGGAATCTTAAACATGCTCTCCAGCTGTTGAACTTCATTAAGTTCAACAGCAGAACCATCTGTGATCCCCATTATTTCATTGATGGCTAAAGATGATTCATCAAATAAATTATCCCGATCACAGAATGGTGCTGGGGCGGAAAAGTTTAGTAGTTTCCTAAGCAGTGCACACCTCCTCAAATAAGGGAAACTCATGCTACGAATCGTATCCTTAATATTACTAGATGGACCAATATAATTGGAAACAAAATATTGCTGTGCATATGGAGATTCCCCCAAAACTTTGGCAATGTCAGAAATCAGGCAATCATTAAATCCTAGTTCACTCGTCTTGCATTGATGTATCCCACAACATGCAATTATACCCTGCATCAGAACTATCAGGATCAGGAAACCAGACTACTGATGCAAAATATAATTTTACTAATAAAAAAATTGAATGCCGCCAACAAACCTGCGCTATAGAGACAGCATAGAAGACATGTATAAGGGATACCAAGGATTCTTCGCATGTGAGAAGTGGGAATGGAAGACAAAAGAGAACCCACATCAATGATGAAAAAGGGTCACGTAAAAGGACGGGATCAGAAGCTCGATTCCAAAATTGAGTATCAGGAAGTGGTTCTTCCGTCTCGACATATTTCAAGATACTTGACATATGACCTGTTAAAATACCAATGATGCTACTCATATATCAGTTTATAGAATATATTAAAAGTTCATGAGGAATGCTACACAACTTCCCAAAATGCAGCAAAAAATAAAGAAGAAAAAGAAAGAAAGCAAGAAATAAAACCATCTGTATTAAGAAACAAGTCAATATACTTCGAGCTGCCACCCTTTTCACAGGCAAAATAGTTTCATTAATAGCAAAGAAAAAGAAAGAGGATACTTTAATCATCATAAATAAGAGTAAGGCGAATTTCCTACCCAAAAACCAAGCATAAGTCCAGATACAGTTCAAGTCAACATATTGGTTATGCCAGATCTATTAGATGTCAACCTTGGATCTGTTTAGAGAAACAATGGAAAAGAATGTAGGGTAAAGAAGGAGGAGGGGAGTACAGGTGTGTGGTAGGTTATCCATCTTTCCACTTCTCCTACAAAACACTTACATTGTTCATGTTCCATGCCTGTCCTAATGGGCAACAAAAGTAAATAAAAACTGTCCAGAAAGCTCAAAAGAAACAGAGCAACAGTACCTTGTCCAGATGTGCCACTGGCGTTACCTGATGATATACCAGAGCAAACAGACTCTGCAAAAAGCTGAGTAGCTCTAAATCTCTGAAGCACATGAAGAGCATTCTTAGTTCGTGTGCTTTGGACAATTTTGAGCAACAAGGACATGACAAATCCAGTTGAAGATTTGAGTTCCTCGTACATGGCATTAAGGCCATAATTTGGAGTCATACGAGTCTTTCCACATCGAGAAGCAGTTTCCATTGACATGAGGGAGTATTTAAGAGTGTCCCACATAAGAATTGATTGGCTTACCCTTGAATACTGTGATAACTTATCCTGTTTGTTTGGGTAATACATTTTAGAGAGTATCCGACAGAAAGGCTCAAGATTTTGTCTCATACGTTCGTTTCTTGGAAGGGGAAAAGCTTTAAGAGTTTCACCCTTCTCAACTACACTGGCTGCAGATTTCATGAGAGCCAAACCATGTTGAAAGCGAAATGAACTAATTTTTTCAGATGATGTGACTGAAGGGCCAGCAATTTGTGAGGAACTCACAATTGAACTTACAGGCTGCATCCAAACCTCCTTAAAATCACCAGGTAAAGCAGGCAAGACAGAGTTTACGAGGCGACGACATACAGGGCAGAGAAACTCCCCCTGACAAAAGGGAGGATGTGAAAACACGAAATGAAAGCCCATCTACATCAACAGCAGAAAATGAAAGATAGTTTACCTGAGCTGGGTCCACAATGTGCCCCCCTTCAAAAACAATTCTTCTGACAGATCTGGGTCAACAATTCAGACATATTTCAGGCACTTTACATAAGCAAAACTCGATAGTTTTTTCTTAGCAACATAGGTTGCAGTAAACCTAAAAATATCTTCTCAAGTCATTGCAAGATATCAATAGATTCATAAAACACCTTTGGAAGGCTTCATAGGTTCCATTGACCTTATCATGTTTTCTCTGTTCCAACTCTCCATGAAAATTGATAAATGGATCCAAACCCATCCAGACTAGAGTAAAAACAATTCAGAAAACAAACAATGCATTTCTCCCTCCGGGTCAGTATATTCCCTTCTTATTTGGATTTGAGAACAGCAATAGAAACAGTGCTAAATGAACTACAAACAGACACAGCTAAACTTTCCGTCAGATATCTGTGTGGGTCTTAGCATCCACACACATATATTTGTATATATAGATTCAGATGAACTCACGTATGATCAGCTCTATTTCAGTTCAAATGGTTTATTACAGAGCTTAAGCATATAAGAGGCACTCGAAAGCACTATTCCTCCTTGGTTACTAAATATAAGTTTCTGGGCTTGAATCCCGACTTCATGGAAGAGCCACAAACCAGGCTGAGATATATTTCAGGCTAGAATCTACAACAAGCAATATTTGTTTGTAGATGAGAGGTGGCTGAGTATTCCATTTTCTTATTGAAGTCCCCTCTAGGGAATGCACTGATTTTGAGGTGTATACATAAGGGTCTACTATACGAATTAAGCATACTGAGAGACTCCAGAACCTTATTTCCTATGCCACTCCTTCAATTTGTACGGGTGTGGTCTCAACTACATTGAAATGCCAAAGAATGGACAGACTCATCTGAGTTTTCACAAAGTGATACTTCCTCACTAATGCATAATCTATAATCTGAGGGAGAAAGCAAAAGGCATAACGATTCAAACACCAAAATCATGACCACAAAGATCTGGCATATTTCAGTTTGTAGCGCTACTTTTTCAGAAATAAATTGATGAAATAAGAATCAAAATCTGTAAGAATTGCCTCTTTGCAAAGTCTTACCTCTCCTTCAGTGAAGATAAATAGCGATCAAGACATCCCTGATGCACAGCATGCCCACAAGAGGAAATATGAATTCCATCACAATCAAAAGGACTAAATCCATCATACATTGGACATTTTGAAGTAGATTCTAATGAAGCCTTATCTTTACGAGCATCTTGAGATGCGGAAGGACTTTCTTTCATCTCTCTCCAAAGAGCAGCAATGTACTTTCCAAGCAAGATAGATTCCGCATCTCTGCTTTTTCTAAAACCCACTTCAGCAGTAGGAAGTTTACTATCTTTCACCTTAAAATTGGAATGCAAAAAACTATCATGCACTTCCCTACATATGGAGAAGTACATCTCTTTTTCCAATGTCTCAATAGGGTACACACTCATTTCCCTTGCATCATTGGATGAGCATGGCAGATGAATATCCCTCAATGCAGGTACCCGGGCTTTGACAAATTCAAGAACAGCACTGACTTCCTCAGGTCGCCCACTAAACTCATTGACTGCATTCTGAACCAACTGAGCGGACAGAAAAGACGAAACCACTCCTGAATCCCCTGAGGATGTGATTAATCCAGATTTATCAGTCACCTTGTCTGTGGTAATAGAAACTTGCTCCTTCTCCAATGAGTGAAATTGTTCCCATGACGGGGAACCTTGGTCAACAAAACTCAGAAGCCTAGATTTCTTGTTCGAAGAACACAAAATATATCATCAATTTGGGGCTGAAAGTTACAACTCTATAAATCACTTTAAAGCAGCAAAATTATTCAGTAGCAGGGAACAGAATTGAAAGCAGAAACACCAAGTAGCTGCTTACCTGCAGAAGAATCAGGAATGATATCGGATTTTTGGAACTGGAATCATGGCAAAGAGAGCAAACCACTTGTGAGGACTCTTCAGAATCATCTCCAACGTCAGCGCTACTTATATCATGTCCAGATTTTGAACCTTCATCCAGAGTGGGGTCAATGCTTGCCAGAAATTTAGATTGCTCAGCTCTCATTTTTTCCTGCATAACAAACAAAGTTAATGAATGCCCGGGAACAAATTAATTTGATATAACTAAAGAATAACTGATACAGGCAGAAGAGGGGGTAGGTTCAGTGTTTCTACATTAAAAATAGTTCAAGAATTCCAGAGGAAAATATGAAACACCTTAGGCTCAGCATGGTACATTAAGGTGATCAGACAGAATCAGACAACACGTCCTTTCACATCTACGAAAACAGCCGAATCAATGAATTATGAAACAAGGGGTTCTCCTAAGGTATATACCCTTCAAATTAAGCATCTCTGGTTAAATATCATTCATCAGGAAGGGCATAACATGTGATTTTCCCAATCTCTGGCAGTAACGCAAGAGGGTAAGAAATAATTTTTTTTAAAAAAAAAAAAAAAAACTCACCAAGATAGCAGCTTGTCTCTCTCGAGCTTTTGCTTTGCGGTTCTCATTATCAGACCCAGAGATATCTGCATTACTACTAGGATTGGATTGTGAAAGGCAACTGACCACCTCAGGTGCAATTTGTTGCAGTTTGGCCATACATCCTGAATCAATTTCAGCAAACTTCCTCAATATACTTCCAATCAGGGAAGAAAGGTTCAAACCACCTGTGTCCAAAAAGTTCTCCGCATTTTCTTTGTTCCCCATCCTCATCAGAAAGACAAGAAGTGACAACAAGCTTTGTCCACCAGCACCATAATTTAATCCTTCCCAAATTTCTTCAGCAGAATAAGCTACAATGGGAACTACATCTTCAATTGAACATGATTGATTACCAGATTCCCTTTGCTGATAACAGATGTCTAATGCTAACGAGAGTAAATGCAATGCAGTAAGAAGAACACCGTCGGGGGCACGTGATTCTGTCTCTTTATCAGTGAAAACAGCATAAAACAGCACTGCACGGATAATTCGAAGGACCTCCTTACAAGTCGCTACTCTAGCTACCTGTTCGAGTGGAGGATAAATCTTAGTCCAGCTGGGCAGCTGACTGGTCCATGCAGAGGCATTACAGAAGCGAAAGTATCTTTCTTCCGCAACTTGCAAATCCCTTGAGTTCCAACGAGGGTGGTATAAATCCAGTTCTTTCCAATATCTCCATCGCAGCGAATACATACCCTGGATAGATGGAGAAAAAAAATTAGGACCAGTGTGTTTCAACTCCGCAGCACTATCAGGTTTTTCGGAACAAATGAAACCTGATTAAAGCCAGATGGACTGGCATATACACCAACAGTATCCAAAACTTCCTGAAGCTGGTCAAACTTGGAGAGGTCAAGAGGAAGAGATTTCACCAATTGACTACGAGTGGCATCTCCAACAGCTAACTTATAAATTAATTCTCTTTTCAAACTTTCAGCAGTAGTAAGCCCTGAAAATCGCCTTTCTTTGACTATCTGGATAATTAGAGTAAGCATCTCCTGCACCAGAACTTGTTCATACCTGAAACCAAGTGTTGTTTACCAAATGATAAAATTAAATGAGAAAACATTGGATCAGTCTGTTTATCACATAGCGTCTCAAGGTAACATAAAAAAAAAAAAAAAAAAAAAAAAAAAAAAAAAAGGTAACATTCACGAAGACAAATAAAAAAAGCTATTACGAATTTAATCACATAAATGCAAGATGATAAAGAGTAAATTTCTCGAAAGAGTACAATTTCAGGATATCAATACTTTAACACTTGCACCTACAAAATACCAACAAGTTTCAATGTGCACCCTCTATCAATATCTAACTATAAAAAGGTTATTACTCTGGTGGTATTAATCAGGTACCAGTCTGTCCATTAAAAGAAACATGGAACAGGATACAATGCAACAAGCAAAGTATGAAACCTTGCCACAAATTTTAATATATATGCAAATTGAAGATATGAGCACACACTCATTAGGCCGTTCAAGACGCAGAGAAAGGAAGTTTGACAGCCCGAAGCGTTCAAGAATTCTATTGACGAAAAGATCAGGTGGAGCCAGTGCAGCACAGCACTGCAGCAGAAATAGATCTAGCTCTAGACCCTGTTCAGACCTGCAGCAAGAAACTATCAGAAAGAGAATAGCATCTACCTCTCTTCGCTGCACAAATAAATCTAAAATCCCCGTATTCTCACAAAATATATTTTATCATATTGTATGATTTACTAACCACCGAACTGAACGATACCATTCACAAGAATATAGGGCAGCGTCTCCATTCTTCCTCCACATTCCAGCATGAACTTCAGCACAAAATACCCTAACACGTAAAGGATGTTCCATAACAAAGGCAGAAAACCCAAATGGGTGGCAGCCCCGAAGGACTTGAGCAAAGAAATCAGTGCAGCTTGTCGATAATGAGTTAACAGAACTGCCACTAGTTAATGCAGATTCACCAAAGCATCTTCTCAATGTTTTCTGCAAAAGCAGGGAAAGTAACCGATGCAATGGAATGTGAACAGATATATCCTGTGAACTAACATCATAAATTATTTGTGGCCAATCAGACGAACTCAGAACATGTAGTGCATCTACATCCATGGCATCACCCTCCATCAGACTCTGATTAAACCAAGCAGAGCTGCAGGCATTAATAGCATCAGTTTCACCACTCATCCTTAGTTTGTTGTCCTTCCTTTTCCCATTCTCAAATTCAAAACCCATACCTAAATCACAGTCTATGTTTGAAGAGCATTCCCTCCCATGATCTTCACTTGAACTGGCAAGTCTGCCAAAAATATATTTGCCTTTTCTAATCTTAGATAATGTTTCCTTCAACGCTGAAAAATTGCAACCAGGGTTAACAGTAGTCTTTGCAAATAATTCATTAAGACGATTCCCAAATGTATTATCAAATTCCAGCAAAATCTCAATAGCCCTCAGACACTCATATATTAACCATTTGACAGACGGCGGAACTAATAAATAACCAACAGTATCCTGTTTGATTTCAGCAACCTTTGATGAACAAGGTACAGCACTACTTCTCCAGGTCGCACTACATGCAGAACTTTCTCGGGATAACCGTCCTACTTTTGCATGCCTCAGGCTACCTGTCTCAACCATATCTATATGCTCATTTTTATATGTGCCAGAAAGGATTTCCTCATCCGTTTCTTCACTACTAGCAGCTGAAAATGCCCCATCCACCAAGAGAGAATGAATATTACCAATAGAATGACATAAACCAAAAGGAAAAATCATATTCTCATTATCATCTTCTATATGGAGCCCTGTTTCTCTCTTTTGAGGGTTCATCCCTTGCACAAAAGCCAAAAGTCTCATCCAAGTTCTTGATATCTCTTTCTGGTCATGGGTTATGTACTTGGCCACTACAGCATGGCTCATAACAAAGCGAATATCTTCAACCACACGAATGGTGGTCTCATACAAATTTCCCCACTTAGCAACCTGCAAAGGAATGATTCATCAATAATCTTTTCTACATAAAGCAGAGAGTGGATCTCCCTACCGTAAAAAAACAGAGCAGAATGCATTTAAGATCGGTGTAGATAGATTTCTGCTGCTTTGAAGGGAAATCATTATCCATCAATTCATTTTCTAAGGCAATAACTATCACCATGTATGTTTTGACATGTATCATTAATTCCCAAACAACGATCAAAATCTGCCAAATGCAACATAAACACAAATTATTTTAAAAAAACACATTACCTGTAAACGGCCATCTTCACCAGCACATGAAACAAAAATTTCACCCAAACATCCCACTAGCATGGCTAGTAGGTCCATTTCCTTCACGAGACGTGGTGTTAGAGTTGGCACAGTGAAGATTTGCACAGAGAATGTAGACAGCAATGAATGATTCTTGAAAGCATTATCAGTGCCCTCTTTTATGGCTTCTTTCACAACAGTTGGATAGTAACTTAAAAACACTTTAGCAAACTCATACTTGAAGAGTGGCTCTCCGAGTAGTTTCAAAAGCAAGTCATATAGCTTCTTCACAGCTTCCTCTCTCACAAACCTCTCCGCCCTCACCAGAATCTCCAATAAACCAACAGAAGAAAAGATATTCTTAGACACAAAACTGAGCAAACTCTCACTGTAGTTGCAAAACTCAGAAAGCATCTCAACCACGACAAATGTTAGTTCATTTGCAATCTTCACGTGCTCCGCAGTACGATTAACTGCTGTGGGACTTTCTTGAGAAATAGTCTCTGCAAGCAATAACTTGCTTTTCCAATAAGTGAAAAGGGCATTAAGGACGGGCCCAACAGCGGTTGCGACCTCCTTTGGAAGGGGTTGTATTTGTTCTGCACCTTTATGCTTTGAGCAGAAGCCCTCACGTTTCCATGCCGTAACATCCCCACAATCACAGCAACCACCACCTGTATAAATTATAGAATAATCATGGTCCTTGTGGTTCCCATTCTGAAAACAGGGAACACAAATTGCACATGTGGGGTCGTTCTCGCAAGTCCGACACCTGTATGCTATGTCATTATTTCCCCAAACAGCACCACAAACACCTCGCTGGCCAAGACTCATTTGGGAAAGGTTCTTCAGGGCAGCAGCTGGTTCACCCTCAAACATCAACCACTGTAACCACAGCATGCTCTCACGCAGTCGTCTTTTCATGCTATTGGAGGCTTTTTTAGAACCTGATTTAGCTTCCCGGAGTGCTTCAGCCCCTTCCTCATCTGCAGGCAATATGGCACATACCAGCTGTTGTATGCGGGACTTGTTATCTTTGACAAATGCAACTAAACCCGGCTGAAGCTGATCAAGGAACTCCTCGGGAACTCCAAGTAGAGCAAGCCTCTGATATCAAAGGAAAAACACAACTGTAAACATACGGACGCATATCCCAAAGTACAGTTCAGACAAATGCTAAACTTCGTTAGCGACATTCTAGCTAACGCTAATTGTAACCAAACATGAACTGAAATAAGAACATGCAGATTCACCAAACTAAGAAGAGAAGGACGCAAGTCCCAGAGTAAGTCTCCATACATTTGTTTACCGAAATTTTGGGAATCATTTTAACGTTGAAGTTTATTGGGGTTTGTGAAAAAGTGAAGTGTATGTGTAAAAGTACGAAGTTTATTGGGGTCTGTGAAATGTGTTTGGTGTGGTGGAAATTTTGAGCCCAAAAAAGTTGGGCAAACAAACGCCCCCAAAATGTTGCGTCAGAAGACCCTCCAACCCCTCTAAGTAACTAAAATTCTAACATCTATCAATTTCATTCCACTGCAGCGCTCAAATCAAAGAAGGGCAAAAAATTACCACGACAAAAAAATACAAAATTTATGGAAACAAAAAGAGAGGAATGCTACATTAAGATTATACACAAAGCTTCACATAAAAATATTAAATTCAAGACCGATTGCCAAAAATGAAACAATCAGATGATAGCGGCCAAATAAAAAAAAAATACTCAAAAGGAATTTCCCGAAATCGCAGGTAAAGTGTACCCGAAGGATACGATCACGGGGCTTGAGGGTGCTGGAATCGGGAGAGGAATCCATGTCCATATTATCCATACTGGGAGACCGGCGCCAGTACCGCACCAGCCAATCCGCGCAACACAAACACCACCTAACCCCAGAGCTCTCACTCCCCAGGTTTGCTTCCCCAACGGATTGTCTTCTTTTCTCAACAATAACCGCAACAGCTACTAGCGGTTTCTCAGAAACCCTAAGATTTTCCTCTTCGTGTCTATTGGATTCTAGTCGTTTCTAGGGACTCGAGCTTCTCGAATCCATCGGGGGTCAGCTGTGAACTTATGCTCCCCTTTCTAACCCACCGAGCTCTATCTCCCTTTCACGAAATCTGTTACTATGTGAGAGACGATGGTAAAAGAGTAATTATCTATTGATATTCGACGTTAAATTAATGCTTTTCTCCTAATATTCTCGGTCCCGGATTTTACTTGCAGATTCGGACAGTTCTTATGATTGTAATAAGTGTATCTGGCTTCGCTCCTACCCTTTCATGGTTCGGTTACTCTGGTGCTTGTACAGTTTACGGCCCAGCTAAAATCAAATGGTCAGCCCACTTAAGCTGCCTCTTGCGCTCTTTGTCAGTTTTCGGGCTGGAATTACTTGATTTGCCTATCCCAAGTTTTAAAACACTCTAGGACTTGTTTGTTCGTGGGTTCGGGTTCTGGTTCTGAGGTTCAAATTAGGTTTTGAACTCAAAACTTTTGAACCAACGTTTAGTTGAGTTAAAGGCTACTACGACACACTACACATGTCATCTACTAATTAGCACAGCTTCAACGTTTACCTGACAAAAAAATAAGTCATCGAACTGCTCTCTGACATAATACAAACACAAAAGACAAATTCTTCAGGTAAACGAGACGACAATGGTGTTTGTCCACTTCGCTTGTGCGCAGAAGACACACACTCTCTCTTTGCCTTTATCAGCGTGTATATTTCTCACGCTAAAGCCCTTCTATTCTCCCTCTCTCTCTCTCTCTCTCTCTCATTTCGTTCATAAGCCCCTCTCAAGCCCTTGTCTTAGCTGTTTCATTCCATAGCGGTTTCTGTATTTATTTCCTTACATAATCACTTGTTCTTTCAATAGTCTTCGAAGAAAAATCTATGCGTCTGTCTTTACAATATCTGTAATCACTCCGTGCTCAAAACCAAAAGCTTTTGCTTCCAAAAACCATTTGCTGAAACCTGTTGTTCAAAAAGAGAGATAGAAGGAGACAGTACAAAATCCAATTGAACTTAACTCCATCAAAGACGTCAGCGATTTCTTCGTTTCTTTCCATGGTGACAGTAAACTTGTGAGCTATGACGAGATCCACTACAAGAAAGTTGGTCTTCGTTGAGAACAAGTTATTTGCATTGAACTTTGTCGAGGATGCTCCGACGCTAACGACCTCCCAACTCGTCAAGATTGACATCCTCTTTGTCGACGACCTTTTGGCTTGGGTAATGACTCACCGAACACTGTAGTTGAAAGTGTGTGCACCTGCAGATCCGGTGAGCTTCAACCTCGACTGGCTCCTTGTGGGGAATTAGCAAAACCGAAGTGCAGTGATGGTTTCTGGGGGCGTTGATTTTTGCTGGCAACAAGTAGTTTTTGTCTTTGTTTTTTTGCACGAGCAGTGATGGTTTCTGGTGGTGGCGTTGATTTTTGCCAACAACCAAGTATTTTTTTGTTTTTGTTTTTTTGAGTGGATAATAATAAAATATGTATTATTTTCATGGCATATTCGCATTTTTTATTATTTTGCATTTTCCATGACCATAAGCAGTGACCTTTCTCTTGGCCGTGGACGACAAGTTGAGTTGTATTTCAGTTAATTGGTGTCAGGTGAATTAATGTATTTGTCAGAGCTATGTACCATCTAGCAGGGTGACGGCAAAAAAACCATTTGTTGAACTCGGGTTCACATTTATATAATCAAAACCAGAACCTTGACTTAAACTAGAACTTAAACCCGCAACCAAACAAGCCCTAATGGCTTTAGCCTTTACTTTAGAGTTCTTCGTGATGGAGTTTAAGAGGTTGACACTATTTCAAAATTAATTTTTTTTAAAGAAAAAGTAAAATCATTTTCTGGTGGTTAAATAATTAATTTAAAAGCGCTACGTAACATTTAAAGGATTCAACCAGGTAAGAGTTATTCAAGGTCTCGAGGATTTTGATTCACTGCTTTAGACAGCATCGGCAAACTAGTTGCTTTTTCTGTATTAGTTTAGTCCACGTCAAGCCTCCAAGAAAAGGTGGGGGAAAAAAAAATCGTAGGGATAATGTTATAATACGCCTCTCAACAGTCAAAATCAATTTCGTTCCGTTAATATGGTGTTTGTTTGTAAAATTTTTAGGTAGTTAAAATTTTGAGATGTTGGAGTTGGTGAAAAAAATGAAAAGACAGATAATTTAAATGAATTTTTTATATTTTAGCGTGTTAAAATTGATAAAAATTTGAACAGATAGATAATTTTGTGTAGTTATTTTATTATGACTAAAATTATAGTGTCCAAAATTTTAGTCATAAATGTCATATAAGTTTCAAAACGACGATTTACGCCCCTCATATTTCGAACATATCAATTCTGGCATTTCATTTAAATGGCCATTAAGTCGGAAAAATATAAAAAAGACCAAAATACCCTCTAAAAATTTTTAAATGAATAAAAATTCAAGAAATAAATTAAAAGTAAATAGAGTTTTAATGTTTTTATTTAAAAAAGCATTACTTTTATTTCATTTTTTAATATTTTGAGTAATTGTTTTTAGAAGAACATTTTTGCATGATAATTTTAAGCGGAAAACAAGAATCGATCATATTCAAACATAAGAAATGTAAATAACCACAATAACGTTAGCCTATAATTAGGGGGCATAATTCATATTCATTTGGGCAAAACCAATCAAGCCGAAGGATATGTACCGGATTATCTTTCTTGTCTCTTCAAAGAGGATCGAGAATGATTAAAATAGGTAAAGGAAAGAGAGTAAAACGACCAAAGTATAAATCGGGCAGACCAGAATATGTTTCATTACATTCAATCCATCAAGCCAATAAGTACACAGCAAAGATAATATTAACCATATAGAATATCAGAGGAGAATGGACACCTGATCAAGCAAATTAAACGAAAAGAGAGAGAGAGAGAGAGAGAGAGAGAGAGAGAGTAATGAGCGCAGAGAAACGCATAGGATCTAGCCAGGTAGGAAACAACCACCCTCGCCCTGTGTGTTTATTGATCATCCTCATCGGCTATTTGGCTCAGCAAGCCTGGGTCTGCAGCCCATCTGCTCAAGAAACTTGGTAAGACGCAGGTGCTTTGCAGTCCATTGTTCAGCCAACTTCTGCTCCTTGGCATCTGCATCCCTCCTCAGCCCCGCTAACTGTTCCCTGTACTCTGCTTCAATTCTATCCAGAGCAACCTTCTGCTCTTCCCTGAGAGCCTTCACCTTTGCCTCGATCTCTTCCGTCTTTTCCCTCCTGCGGCATGCTTTCTCTGAGTCCAGTTGCAACTCTACCCTTCTTAGCCTCCACCCAGCTTCTTTCTTATGTGCTGCCCAAGCACGGTGCCCTTCTTCCAAATCCCTGCAGCACTCTACTAACTCAGATATCAGCATGCTTTCTCCGCAACCAGGGATGGACCCTTGAGGCGGCACATGGCCAAAAACAACAGGGGCATTATCTGGACCTCTATCAGGCTGCAACCATGGGATTTGAGGAGGGGCTGCAACTGTTGAGGGAGAGAGGCTAAGGGTTACAGAGGGGGACGGTGACCTGACTGTGGAGGTGCCATTGGAAGCAGAAAGCCATGGAGGCAGCAAAGCTGGTGCAGAAGCAGGTGGGTCAGTATGGAGAAAACTGCCATTGGAAGAGGCCATGAGATATGCGGGGGTGGCACGCTCTTTCACTAGCTTCTCTGCAAAAGTCTCAAGAATCCTATCGTACTTGCTGTCTTCAACTGGGTCAACTGCAGCCTTCTTGTTCTCCTTTTGTTCCCTCTGCTGCTTCTCTTTGAACACTTCCCACCACTTGCCTAGTCTCTTAGCGGTACGACCTGGGACTTCAGCCGCAATTTTCTTCCATTTGTTTCCATGTTTGGCTTGAAGTCGGATAACAAGATGCTGTTCCTCTTCAGTAAGTGATCCCTTCTTTATCCCAGGTTTGAGGTAGTTCTTCCACCTTTCTAAGCAGGATTTGGCATCCCTGTTTAGGGGTGTGTTCATGCGTTGTGACACAAGATTCCATTCTCTAGGGCCATACTGCTTGACATATGCACGTAACAATGCGTCCTCTTCAGCTCTCCAACGTTGCCTCTCCTTCATTTCCAGATGCAAACAGCACTGCCCATTGCCTCGAACTTAAGCTCTTCATAATGTATATGTATCTGAAATTTTTCCAAAGATCAAAACATGAGTCCTCCTGAAACAGAGCACTAAAAGACCCTAGAATGGTACAATAAAAGTAGCAAACAGGACAAAAGAACATTCGAAAAGATAGGACCAGCTCGGAATGAACCTACAACAAGTAACAATGTGCACTGCACAATGGATGCCTGCAATAGCAGCTAATTAAGGTGATGTTTGGATATCTAATGTTTTCCACTTTTTATGAAAAATTTCAAAAACTCAATTTTTACCACGGAACATCAAAATCTCAAAATTTTAACACAAATTCCAACACCTTTTTATACAAACTTCAATATTTTTTAATTATAAACATCAAATATTCTCTCTTCTTATCTATTAACAAACTCCATTATCTTTTCATTACAAAAAGTCATCAAATCTTTTCTCTCCATACTTTGTAACAAACTCTAATAAAAATCATTTTACATCAAACATTCTTTTAACTTTTCGCCAACTTTTTTACAAACACCCATAAAAAGTCAAACTCAAAATTTTTGTTTACCAAACATCACCTAAATGAAAAGAAGCTTCAAGTGGCAATTAAGTGACCACCCTAAAAGGATTCTTTAACTTTTCGCCAACTTTTTTACAAACACCCATAAAAATTCAAACTCAAAATTCTTAAAATTTTTGTTTGTCAAACATCACCTAAATGAAAAGAAGCTTCAGGTGGCAATCAAGTGACCACCCTAAAAGGATTTTTACTTAGATGGATATAGGAAGAGCAAGATGTGTTGCCACTCAAAATACAATAGCCGTGGCACTTTTAACCAGACGTAGTGACGTCGAATAACTGATCCAACAGCGGGTGCAGAATCGCCTCAAACAATAAGAGACAAGGATTCAGACAAAGTCACTTATGATAACTAAATCCTTGAGTATTGCAAAATATTCAGTTTCAGTTTCAGTTTCAGGGTTAAGTAGCCCATTGCTCCTTCCAGTTTTTCCTCCATTTCAGAAATGCTACCTAGATTTCAGAATCACACACTCGATTTTGCCAAAGAAAAAAAAAAATTCTTTCCCATCATTCTTCCATCTCAAAAGTAACAAACACCACATCAAAGAAAAAAAAATTACGTGTTCGATTAATGCTACATAAGAATGCCATGTCAAATTAAAAAATTTTAAAAATTACTAAAAAAATCAAATCAAATGAAAACAAAAATATCAAGAGAAATCATTCATAGGGTATTTAACCCCCAGTTTTACTTTCAAACAGAAATCATTAAGCTTTTCCTTCGAGCGAGGCGAGAATTCTATGATAGCTACGACATAAAAAGCACCAAGGCAACAAAATAAGAAGACATGGTGCTAAAGATACTTCTCAATAAATGTATCTGCTACAAGCTGGTCCAACTTGACGCACATTATGCAACCATGTAAGCTTGGAAAGCCACCACACTGACAACCAACACACCAAAATAAAAAAATCAAAACTTCCATGTTGGAAAAAAAAAATGGAGCAACAATGAAAGAGAGAACACTTCCCAACGCAGTGAACGAATTAGCAACCAAAATCTGCCCTCAAATTTTATTGTTAGAACTCACCATCATGGTGATACACAAATTGTAAAACATTACCAGCAATAAGGCAAGTAGACTTCCTCCAACCTCTATCAAAGTTTTTTATAGGTTTAAGCGTCAATCAGTGAGCCAAGAGGCGTTGTCAGATACAAACCCTGCTCACTTCTGCTTTCATTTTTCAAGTCATACACATCTCGCCTTACAATAATTTTTCTGTCATCCCACATAAGGAGCAGAGGAATTAAGTAAAAAAGCAAACCCAATAACTAGCAAAATACGGTCATGATCCAGTAAAGCAATACCCAAATTCTAATTAGTTGGTATCAGCATAGCTACAGAGAGAATGCTGAAGAATACAAATGAAAATGTACAAGTTTGAAACAGCAAAACAAACATTATCAAATACCGAAGTTGAATTTAAAAATCAATTTTAGAGGGACAGCACAAATCCAAAACGACGGAGAATCCCTTCGCATGGATTGGACTCGATCTAACCAGAAAATTATTACAGTTGGAATTTCAAAAAAAAAAATCCCAAATCAGACAGTTTTCAGGAGATACAGAATTTCCAAGAGGAGTTCCGTGAAGCAAGAGAAACTACGCAAAAGAGCAACGCATCTAATATCCTTTTTGACAAACGAAAGAACCTGATATCTAAACTGAGATAATCTGCTAATTAACAGGATGAAGATTATTCAGATGATATGCAATAATTTAAGAGCATAAAGATTAAGAAAACAATTGGAATCAGAAAATTCTATCGTCTTGGACTAAGCATGTTTCAACCACGAGTTCTTTAACTGGGATCTGGCCGAAGGCCATAACCTGGAATGACCCAACGGCGAAAAAATGAAATTCAAATTCTCAAGAGCAGATAAATATTACAACACGGACAATACGACACTTGAAGTAGCACCAAAGATTATTATTTCGTTCAGCAGAACTGAAAAGCACGTCCATTTCAACCATATGTTTCAATATAGCTCTTATCCAGAGATTATCAAAATTCGTTCAAATTTCGTACCTTTTCTCGACAGCCAAACATCAGAGAAAACCACAAGAAAGCCAAAGTTCATGGACATAACAGGAACAGCAGGGGTAAATCGAAAGTACTATCACTACTACGACACTAAGTGCAACAAAAATAACCAGACATCACAGCAAAAAAGAAGGAAAAAAAAAACGTCAGAGACGCTTACATTTCGCTCAAGGACTCAGAACCGAGCTTCGTCTTCGACGCATCTCCTGCTTAATGAAACAGAGACGTAACGTAAAAACAAGAAAGGAATTCCGGAAAACGTAAAAGAGCCAAACCCTAGAGAGAGTAAATATCCCTAGCTAGAGAGAAGAGAGAGGCGCAAGGAGTACAGTAACAAAAAAAAACCCCAGAGCAAGAAATAAGAGACTAGACTAGACTGGCGATAAAGTTAAGACATCAGAGGGAGGGAGAGAGAGAGAGAGAGAGCGATCTGACAGTGCGCGCAAAAGTAGGGCACGCGAATTGGGAGGAAAAGACCAAGCAGAGGGAGAGAAGGTGACGTCTTTCGGGGAATTTGCTACCGTAAGCTCCGGTGCTCATTTCAGTTCCCCCACTACAACACAATACATCCATAGACGGTAGATGGAGATATCATCAAAGCAAGCTAAGAGACAGATAGAGAGAGAGAGAGAGTGAGAGTGAGAGTGAGAGCGAGCGAGCGAGCTAAGCCATAGAGCTCAGCGTAAGCGCCAGATAGCGGAGGGGTCCATTAACGTATGCGAGGCGCACGCTCGTTTTCAGCGCTTAAAATGCGCCATCTTCCGTCATTTCGCGGCGTTCGTTTTTCTTTCCTTTCCGGGCGTTAATTCTACTAACCGCCTGTTACACATGATTAACCGGGATAACAGATTAACACGTACAATTATACCTAGACGCGGCTGTCATGTTTGCGAAGAGACAGATAAATCACGGCCGTCGATCTTTGATCAATCGATTACTTTAGCTTGACGCCCGCTGGGGTCAGACAAACGCGGTACGGCCGGTAACATTATTGAGAAGGGGGCCACATCCTGCACGTGTTATTTAGCGGGGTTCGACTCCAATATCACTCAGTGGTCCCATAGTCCCCCTCGTGAACCTATTTTTTCTGCTTATCAGAAAGTTTCATTCTTTGGAGCGTTTATTTATCGAAGTTTTAGAGAATATTATTAAAATTTTAAGAATATTTTGGATGTTAAAATTTATTAGAGTTTATGAAAAATGAAGTGTATGTGTAAAAGTGTGTAGTTTATTAAAATTTATGAAATGTGTTTGATATAGTAAAAATTTTAAACCTTAAAAATAGGACAAACAAATACTTCCTTTATTAGCCTTCAAGGACTCATTCAATTGCTTATAAAAAAAGCTTTCAACAAATATAGCTGAGCTAATAAAAGCTTTAAATAGCTACAGATTAGTAGCTAGCACGATATACTTCCAAATTTTTGACTAATTATATCACGTAAGTAGACATGACTTTGAATACTATCATTTATAAGAAAATCATTGATTTGAAATGATACTTAGCTTGTAAAACCAGTTCAATTAATCTGAGCTGTTTTGCTTATCAACAATGTCAATATTATATGATTCATATCATGGGGGCGAAGTCATACGATAATATAACTAGCAATATCCATTTTCTCGAGGACTTAAAAAAAATCATTGATTAAAATGATACTTGGCTGGTAAAACCGATTCAATTAATCTGAGTTGTTTTGTTTATCAACGATGTCAGTATCATATGATTCATATCATCGGGGCGAAAGTCATACAATAATATAACTAGCAATGTCTACTTTCTTGAGGACTTGAATGAGATCATGTTTTACAACAAAGGGATTATTATGAATTTTTTTTTTATTAAAATTTTTGGTTACTATATTTTAAAATCAAAATTTTGGAATTTGAGAGAAATTTTAGCTAAAATTTTAAGTGATGATGTTCACTTTCCACAGGAAAAAAAAATGTGGTCACGTTCCATTATTAGAAGCAAAAGATTAAAAGAATTAATTGATCGTAAAAGATACTAGAACGGAACGTGACCACATTTTTAAAAATCTTAAAAATTTACACAATAGAAATTAAATTTTTTTTAAAGTATTTACAAAAGTATACTAAAATAGTGTTTTTCGCTGTAACTACATAAAATTGTGTAAACGATTCAAAAAGTTAATTTGGTATGGACAAACAAAGCGTATTTACGAATCGCTAGAGCGAGTAATAGAGAGCAAGAAGGAGGCATGTTTTAAAGTTAACTTATTTACATATTTGTTGAGACACGTTAGGGAGTATAAGTGAAGCATTTTTTTAAAAAAATAAATATTTATATATTTCGCTCGAACACGTTAAGAAAGCAAAAGTTATAAAAAAATTACTCTCGAGAATTGGAGAGCATGCAAGTAGCGAAACGTTAAAAAAAACATTTACCAAAAATTAACCTTTGGCATGCAAGAGTTTGAGCGCACAAGAAAAGCAAAGGCCAAATAAAAAATAATTATAATCTTGCGCGTGTGAACACGAGCACACAACGAAAGCCTGTCAACGAGACAAGTGTACATTACTAACAGACGTTAGTGTAATTGACATACTAACGTTAATTTTATTTCAAATTAAAACTCAAAGACCGAGTTCGAACAGCGTACAGAACAGTAAAATTAAATTAAATCTCAAATAGAAACTGAAACCAAAAACAGCCCCTTTTCCAAACATGGCCTAGTAATATCCCAACTTTCACGTAACTTCTTTTGAGTAGAGATGACCAATGGAAGAGAAATGGGTTGGCAATCAAAACCTTCGGTTGAAGAAATTATTATCATCATTATGATAAAGGAATGGTGGTGGCCCCCGAGAAAATTCTGATCCCATTGCGTCATTTTCACATATAAGGACAGGAATTGCGCTTCCCCGTCTACATACCATTCCCCTACTTGCTTTTTTAGCCTAGGAACCACAAGTCGAAGTCCTTGTGGTGATGCCATGGCCGTAGGGCGTAGGCCTGGCAACGAAAGGGTTTTACGACAGCACGAGAGTGAGGAGATAGTTTTTAACATCCGCGTAGGGGAACGGCAGGCAGGGAAGGAATGAGGATCTTGGCGTCGCATCGTTAGGAGGCTCGGTAATCGAGGATTGACTGCGATGTTGAAGAAGAGGCACAGGCACTGAGTGGAGGGAAGGCGGGTGATTAGGGAACTGTAGTCCGCGTTTCACGGCACAAGGAGACGAGTCTGATAGAGACGGGACCTTCTGCTCCCGCTCAGAACCCCTCTCAGGTGTCAGTGATACGTTACGTCTCTTTTTATCTTTGCTTTTCCCTTCCTCTCTGGTGGGCCTCTCAACACTACAAAGGAAAACTCCCATCAGACCAGCAGTTCTCTCGTATTCCTCTTTACCACTGTAGCAACTGAGCTATTTACTTACCTTGCCCTCCTCTAATTTATGGGTTGGAATGTTTCGAGAGAGATGAACCACGGGGCAAAAAAGGAATAAAAGCTCTGATTTGACACATCATAAATTCGGTAAATTTGAGGGAGATCCTCCCTAGTCTCTGCTCAGTGCTCTGCGCCCCGTAAAGGTTTTGTGGTTGAAATTAGAAAACAGGTGGGAACTTCAAACGTACATTAAAAACATCCGAGGAAGCACGTCCTCCTTAAAGCACAGCCGTTGGATAAGAGTCGGACGTCAAAATAACGGACGGGCAGAACACATGGTGGGTTGGCTGGACAAGATGCGTCATTTACAGGTACACACCTCAGGAGTAGGCTAGGTTTTATGGGGCTTGGGACGAAAGCCTGGCAGATCGTATAGGGATTGGTGATAGATGAATGAAGGAGAGTAGGGGCTAAAAAAAGGAAAATCGTCACTGAGTTGTCTGACTCGGACCGGTGAGCTCTCTTTTCACCAACGTGGTTCGGTGAAAGTGAAACATCCCAAATCCCTGTCAAGAAATTCGTCCGCTTTTTGACCGCCAGCTTCTTGTAAATGCAGATATCTGCCCCTCGTTTACAATTTATTTTTATTTTGGAAAAAAATTTATGAAATGAAATTTTTAATTTTTGTCTCTAAAAAAAAAATTAATACATGGATTTTTCATATTAGTAAAAGAATTCTTTTTAATTTTTTAATTTCGTTTGTGGGGGATAAATTGATAATAAATTAGTAATTTAGGGTGGCAAAATAATCAGTCATCATGTTCTTTTGGTTCGCAATTATTGTACTTCTGTTATGCTTCAGCTTCATGCATTCCATTTACCCTCTGTGGTCTTGGAGGACGGCGGGCCACATAATTTAACTCTCTCTTCGCTTGACAATCTCGTATTTCGTTGACTGATTTTGATAACATTTATGAAGATATAATCTTAATTATAGAAGTCAAAAAATTAATTTACGTCAAAATTCATGAAAATTTTTAACTGTACAAAATTTTTAAAATTAATAATTTATAAGTATAATGTGACAAAGATTATGATTGTAAATTGTTAACACCCTATAGTTGAATTGTGTAAATTATATGATATTTCATTACATGTTTGGCATTTGCCTTGAAAAAAAAATTCTGATAGATCTGGTCCCTTCAACTTTAACGTAGTTTTGTCCCTAATTATAACTAGTGTTTACTAGAGAGGGTGGTTAGCTTAGCCTACTCCCCTAGGCGTATATGTTGAGGACCCAATTCTGAATCCATCAATAAGTCGCTAATCTACACAATCATGATCTTCAAATTGAGAATTCAGAGTTCATGAGATTTGAGAATTTACCTAAATTGAGGTATAGAAATTGAAATAAAACCATAATCGAATATCAAGACAAAGAAAAGATAGTAGAATTGGCTATACTCAATTGATTGTAAGAATACAATTTGAAAACACAAATAAATATTGGATAGATTAGATCAAATCTTATTCAATGAATTGCAAGAATAAGATCTTCTAATTTTGATTCAATAAATTGCATCAAGTTAGTCCAAGTTTTCTAAGAACTACGAATCCTAAAAATCCAAAAGTTCAAGAGTACCTAAGACCAAAACAAGTTGTGATAATGAGTCTCAACATGAATGAATAATTCTCTATGACTACAACTAATTAAACTTAACCTAAAAAAATTCTAATGCTTAACTGACCATTAACCCTTTATTTACACCTATTTAAAATTATAAAACTACCACTAATTTAAAAATTTCAAGATACCCTTAATGACACATGTGCCTCTCATATGCTTTTCTTCCCTTTTATGTTAAAGTCTCTTGTTTCTTCTAGGAGTCTTAACACTATATGAACATTCACTCTATGCAAAAAGTTAGAATGTATGGATTGAGCTATTACTACCACTCTATGAGAAAATAAATCATCCTCGCAGTCCTAGTCTTTTTATTCATTTGGTTATAAAATAAAAAAATAAAAAACCAATAAGAGTTGCTGTTCACACCAGGTGCGTGCTTTCTCCGTTTTCCACTTCATCCGGAGGATCTTCCTATCGTCATTCTGTGGCTTCAATGTCTGTTTTTTTGTCTCTCGTCCCGTGGTAAAGGGATCCCTTATGCCCATTGTTCTAGGCCTCACTTGGCCCCAAGCAGTCGATCAGTGAGGCCTCCAAACCTCGTCTGCAATGCCTTTTCTCACCAACCCCAAAGCAGAGGCTCTCGTCTGTACAAGATGGGCCATTCGCCACAAGTCCTATCACCTGCACGTAATCATTGAGCAAAGGCCGAGAAGACCCCATGGACTGTGCGCCTAGAAGCGCCAGGTCCAACAATCTATCTTACCCCTCGCTTCGTTAAGAGAGCACCTTTCCACCCACATTAAACACAATAAAAAAGCAAGTCAATTACTGATAGAAGTGACTAACACGTTAATATTTGGTATGATATTATAGTTATATCATATCAAAATTTGATATAATTATAAAGATTTAAATATTTAAATATAAAAATATTTTTTTATTAATATTTATATTATTTCTATACATAAAGATTTTAATTTTATTATCTGTATGAATTTATAATACAAAAGACAGTATAAAATATTTTTATAGTGAATATACGTCTTCTAAACCGAACCACTGAAATCTCTATTTCTTCTAACTCTTTCTCTTTCTCCTTCTCTATTATGTTTCAATTATGCACGATTTATCTTTTATTTCCGAGCATCCTTTCCCCCACCTGCTCTCATCCGCTGTTGATGGGCCGGCCCAGGTATAAGAAACCCCACTTTCCCCGGCTCCCCCTATACCGGCAGATTATCGTCCTAAGAAAGAGAAGAAAAACTACCATAGACTATTAAAGAGGAAAAAGAAAGGAGAAAGATCTCTAACTTAAGCATCCGAATCTATCCCGCAGGCGAAAGTCCCTTTTGCTGGTTTTCAGCCCGTCTGGGAGTGAGGACCTCAGCTCGGTCCAAAGTCAACCTAGAGGGCTCGATTTTCCCGACTCCATGACATAGCTCACACAGAAAAAATAAAATAAATGCATGGTTAATATGTCGAAATCTATGAAAAATTTGCGTACCATTAATTAAGTCACATCTTTTCTAATCCAATTTATAAGGATTAAGGTAAATGATCCTAGGTACCCAAAAAAATATCCAAATTTTTGTCTTTCCATAACAAAATTGGTGAGTGAAATGTTCAAATGCAGGCGACGTGTGTCACTCCACCCGTCCTACTTGTTATATAGTAAAACTCAGAAGGCTCGGCAGGGGCGGCTCAGCACGAGTTGATGCCGCAGGCGAAAATTTAAATTTACGTCCTTTTGATTTTTTTTTTAAATTTAATGTAATAATTTAATATATAGTAATGTTAAACGTAACGTTATTTAAAAAGTATTCTTCTATATCAACAAATATAAAATTATTTAACAGATGATTATGTAGTTAAAATAATTATATATTGCAAAGAGATTATAGTTAAAATAAGATTATTATGAGCTAATTTCTATCCAAATTCTAAATGTATTAATATATAAAATAGATATTTAAGACATAAATATATGTTGTGTTTATCATGCATGATTTTCATTCACTATGCTTTCCAAAAATGATAAGAAAGTAATCAATTTATCTCTTAATTATTTCATAAATTAACACCCATATTTACTGCTGTTGTTAGCCATTGGGCCTATATAATTATTCATGGCGAAGGGAGTTCATGGCTCTATTAAAATATGACTTTATTTATTGTTTCCAAACAAATATAAGAAGATAAACAAAACTAATGGGTCCTGATTTTCATTAATCAAGACCCACTGTTTATTACATGCGTTCAGTGCAATTTTTATTTATTTTATTTTATTTTTTATTTTTTTCGTTCAGTGCAAATTTAAACGTGATAGGGGCACAAAACTTTATGAGGCCTCAGGATAAATGTTTTATGAGGCCTTAGTGGGGGTGGGAGGCCTGGGGGCCTTAGGCAAGCGCACCTGAGGTTTGGTCCAAAAACATAAAGAACGTTTAACCATGAGAAAGGGAGTGTTACAAAAAACGCTTTCGATGCTTTGTCTTGCCACTTGAATCACTCCCGTCGTCCTATTTGTATTATCTAAAAATAGAACACAGCCAACAAATTGTAACGTCCTACCCTCCAATTTATACCACGCAAAAGTATTTTTTTGTCAAATTCGACGAAAATTGATTTTTTTTTTTTTTTTTTATGGATTAAATATATTTTGCCTCTCTTATTTTTAGAAATGGTGACACATTACACAAGTCATAGCAAATCATGTAGTGACTTGTACTAAAAAATAAGTAAGCATAATTCTGCCTAAACAATAAAATATATTGACATGCAGGAAACGTATTTACTAGTTATATCATCCTCAGATGCCTAAATTTGAAGATGTTCTTCGAACCAACCGTAGACTTTATTGAGATAGGTAAACTCAAACAAAAATGCCCCAATACTGGCTATAACAGATATATATATATATATATAAAATAGAAAGTTTGAAAATCTTCTTTAATCCTATGTCATTCAATCTTTATTTTTCTATGAAAATATGAAAGCTTTTCTTGTGGTTATAATGCCAAAATATCAAGTTGGCTCATTTGTCTTTATGTTGATAGTTACAGGTCTCTTGAATCTTCTATTTGCCTATTTTTATTTTCTTTTATTTGTGTGTAATGCTGCTTTACTTTTGATGTATTTATTTTTGAGATATTGAACCATAAAGTTTCACATTATTTCGATTTGCACCTTGAACCATAATTGGGCATCTATTTAGACGGATTTTGTCAAAACATGCCTCTCACGTGACTGCCACTATTATTAGATTACCAGTTTGCCTCGACGCTAACGCAACTATATTCTAATTACCTTCAAAAGCGAAGAGACAAAAACACCCTTGATCAAGACGCGCGTTTTACTTAGGGCTCCCCTTGACCTTGACCTTCAACTGAAGCTCCGAAAGATCAATCTTAGCTGAGTTGGGATTCCCGATTTTGTTAGTGGCTAGCCGAGCAGCACTGTTTAAAGAAATTCTCAACCCCTCAACAGCAATTCGAAAGGTGTATGCTGCCGATACAATGCGGGTGTCAACAGTTTCACCTCTGTTAACATCAAGAAGCATCTTTTGTACTGACAGAGAATAAAAAGAAGGGGGTAAAGGTGGGGTGAGGGACAGCAACGCTGTCTCCAATTGCTTCCCATTTTCCAGAAAAGCCACATTTGATAGGAAAAGATACATACCTCATACATAACAAAATTCAACACCCAAAAAAAAAAACAACTCCTGTGGTAAACTCTATATATCTACAGAACGTTTCCCTGAGCTGCATAATTCAATCTGTACATCAGAGCTTCTATAGATTTCTGTATTTTGGTGCCATCTGTCTGAATCACTAACTGAGATGCCCGGGGCAAACATTGAATTCCACGTCCCAAACTGGCAATTGATGGAGTAGAAGGAAGAGATTCAGCAGCACATTCAATCCTATCTCCAGTGGCGGATGTAAAGGGGGGCCTGGCCCGGTTGGCAAAGTAAAACTTAGTTTTTTTTTTTTTTTCATAGGCATCATAAAAGAATGAATATTATTCAAAGACTCAAAAATTAATTTAAAAGTTGTCATTTAATAATTAAAATACAGTTTACAGTTTAAACTTACCATCTACTATGTTTAATTTTTTTTACGTATCATGCACTTAACAAACAAACAAAAAATTCTTTTAAAAGGACTTAACTAATAAACTATTTGCTAAATTACTTGAGAAAGTACTTATTTTTTTTGTTCAGTAAAAAAACAGAAAAACCTCTCTCGTTCATTCCATTTTTATCCCTATTATTTCTTGATGTTTCTCAACTCTTATCTTTGATTGAGATTATTTAATTCTAACTTGTACTGTAGTGTTTTTCGTGTTATTTTATATTTTTTTGTTGTGTTTAGTGTAGTTTTCATTATTCTATTTATAATAATTTTGAGATATCAAATATGAAAATACGAATTTGGATATAAAACTAAATAAGAAATAAGAAATAGATAAAAGTAATTCAAAAAAGGATCTCTTGATAAGTTTGTTATTAATCAACAAAATATAACTTCAAGTTCACTAAAGGATTAAAAAATGACAAGTCTTCCACTTTTTATAGAATTCTAATACAACATTGAAACAACAAATTAAAATGAGACTAACAAGGTTTCACTCATGAAAATGCCCAAACGTTCCCGCTTCTATCTCTTCTAATAGCAAAGTAGGTTCAAGTTAAACTTTTGGCTTGCTACAAGTTGGGCTCAAGGATTGCAGTCAAATGCCTCCTCTATAGTCGTCAGCTTGTTCCTGACAAATTCGATTGGTGTTAATAATATGATGTTTTTAGTATTTAATTTTTAATATTTTAACTCTAAGACATTTTTTGCATTACGTAGTAATTTTTTTTGGTCATTTTCCCTTAAAAGTTGGCCCCTTTTATATTCATTCCTAGTTCCGCCACTGCCTATCTCTAGTTCTCCACAAACAAGCAAGCCTGTGCAGGTTGCAATGCTACACCCAAATGTTGCCCACAGTAGGAAACCAATCGGCTGTACTCGTAGTTTCCTTATTATTTCATAGAGTGCTGTTCTCACGACTGAAAAGCTGGTATTCTCAACAAAGGCTATAACTCTGTGGGCTACTGGTCGGATCTTTTTAGCAGAAGCTCTATGGCTTTTGGTGTTTATGCGTGGGTTGGGGCAAGAAAGTGAAGAATGTTCGAGGACAAGGGGAGCCCTAAGTGAAACACGTGTCTTGACTGAGGGTGTTTGTCTCCTCGCTTTTGAAAGTAATTAGAATATGGTTGTGTTAGCGTCAAGGGCAGATTGGTAATCTAACATTGGTGGCAGTCACGTGAGAGACACATTTTGTTGAAATCCGTCTAAATTGACACTTAATTACGGTACAGGGTGCAAATCGAAATAATGTATAACTTTATGGGTCCAATGTCTTAAAAATAATACATCGGAGTGTAATGTGTTAACACCCATAAATAAAGGGGACAAAGAGTATTAAACCTTTTCTTATTTTTTTTTAAAAAAATGATTATACCCTTAAATGTAACCGACTAAAAACTCAATTTCTGTTCAATTTGATGGAAAAAATAAGGGGTAAAGTTATAGTTAGCCCTATAAGTATGAGTAAAAATCAAATTGGTACATCTAATTATCAATTCGTGATTTGAAACCCATAACTTTTGAAAATCATCAATTCTAGCCCCTGTCTAAATTAGGTGTTAAATCCGACGGAAAAAATATAAAATGACCAAAAATGCCCCTCCAAGACTAAATTTTTTAAAATAAATAAAAATAATAAAAATTTAAGAAATAAATTAAAAATAAATATATATTTGAAATAGAGTTTCAATAGTTTTATTTAAAAAAATTACTTTTTTAAAAAAAATTTATTTTTTTAGTAATTTTATCTAGGAGGGCATTTTGGTCATTTTGCATGACTTTCTGTCGGATTTAACGCCCAATTTAGACGCGGGGGGGGGGGGGGGGTCAGAATTAATGATTTTTAAAAATTATGGGTCTAAATCGCCGAATTGATAATTTGAGTATTGATTTGATTTTTGCTCATACTTATGGGGTAGTTTGTGGTGTAATCTTTCGAAACGTGGTAGTTAGAGATGAGTAGTTTGTGGTGCAATATTTTGGAAACGTGATAGTTTAGAATATAAAAATTATATTTTCTTCTAACATTAAAGTATAAGACATATATAATTTTCATATGGAATGAGTCATGAAATGGATAGTAAACACAAGATTGCTTATACAAAATGAGAACTGGGTACTTGTCACGCCCTGTGCCAATACGAACCCCCTAAGTTCACCTATAGATATGGTATGCACACAAGCAAGGATTACAGCACAAATCAGTCCTATAAAATTCTGATGTATGACTTAAAAAAAAGGCTTAGCAGAAACGATTAATTGAAAATCGTTTTGAAATTAGAAATTTATTAAGATAAGAAAAATAATATTTTTAGGAATTTAACGAAAATGCGACATTTGAAATAATTCTAGGAGTTAAAAAGACGAAGTTAGAAAAAATAACATGAAAGTTATAGGAATGAAATGAAAGTAAACAAAACCAAATATTGCATCATGAAAGGAGTGGAATAAGAGATTTTTTTTAAAAAAAAAACTATAAATACATGGTTTCACTAAGATCACGAAGTTTCTGTTTTAGAGAAAAAGATCATTCAAGAGGAATACAAAAGTAAAGAGAAGATAAATATAAAAGCGGAAGCTAACTAAAGCTTTCCGTACTACAACATCTGTGAAACGTCTAACTAAACCAACTAAAACAAAAAAGTGACCACCGCTGAAGTCTACTCATCTTCCGGCTCAGTGTTGGAGGTTAGGTCGATAATCTCGTTTCTCCGGTATCCTCCAGGGGGCCGGTGGAAGAGGGACTATGTGTAGGAGGGCTGGGTTGACATTGACCAACCTAAAATCCTCGACAAGGGGAAGTGGGACATAGGTGGACCCTTGAGGTACCATTGGGACTCGTACTCCACGTATACATCTAATGTATCCGTGATGTAAATCCATATCTTAACAACTAAGATGTATGAGTCAATGTCCAAAATTTGCTCGTTCATAAATGTCTTCATTTGTCAGGTCCAATATCCACAACAATACATACAAAATAATAAACAAATAAAAGGGGTGAGTCCTACTGACTCAGTAAGGGGGAAAGGGGAACATGATACATAAGAATATAAAATAGAAGAAATCAAAGCAATGAATAATCAACATTGAAGCAAACTCACAATAAACAAAAGAATGATGTATGAGCATACAATGCAGAAATAATATATATGTTTCTCAGTCATTTCGCCCTTTTTTTTTTTTTTTTTTTTCCGGTATGAGTGTGTCCCTATTGCGCTTTGTTCAACCCCTAGAGTCTGAGTTGTGCGTCCCTCTCTCCTCTGAGACTGTCCCATGCCCCGACACTAGGACCCCGATTAGACATGCATTGTTCCATCGCCTAGGGATACCAACCACTATTCCTTAGTGGTGGCTTGCACTTCTCAATGTGAATGGTACCGTCACCCAATCTCAGGACACCTCTGGGTATAGGTTCTTTCCGTCATAACAGTGTTTCCCATACCATGAGATGATTATGCAGTATGACATATCATAAGCATAACAAGATTCACAATTCACATAAGCCATTTATAAAATGCATACATGCAACTTTCACATTTTAATGTAAAGACATAGCACATAATGCATTTGAACTTTAATAGAAAATTAAAAGAAAAATAAATATTAGTACGTACGAATTACGTACTCATTTATGTTCTAATTAATAAAACTTATGACTAAAGTTAATATTGAATGTCCTTCCTTTGATTAAGACAACATTATTTAACACGTGTTAAACTACTAAGTTAATTGGAAGTTGATTAACTATTTAATTAAGTAGCATTATTAATACTTAACCATTAACTTTTATTACATTTTAATTCAATTATTCTTTATTAATCCACAAGAGGTCGGGCCATGGACCTCATAATTGCCCCAATTTGATCAGATCTGGCATCCTTATTTAAAACTCAATTTTTATTTCATTTTAATTAATAATTGTTTAATGGGCCGATTATGACCCTTAATGAGGCCTTATGATTTGGGCCTCGAATTTAATTGGTCTTAGGTCCAAATTTTTACCCTAGGACCTCTAAACAATGCTTAACACTGCCATGGGCCCATATTTTACATTTGGATGTTTTTACTCCTGATTTTACAGAAATTTCCAAACTGCCCCTGATGGCCTTTTTTGGTCATTTTTACCTCTTTTTCACATCTTTTCTTCTTGAAATTTTTGGAGCTTTGTCCAGTACACCATAGTAACCTGACTGAATTTTCTTAGAACTTAAATCCACATATTTTTCACACAAAAAAAGGCACTACTCAATTGGATACCACATGAATGTTTTTTTTTAAAAAGGCTTGCATGTCATTTATTCTTCCTCTAACAACACATGCACGAGATATCTAACATATATGGACTCTTTGTCTTCACTAAAACCATGTCCTTACATATCAGTACCGAAACATATCATTAAAGTGAGAGAACAACTTAAAAACATCAATATTTTTCAAGTAAATGAAAAGAAGAACTTGCAATGCATTTTCCTTTCTTCTTATGGCCAAACCGTGGCCATTTTTTCATTCTTTCCAACCAATTCAGTTATTGAAAGTGACTCATTAGCATATAACGTACCGTTCGCACGTTCCCAAAATTTACATGTTAAGGCATTCACGCTATATAGGTGCATGTAGTCATGAACAAACAAAAAGTTTCATCAGCCATTACATACAACCACAAAGATGCATCTTTCATAAAAAAACAAGAGATTCATCAAAAAACCAAGAGGTATAAACGTGTGTCACTTGCATCTATAGGGCAATAGCATATTTTCACACAAAACAAGCCAAAATCACATTTTCTCCCACAAAACCCTACATGCAACTATACCCTTACCTTCTTATTTCGGTGGATATGGATTCCCAAAGAGACAAAACACCTAAAAGCAATGCAAAAGGTTAGGAAATTAACAAAAATAAAAGCTAAAAACTCAAAAGCAAGGGGGGACAAGGTGTTGACTGAACCTCCTTTCCTCCTCCTCTCTCTTCTTTCCTTCGATTGCAACTCTCTCTTCTCTTCTTCAGTTCTTCTCGTTCTCTCTTTTCTCTCTCCTCCTTTCACTTTTGGGCAGATGGGTGTTTCACTCTCAAGTCTCTATCTTCTCTTTAGTCGACAAAACAAGAAGGAAAGCAAACCAAGGTGAGCTCCCCCTCTCCTCCTCTAACCTCACACCCTATTTAGCTAGGCAATCATTAGAATCTCTCTATAAATCCATTTTACCCACACACATGCAGCCACCGAACTACCCCATAGCCGATGTGTTCTTGCATGTAAATAAGAAAAAAAAAAATAGCCAATATACAAGCATCATGTAGTCAGCTAAAGAAGAGAGAGAGAAAAGAAAAAGCAACAAGAGATAAGTTGGCATTAAATGCAAGATGCATGCTCAATTTGGCCAGGACATGTGTGCACTACAATTAATTGCAAGATAAATATATAAAATAAGTGTAAGATAAACATGCTACTTACTATGAATACAAAGCAAGAGATAAAATGAAAGATAAATATCATTTTGAAAGACTCTTTAATAAAATTAAATCCCCTAATGTAAATAGTGACAAAATATTAACAAGTTGTATCAAACTCAATAAGAAATAATATAAAAACAAATGCGACTACTAAATTTTCAAAATTAAGAGAATTACAAATGTGCAAAACAAGTATATTAAAAATAATATATGCTCAAGGAAGAAATAATTTAAACAAAAAAACTCCAATTAGCAATATATATAAAATATGTGTCAAATAGGTGAAAAAAATAAGGGAGGGGCGTTACAGTACTTGGGAAGCATCGATTTCAGTTTGGAGACCATATAAAATTCCCAGTTTCTCACAACTATGCTTTTGAATGCCTCTTGTGAGCCACTTTTGACGACAGAGTAAAAATAAAATAGATAAATACATTTTGTGAGCGTCTGGGGAAGAGATAAAGTTCAAGTCAATGACTGGCATTGTGTCAGCAAGGTGGAGTGGGGGGGGGGGGTGAGGGAGGCAGGAACTGCATGCCTTCTCCCGCCAGGTGATATGTGATGACATCTCCTTGGGAATATGTTCTCGTGACGCCAATTCCAACATATCATTATGGTTTTTATTGCAAAGGAGAGGATGATTAGGAAGAGATTAGAAAGTAGAGAGAAAGAATGGACACAAAGATTTTACGTGATTTGACAATGTGTCTATATCCTCAGTTTTGGAATATCAAAATAGGATTACATCATAAAATATTTATAGAAAAATTTTAACCTATAAATTGTTTATCAGCGTTCAATCTATCTATTAATCTTTTAGTAAGAAAGATCACTTAGTTCCCAAAGTTTAACCTTTTGAGTAACTTTAGTCAATTGGATGTCACGGAAAGGTGATAGATACCACCTACTTGATGGTAGCTTCGCTATTCCGTGCAATGATAGTCTTATTTGTCCTTTAATTTTAGAAGAATTAGTCCGTTTTGATTTAATTTGAAGTTCTTTGAAATCATTATAAGGGTTAATTATATCAAATAAGAAATTAATGCTATATTCGACATTGAGAGTTTGGTATAACTTCAACTTCAAAAGGACTAGTCAAGTTGCTCTTAAAGCTCTTTAGATCAATATAAAACCTAATTCAACTTAGTAAGGTCTCATTGTGAGACTTGAACCTTATAAAACTCATTTCTCATTCTTTCTATTCTCCCAATACTCCATGTGGGAATCGAGATATTACATTCGTAACTAAACAAATTTTATAGTCTTAATAATTAGGAAAATTAGCAGTTTAGTTCTTAGGTTTTGGGCACTTTTTCATTTTAGTCCTTCACTTTCAAAATTCAAATTTTTAGTCCTTGAGTTTTTTTTTTTGACAAAAGCACCAATCCATCAGGCTGCGTTCATATGCTTAATGGAGCTTTCTGACACGTCAGCAAATTTGACACGTGGCAGCCAGTCACAGACATGCTCACATAATCAAAACGGTGCGTAGAGACATAAATCAAGTAAGAAATGTAAATTTACACTTCCCATCTTAAAACGCAGCACCCAACTAAACGCAAAACCTAACTAAATCCTTGTGCAGACTAAACGACTGCTGAGAAAAACGCACCTTTTGCTTCATTAAGCTTACCTGTGCAATCTTCCCCTTCCCCCCTCCCCGATATTTGTCCCCCTTTTAGTAGGTAAGCCCTAGGCAATAGCAGCAAGCAAAAGACCTTCAAATCTGTCCCCCTTTCTGAGATACTCCTTTCGTGTAACTCGACGAGCTGATTTGCAAAGGAGGTTTGCCATGTCTGAGCAAAGGTGATACGTTCACCTTTTTTATCAAATTGTTGGCATAAATGGTAATTTATCCTTACGAATGGACATCGTACTATAAATGCTAATTTTTTGTCCTAGAAATAAAGAAGAGTTTGAGCTTCTCGGTAATTGTGTCCTACATCTATGGTATACACAATTGTTCCTATGTAAGGACGTTGGTATTTCCGTAGCTCAATTAGTTCCCAACAACACGAGTAGGAAAAATTGGATTTTTTGACGCCCTAGAAATGAAAATGAGAGTCTCACTAGTATCTGTTTCCACTGCTGTGAAATTTAATCATGTCAACCAATTTTGAATGGAAATGACGGTGAATGTTGCAAAAAATAAAAGAAAAATATAATTGGGAATTTATTGCTGTTGTTATATACCCTCAAATCAAGATATTAAAATATTTATTATTGAATGTTTATATGACTTAAATAAGTGTTACTGCATTATGCAGCCAAGCTGTCAGTTTAGGATCATGACTAAGATACTTAGGAAAAACAATACAAGATAAAAACTCTCTCTCTCTCTCTCTCTCTCTCTCTCTCTCTTATATACTGATCTACTTATCAATTGTTGTGTGTCTCTGTGTGACAGCCGAGATAAATATTTCCACTTTTTTTGTTAGATCACAACGTTATTAGATAATGACCTTTGGTAAAGTGCACATGGACTTTGAAAAAGTTATTTGTGTCTCCACTGGTTTGATTCACGCTAGAATGATCACTATATGATAATGAGTTAGGAATAATGTTCTTATCCATCTGAAAGTATTCTCCATTAGGACACTAGCAATAATTGTGGCTTCTTCCTCCAAGATTTATGGTCCATCCAAACTGTAGCTCTGACTTTCTAGAAGCCAAAATTGCATTTTCATTGTAGTCGATCTTGTTTACATATCATTTGACTATCCTTTTGAATCTACATGGTTGTACCATAGTTGCTTGACAAGCTTCGAGAGAAGTGGAGTTTAGTAAAAAAGCAACTATATCCAGCAATGTATTCCACCATATTTGGTGACAAGTATGTAGGAGAAGGCACAATAGTGCACCATAGATGATTTCGTCTTTTTTTTTTCCTTTTTCTTTTTTGACACATTTCTGGTATAATGGATTAGGAAGACCCGGTGCAACTATTTTGCTTTATCCATAATTCTGACCACGTTTGCCCACTGGTGAGGAGTCAAAAAGTATTTTTGGTGCCAAAACACTTCTAGGTGTGGTGCAGTTTTGCCAAACCTCTTCATCAATCACCATCACAACATAATTTATTTCTACCTTTGTATTTCTCTTGCATTTTACTATCATTTCAACATATAAGATCATGTTCTTTCATAAATTTCATTAATGGTTAATGCTTTATTACAGCACGGTTTCGCCTTCGCCAACTAAAGTTAAGATGAGTGGGCCAGATCTTAAGATGCGATGTGGTTGTGGATTAAGAGCACCACTTAAAACCTTGTGGATCGATACTAATCCGCAACGGCGTTTCTTTGGCTGTGCATCATATGATGGGAAATCAGTAAGATAATCTTTTTGAGAATTAATTTAGGGTACTGTTCTGGTGACTAACCTATCTGTTGCTTTATTTACAGAATGCATGTGGATTTTTTGCATGGTTTGATCCTCCTACATGCCCACGTGGGATGGAAGTCGGACGTGATTTAATGAAGAAAGTAAGGGACCTCGAATCTGAGAATAAGGTGCTGAAGCAATCTATGACTTCTCTGAAGCGTTCTATGACTTCGCTGAAAGTTATGTTGGGAGTGTCGTGGGCTGTTGTTGTCGTTATGGGAGCGTTGTTAATGAGGGCAGCAAAATGATGTAGTTGGAGTGGCACTTGTAGTTCAATTCTAATGTAGTCGTGAACCTAGATAGTTGTTGTGATCCTGATGTAGTTGTATTGTATAAACCTATGTTGTAGTACCTTGTCATATAGCTGCTAGTTTTTGTCCTTTGTAATGGTACCCGGCAGTTTTGACTTGCCATTTTGGCAACTAATTGTAACATCCAGGAATCACGATTTAACTAAATGTATGCACTTTTAGAGTCTTATCTTTCCTTATTAATGTGTAAATCTATTTGATGCTATTAAAACCAATTGGAGATGTTTGATGGTCTTTATTTGTCTCCAAGTAATCACAATAAAAATTGGTTTGTATTTCAGCTTAGCCGGGCATACAGGGCTCAGTCAACCCAAGAGTTTAGACTTTTCCATCATACAACTTTTGCATCAGAACCAGGCGTTACAATATATCATCAAATTCATTGGAGGAAATTATATGTAATTTCTTACTGGATATAACACCCATTGTGCTGCGTATATACATAAAAAAGTCCAGATGATACCCTCATACATAAAGCTGTCCAGATGGTACCCTCATACATAAATCTGTGCAGATTTCTACCAACTATCAAATACATTAAACTAATCTAATCTGAGTTGCTATATTTCAAAAAGCTTAATTCATCCATTGACACTTCAACACAAGAACTTCAAAGCCCTCATTCCTTCATAAAAAAAATTCGGTTGGAACCTGTAAAAACCAACAGATTGTCTTAGAACCAATTGGAGATATTTGAAGCATATCTGAATGATCTGAAAACCTGACTTGAAAAATACCCATACCTGGTCAACTCAGATCTGACTATACTTCAAACACCAAAAACCAAACTACTCATATCCACAAAATACATACTAGTTCAGTTTCACAAAGTACGAACTGATCCACAAAAAACTAATAGTTTCCACCATATCCAAACTTCTCCAAATCCACAAAAAACAAAATGCTTCACTTCATCATTGCTTAGATGCTCCAGTACCGAACTCCGGTGGGTCCAGTGGCACTGATTCTTGAGTACCCTGCACATGAGACCCATTAATGACTCTGCAACTCAATACACATGAACAAAAAAAAAAAAAGAAGCTTACACAGCTAGTTGTATGCACTTGAGCAGCAGCCTCATTGGAAGAATTCCCTCTTCCCCTTCCCTTCCCTATTCCTCTACCTTTTCCTCTCCAACTGACCCGACCTCTACCTTGTCCTGCAAATGTATTTTGATTAGGGTCTTGCACCAAAAGGGAAAAAGGGTTAAACTAATGGTAGAAATTAAATAATGCATAAAACACATATTACACATAAATTGCATCCTTACTGCTGAAGCAGTAGTTCCTCCATCAGTGCTCTTTTTTTACTTTTTCTTCCAAACCTTTTTGTTAGGGTTGTCTGGGTGAGGGCATGCACGTGCATTGTGACCATCTGTGCCGCAGTTGCCACATTTTACAACGTACCCGCAACGACTAATCTTGTATGGACTTTTGGCTCATCTGGTTCCCTCGTCTTGCCTTTTTAGGCCTCCCCGGCTGAACCCTCGCAATAGGGGGTAGTATGACTGAGTTGACTATCTTCGGCCATGCCTCTGGATCCGAACAACATGTATGCCGTGCTCGTATGACTTGAAGTATGTCGCCAAGTGGTAGCAGCTTGTGACGTATTCTTCTGGTCGATGTTTACGGAGATAGATGGCAGAACATGCGTGGATACATGGTATCCCAGTCAATTGCCACTTTCCACACGAACATGTCATTGCACTCAAGTCAACAATTTGACGAGGGCCATATGGGTGGTCTACTTCAAATTCCAATCCATTCTGCCATTGGCATACACAAATTCTCGAATCACTCTTAATTTTCTCCAACATCCTGAATATCTTCGGGCAAAGTGCATTCGGTGTCTGTTGGAGTACAGACTCAGCTCCAAGCTTTTTCTTGTGAAACCTATTGAGTAGTTGACGACAAATCGTCTCCAGCATCGTAATCACGGGTTTGTCCCGTGCATCCTTGATCCAAGCATTGAATGACTCCGCGAGGTTGTTCGTCAACATATCGCTTTTGGCTTCAACACCGAATGCATGTCTTGACCATAAGGAAGGATCGATCTCCCCAAGATCCTTATACATATCCGGGCTCATTATCTCAAGCGAATTCATTGCAATGTCAAAGTTTATATGGTTCGAGGCAGTTGCTGTAGCCCATAATACATCCTTGTACACTTTCCCCTTGTATCCTTTTGACTTCAAATTTGCATGTATATGACGAAGACAACACCTCTTACTAACATGAGAATACTCATTCTCCAATGCAAGTCCCAAGCCCTACAATAAAACAAACAATTACACTATCATTATCATCCTAATTTCTATGTTAACATGAAGGTCCATATCAAGTTGAGATATTTCATACCTTCTGCCTATCGCTCATGATGGTCCAACCATGATCAATAGCATCACCAATGTCCTCCAACAACAACCCCATAAACCAAGACCAGGAATCCCTAGTCTCCGCCTCGACCATCGCGTATGCAATTGGGTACATATCATTGTTTCCGTCTATCCCGATAGCTGCCAGAAGTTGCCCACCGTACTGCCCTTTCAGATGGCACCCATCAACACATACAATGGGTCTACAATGCCTGAAACCAACTTTGCATGCAGCAAGACATATGTACATCCTCCTGAAGTGATCACCAGATCTAGTAAGAATCACGGTTGTTCCTGGATTCCACTTCTCAAGTGCTAAAGCATATTGACCCGTAAACTTGAATTGCTCAGTTTGATTCCCATGGACCATCAAACGAGCCAACCTCTTTGTTCTGTAGCATCGGTGTAAAGGCACCTCAATATGGAAGTCTCGACGTATCTGGCCCCTCAATGCCTGAACAGACCAATTAGGATTATCTCTAAAGTTTGGCAGATACTGGTGCGCCAAGAACTCAACATTGCACTTGGTATTCTCATAATGTGCCCCGCACGTATGCTCTGAAATGAAAGACTTTATCTGAATCCCGTTATCACCTCTCATCTTCTACGCAAACAAATAAAACTCGCAATCGTCCTCAACACATCGGGCTTGTACCCTGATCTTGTCATTTTTCAATAAAGGTAGTCGAAGTGCTTATGGATGGAGGAAATTATATGTCATTTCTTATCCATAAATTTCATTAATGATTTATTACTCCAATTCAGCACGGTTTTGCCTTCGCCAACTAAAGTTAAGATGAGTGGGCCAGATCTTAAATGCATGTGGTTGTGGATTAAGAGCACCACTTAAAACCTCATGGACCGATACTAATCCACAACGGCGTTTCTTTGGCTGTGCATCATATGATGGGAAATCAGTAAGATAATCTTTTTGAGAATTAATTTAGGGTACTGTTCTGGTGACTAACCTATCTGTTGCTTTATTTGCAGAATGCATGTGATTTTTTGCATGGTTTGATCCTCTACATGCCCACGTGGGATGGAAGTCGGACGTGATTTAATGAAGAAAGTAAGGGACCTCGAATCTGAGAATAAGGTGCTGAAGCAATCTATGACTTCTCTGAAGCGTTCTATGACTTCGCTGAAACTTATGTTGGGAGTGTCATGGGCTGCCATTGTCGTTATGGGAGCGTTATTAATGAGGGCAGCAAAATGATGTAGTTGGAGTGGCACTTGTAGTTCAATTCTAATGTAGTCGTGAACATAGATAGTTGTTGTGATCCTGATGTAATTGTATAAACCTATGTTGTAGTACATTGTCATGTAGCTGCCAGTTTTTGTCCTTTGTAATGGTACCCAACAGTTTTGACTTGCCATTTTGGCAACTAATTGTAACATTCAGGAATCACGATTTAACTAATGTATGCACTTTTAGAGAATTATCATTCCTTATTAATGTGTAAATCTATTTGATGCTATTAAAACCAATTCGAGATGTTTGATGGTCTTTATTTGTCTCCAAGTAATCACAATAAAAATTGGTTTGTATTTCAGCTTAGCCGGGCATACAGGGCTCAGTCAACCCAAGAGTTTAGACTTTTCCATCAAACTTCATTAGGCATTTAATATATCATCAAATTCATTGGAGGAAATTATATGTAATTTCTTACTAGATATAACACCCATTGTGCTGCGTATGTACATAAAAAAGTCCAGATGATACCCTCATACATAAAGCTGTCCAGATGGTACCCTCATACATAAATCTGTGCAGATTTCTACCAACTATCAAATACATTAAACTAATTAATCTGAGTTGCTATATTTCAAAAAGCTTAATTCATCCATTGACACTTCAACACAAGAACTTCAAAGCCCTCATTCCTTCATAAAAAAAATTCGGTTGGAACCTGTAAAAACCAACAGATTGTCTTAGAACCAATTGGAGATATTTGAAGCATATCTGAATGATCTGAAAACCTGACTTGAAAAATACCCATACCTGGTCAACTCAGATCTGACTATACTTCAAACACCAAAAACCAAACTACTTCATATCCACAAAATACATACTAGTTCAGTTTCACAAAGTACAAACTGATCCACAAAAAACTAATAGTTTCCACCATATCCAAACTTCTCCAAATCCACAAAAAACAAAATGCTTCACTTCATCATTGCTTAGATGCTCCAGTACCGAACTCCGGTGGGTCCAGTGGCACTGATTCTTGAGTACCCTGCACATGAGACCCATTAATGACTCTGCAACTCAATACACATGAACAAAAAAAAAAAAAGAAGCTTACACAGCTAGTTGTACGCACTTGAGCATCAGCCTCATTGGAAGAATTCCCTCTTCCCCTTCCCTTCCCTATTCCTCTACCTTTTCCTCTCCAACTGACCCGACCTTTACCTTGTCCTGCAAATGTATTTTGATTAGGGTCTTGCACCAAAAGGGAAAAAGGGTTAAACTAATGGTAGAAATTAAATAATGCATAAAACACATATTACACATAAATTGCATCCTTACTGCTGAAGCAGTAGTTCCTCCATCAGTGCTCTTTTTTGACTTTTTCTTCCAAATCTTTTTGTTAGGGTTTTCTGGGTGAGGGCATGCACCTGCATTGTGACTATCTGTGCCGCAGTTGCCACATTTTACAATGTACTCGCAACGACTAATCTTGTATAGGACTTTTGGCTCATCTGGTTCCCTCGTCTTGCCTTTTTAGGCCTCCCCGGCTGAACCCTCGCAATAGGGGGTAGTATGACTGAGTTGACTATCTTCGGCCATGCCTCTGGATCCTGAACAACATGTATGCCGTGCTCGTATGACTTGAAGTATGTCGCCAAGTGGTAGCAGCTTGTGACGTATTCTTCTGGTCGATGTTTACGGAGATAGATGGCAGAACATGCGTGGATACATGGTATCCCAGTCAATTGCCACTTTCCACACGAACATGTCATTGCACTCAAGTCAACAATTTGACGAGGGCCATATGGGTGGTCTACTTCAAATTCCAATCCATTCTGCCATTGGCATACACAAATTCTCGAATCACTCTTAATTTTCTCCAACATCCTGAATATCTTTGGGCAAAGTGCATTCGGTGTCTGTTGGAGTACAGACTCAGCTCCAAGCTTTTTCTTGTGAAACCTGTTGAGTAGTTGACGACAAATCGTCTCCAGCATCGTAATCACGGGTTTGTCCCGTGCATCCTTGATCCAAGCATTGAATGACAGGTTGTTCGTCAACATATCGATTTTGGCTTCAACACCGAATGAATGTCTTGACCATAAGGAAGGATCATATCTCCCCAAGATCCTCCATGGGCTCATTATCTCAAGCGACTTCATTGCAATGTCAAAGTTTATATGGTAGGCAGCTGTAGCCCATAATCATGTGTCACCCCCCCATAATGCATAAGGACTTCAAATTTGCATGTATATGACGAAGACAACACCTCTTACTAACATGAGAATACTCATTCTCCAATGCAAGTCCCAAGCCCTGCAATAAAACAAACAATTACACTATTTATCATCCTAATTTCTATGTTAACATGAAGGTCCATATCAAGTTAAGATATTTCATACCTTCTGCCTATCGCTCATGATGGTCCAACCATGATCAATAACTTCACCAATGTCCTCCAACAACAACCCCATAAACCAAGACCAGGAATCCCTAGTCTCCGCCTCGACCATCGCGTATGCAATTGGGTACATATCATTGTTTCCGTCTATCCCGATAGCTGCCAGAAGTTGCCCACCGTACTGCCCTTTCAGATGGCACCCATCAACACATACAATGGGTCTGCAATGCCTGAAACCAACTTTGCATGCAGCAAGACATATGTACATCTCCTGAAGTGATCACCAGATCTAGTAAGAATCACGGTTGTTCCTGGATTCCACTTCTCAAGTGCTAAAGCATATTGACCCGTAAACTTGAATTGCTCAGTTTGATTCCCATGGACCATCAAACGAGCCAACCTCTTTGTTCTGTAGCATCGGTGTAAAGGCACCTCAATATGGAAGTCTCGACGTATCTGGCCCCTCAATGCCTGAACAGACCAATTAGGATTATCTCTAAAGTTTGGCAGATACTGGTGCGCCAAGAACTCAACATTGCACTTGGTATTCTCATAATGTGCCCCGCACGTATGCTCTGAAATGAAAGACTTTATCTGAATCCTGTTATCACCTCGCATCTTCGAAGCAAACAAATAAAACTCGCAATCGTCCTCAACACATCGGGCTTGTACCCTGATCTTGTCATTTTTCAGATAAAGGTAGTCGAAGTGCTTATGGGCTAATACCTCCTTAAAGCCTTACGTAACAGCTTCGTGGATGGAAAAATGAGACCATTCTCAAGTGTCACGTCTCCGGCATCTCAAGGTTCTCGGTAAACTCGGATAATTCTGCCCATGGGGTGCCTCATCGCTATCGGATTCCTGAACACTTCTTAAGTCATCATTGACCTCATGCTCCGACTCAACTTCACCATCGACACCATTTTGAGCCCCCGAATTACTTGGAAATGTCCCAAACCAGTCCATATTTCCACTTGTGTTGTATGCATCTGCAACCCCTGGACTAACAACGTCATCATACACATCAGGTTCATTATCTCTTGCCTCAGGGAAGTCACTAATATCTGTACCATAATCAGAGTTGTTTTCCTTTTCACCCTCATCATTGTTAACATCATCTCTACCATCACCTCCTAATCCTCAAGCCCACCTATATAGCCAATTTGTTCCCCAACCTCCTCCTCAACCAACTCAGCCTCTTCTATTACATGTTCCACAAATATATTCAAAACCCTCATATTCTCACTTCGTGATCTGTTGATCATATTTACCACGTCCTTGTCAGTCTTAAACGATCTAATAGAAGTCCACTTCTCATTATCAAATGTATACCATAGATCGCCCGTCAAATTGTACCCAAGTTGCTTCACTGCATACCCAATCTCCATCACTGAAATAAAATCAGGATCCATATTCCCAACCTCATCAACCTTACTGCCTGAATATATGCTGCCTCCAGCCCCAAGAAATTGCCCACCGTGATATATAAGTATCTTCAGCGCACCTACAAAATCACGTAATTCATTCACGTTGTATGAGATGCATGCAGCAAGGGTCAGACATAACCTAATTAATAAACAAAAGAACAAAAAAATACGTTACAATAACATTCAATACGAAATCAACAAACTGGGACCGCTGCTCAATAACTGAAGGAATAAATTGGGACCACTGCTTCGATTAAATGCATGTCCATGCACGTATTGAATGATATCACAAACCTAAGGACCTAAAATTAAAAACCCTAACTAATAACAAACGACTGAAGACAAAAGAGCAGACAAGCATGCAACAAAACACATTTAAACTATATCTGTCTCCACTAAAAGACAACACTTTTCAGTACACAAGCATGAGGACACCCACAAACAGCTGACCACCCAATTTCGCACGAATCCCTTTTCACTTTCACACACTAAAGTAATCAAAAAGAGGACGCCCACAAAAGACACAGGGGGACCGATTAAATATACAAGCATTTGCTAAGATGATAAGAACAAAAACGGGGCCCTTACCTCTCGACATTATTGGCTGTCCAGACCTACTTCGTAGAGAAATCCACACGACTCAGCTCACCCAACAACTACCAACGTTGGTTCTTTTCTTCCTTTGTTGACTCAAATTCGAATGGGAACAAATTCGTCAATGTTCAATGGGAATTTTTTCAACCTCACAAGAGATCAGGGCACACTAGGGCTCACTCCGCTCACACTTGGAAATTTTTATCACTCTTGATAGCTAAGGACAAAACAGATGTTCGAGATGTTTCGTATAACGTTAATTGCAGATGAGAGGACGACACCGTTTAAGAGATTGCTGCGACACCGTTTGAAGACACTTGCAAACAAATTTCATCGACGCCGTTTCTGCAACATGTTTCTTCAAATGCTAACTTGCAAACGCTGTTAATTTAGGTGCTGTGTTTTAATCTATGGCAAAAATGTAAATTGGGTGCTGCGTTTAAGCTATGGCAGAATGCAAATTGGGTGTTGCGTTTTAAATGATGGCAGAAATGTAAATTCAATGCTGCCCTCAATCTCCTAATTGGGTGCTGCGTTTTAAGATGGGCAGAAATGTAAATTTACATTTCTTACTTGATTTATGTCTCTACGCACCGTTTTGATTATGTGAGCATGTTCTGTGACCTGGCTGCCACGTGTCAAATTTGCTGACGTGTCAAAGAGTTCCGTTAAGTATATGAACGGCAGACTGACGGATGGGTGCTTTTGTAAAAAAAAAAAAAAACTCAAGGACTAAAAATTTTGACTTTTGAAAGTGAAGGACTAAAATGAAAAAGTGCCCAAAACCTAAGGACTAAACTGCTAATTTTCCTAATAATTAATAATTAATGTCCATAGACCAAGTGAAGACACCACAATTAATTTCATGGACAAATAGGGGTGACATGAGTAATCAAAGCATATGACTAACCCATAGAGTCAATATATATATATATTGAATGGGATGTTAAACAAGAGATTGCTTGCCAGCGGGGCTGTAGCCCAGTTTGTACCACCAGGATATTCACTAGCTTTGAATGGATATAAGTTGAAATTGCTTGCGAAAGTAAAGCTTGATTTTAGGCACAGTGGATAGGCTGAGACTAACTGGTAGTCTTATTCATATTGTGATGACGGGCTCACCCAATGGACAATAGCTATGACTCAAATCGGATATTTTGTAATGGGGTGCTCCTATGGTCACTGAAGAGGGTTGTTACCCTAGTTGCTTCCTCTCCCCTTTTTTTGCTCCTACTAAAATCAAAACAAGAGATTACTTATATTATAATTGTTACCAATTGGGGGCACCCATGTGGGCACCCCATGCATGTATGAGCACACATGGCCTTTTTCATGACAAGGAGTCATGCAAGTGTCATGCTGACTCCTTGTCATGCTTGGTGACACTTCGTCCCATGCATGACACTCTAGCCATGCATATTTGTCACAAGGAGGTTGATGAGGATAGGTTATAAAAGGCCTCTCCTCTCTCACTTCTCAACACACCAAAAATTAGAGAGCTTTTCTCTCTCTAGAATTTAGTTGCCCTTCTTAATTTGAGCATTTAAGTTGTGGCATTAGTGGGTGATTCTCTAGTATAATACTCTACCAGCAGGAAGATTTTTTGGAACTTTAATAGTTGGGGCACGTGAAACAACTCCTAGCATTTGATTTCGGGGATGATCGAAATCCCATTTATTTTTCTGCTGTGCGTATAAGTTTTCTAATAAGAATAAGACAAAATGGCAATATAGGATCCGTATTATGAAGTTAGTTGGGGAGTGTATATAACTACAATATTTTATATAGAAGCTCATAACTTTTCTTCTTGGGCTGATCGATAACGTACAAACGCATTAGTAAACGAAAGATTCCTTACCTTAAATGAAGGAACGCAACTAGTCCATGTGAGAAGAACCAACAATACAGACAACAAAATCCGCAATTTCGGAGAACTCGTGGAGTTGACATAGCTTTTACAGACTATAAAGGTCATAACTTTTGCATCTGAATGCCATCTTGTGACCGAGGAAGAGAGAAAACTTGGCATGGAGTTGGACTTCTGCCGACCGATTGCTGCGGCTTTACTGGGTGGCTGCGTTTTTATGTTCTGGTTTCTCAAGAGAGTGAACGAGTGGTATTATGTTGGCAGGTTGGGAGAAGCTGCATGTCCTCTCCCTCCAGGTGATATGGGATGGCCTTTTATTGGGAATATGTTGTCTCTCTTCAAATCTCTACGATCTGGTGAACCCAACGCTTACCTCTACGGCCTCATCTCCAGGTCTCTTCCAGCTGTCTGATCTCTCAAACTTTCTTCACTGCATGCTTCTCTTTTACTTTTGTTTATGGGAAGGATCAAGATCTTGAATGCTTCTCTTTCGTTTTTTCATATGAGATCTTGATCCCACTCTTATAGAAGTCAAAGTTGGGCGAATGCTTGCCTCCTATGTGATTTCAGTACTGTACTAATGTGTGTGAATTTCTACTGTTTCCGGATAGCTTAATTAATCCACTAATTTTTTTGGTATAATTTTTTTTTTTCAATGTGGCCCCACTGTTCTAGTTCTTCTCCTAAAAATTCCTGGAATTTATCACTTATCACAAGAAGGTCTTTCCGTCCAAACATGGAAAATAAACAAGGCACATAGGCATATTTCGCTAACGAAAAATGTATTATTAAGAGATACGATTGAGCAAATTCAGATGTCAATTGATTATTAGTGGTGACGTATTTTGTGAAGTAATGAGATTGGATGAAAAGACTTTTTGAGATAAGTAGTTAATTCGAGACTCAACTCGTATGGAAAGAATTGAAACTGAGGGACCAAATTTTTTTTTTAAAAAAAAAGAAGAACAAGAACAAGAACAAGAAGAATTTACTCTACTGACGGATTAATTGAGTCTAAAATATATTCACAGAGACGCTTATTTTGTTTGCCATTAGAGGATATTTAATCAAGGCTGCATTTATGTTTGAAGATATAAGATTGAAGGGTTGAATTAATCAGATGTAAATTTAAGAACTATAGGAGTGTTTTTGTGCTATATAATTAGAAGACGAAGTGACAAATTGTTTGGTTTGACTCTTTGAGAAACAGATATGGGAAGACTGGCATCTACAAGACCCACGTATTTGGCTGCCCAAGTATCATCGTCTGTACGCCTGAATTATGTCGGCATGTCTTGACGAACGACGAGCATTTCAAACAAGGTTATCCTAAATCCTGCGATCTTTTATCAGGGAAAAAGTCCCTTTCCAAAATTACTAGAGCAGAACACAAGCGTATGCGCCAGCTAATCGCAGCTCCCATCAACGGTCATGAGGCATTAGCAATATATATCGAACATATAGAGAGCACCGTCATTAGTTCCTTGGATGAATGGGCAAACAAGAAGCACCCATTTGAGCTCTTCACGGAAATGAAGAGGGTTACCTTCAAGATCATCACCCAAAATCTCATGGGTTCCGTCAATGATTCTACTTTTTGGGCAACCGAGCACTTATATGCTGATTATCGTGAAGGATTAATATCCATGGCCATCAATATCCCGGGTTTTGCTTTTAATAAAGCACTCAAGGTACCGATTTCAACTCCAAGTATGGATCCTAACGTACACTTCACAACTATGTTTGTAAGCAGAATTGGTGTAATGAGATGAGGTTAATAGTACTGGTGTTATCTTATGCAACAGGCAAGGAAAAAGTTGCTGGGTGTCATTCAATCTGTCTTGGACGAAAAGAGGGCGATGACAAAAAGTGGCGAATACAAGGGGAAGAAATCTATGATGGATCTGCTTATGGAAGTCGAAGATGAGAATGGTCAAATATTGGAGGATGAGGATATCGTTGATTTGCTGCTAACTTGCTTTTCAGTTGGTTTTGAGAGCTCTGCAACCTGTGCATTATGGGCAATAGTGCACCTGACTGGACATCCTGAAGTCCTCCAAAAAGCCAAGGTAGGCTTGCAAAATTTTACTTTCAAGGGGCTGCATTTAGAGTAAACCCTCAAACTCAACAGAATATATATGCATTTGGATTAATTCCTGACTTCATTATCTCTGCACATGCCGGATACTTCTTGATAGTAACTATTATACGATTCGTTTACCAGGAAGAGCAAGAGGAGATCATAAAGAGAAGACCATCTACCCAGAAAGGATTGAACCTTAAGGATATTAAACAAATGGAATATCTTCCAAAGGTATGAGTTTTGACAATTTTTTTTTGTTCATTTTACTTGCCCTGAGGATCAAAACAGCCAAGAATGCTTCTTTTTAGGACCTTGGACAAATGGACTTTTAGAAAACGTCTCTATGGTCATGTTTGCAAACTCAAATTCACTTTAAAAATGAAACATGTAGGTCAAAAAATATATTCCAGGACCGGAAGTAAATATGATGACATTGATATGATCCTCAAATTCACTTTATAAAGGTTAAAAAGAAAATGTAGTTCAACTTTTAGTGTTGTTTAGACGCTATCACCAAATAATTAGGATATTGTAGAACGAGATTAATCCTGTCAAATGATACCGAAAAATCTGAAAATCCAGATGCTGCATGATCAAACAGAGCTCTGAATGCAGGGTTGTGCTATCCCTTATTCTCAGAAAGCTTGATTCAGCCTTGTTCTAACAAGCTGCATACTCCTCCTGTCTTTTATAACGTAGGTAATTGATGAGATGTTGCGCATGACAAATATGGTATCATTCTTCCGAGAGGCGAAAACGGATGTTCAAATCAATGGTAATTAGTCATGCCCAACATATTCCGAGCATTTATTCTCCTGCCTCCTAAGAAGAAAGTTAATTTTTCTCTAGGCTACACCATACCAAAAGGCTGGAAAGTTTTGGTCTGGTGTGGAGCTGTTCATATGGATCCTGAAATTTATGAAAACCCACAAGACTTCAATCCGTCGAGATGGGGGGAAGTAAGTGATACTCTCTGTTTTTCATTGTTTGAACTTCTTTCTCTCATCTGGTATGTATTATATTTGTTGCTTTTTTCTTGTAATAGAAAATAAAACCAAAACCAGGGGCTTTCATGCCCTTTGGAGCAGGCAGCAGACTTTGCCCTGGAAGTGATCTGGCCAAGCTTGTCATAACCACTTTCCTTCATTATGTTCTGCTTAACTACAAGTACGTTTCCTCAAACCTTTCCAATATGGAGTACATTCTTCTCTTCTCTTTCTCCACTGGAATGAAATACAACCGAGTTACAGTATATTGGCGCTCAATCAGAATTCCATGGAAAATTCAGTTGATTAAGCAATCACTTCATTTTTAGTTAACCCAATACTTATTTTCAGACACCCGAAAGTGCCTTCTTTTCAATTGATTTAAGTACTTTTTTTTTCTTTTTAGAGAAAACATCTAGAGTTTTAATTGCAGTAAAAGTTCACTGATATGAGTGCAGGGTCACGCGAGTTAATCCAGAATCCCCCCTACGCTACTTACACGCACCAATACCTGCAGACAACTGCCTCGTTGAAGTCACAGTGATCCGGTAGAGAAGACAGAATACATCTAATGCCTTGTTTAGTTGTTTTGCTAGATCTGGGAGTGCTGAACATGATTCACATGTAAATTCCTTGTACTAACAAAGAACATATTGTTAAGTTATTCTAGCTCACTGTATTAGCTATGTCCCTCATCAATTTTTCTTTTAACTCTTCACAAAAATTGATAGTATGGATTGAATTCGAAAGTGACATCAGAAAAACAGAGTAGAAAATAAAAAGACAAAGAAAAAACTACAAAAACAAAAAGAAACCATGGAAAAACCAGGCGAAAAAAAAAGTAATAAGGAAAAAACAAAAACAAAAACTAGGGAAAAACTTCAACGAGTTTACAGTCAGACTCAACAAATTAGGAAAATAGACGGAAAATTAGTATTTTTTTGCTAGGCCAGAAAATTAGTACTTGCATGTAAAGCAGGTACTACCGTTTTCATAATAATGTTATTTGATTGAACCTGAAAAACTATTTGAGTAGTAGAAGAATTAAAACCATGGAGGTTAATACTGTTGTGTTTTTTAAAATTGGTTTGACGATCATCACCAATAGAATTCACAGTTCTTCTTTAGAGTTATGTTTGATGATGATGATTGCATGACCAATGTCTTTTGATCCGATCACGACATGCGAAATGACTGTGTACTATTTGGAGACTTTGTTTCATATGGTACCACATACAGGACAAACGACAAGCACAGGCCACTAGGTACATTTGTGGGAGTGAATCTCCATAGGGAGAGTGTAGTGTTCGGAGCATGCCTATTATTTGATGAGACAACCTAGTCATTTTGGTGGTTGTTTGAAACATTTGTAGAGTGTATGGAATAAAAGGCAATCCAATCTTATTTTACTGATTAAGATGTTGTCATACTTGCTGCAATCTTTATTGCCTTGCCAAATACACATTATTTCCTTTGTGTATTATTCACAAAAATGCATTGAAAAACATTTGTTCCCTATTTGGCAGCAAAGACTTCAAGAGAGACTGAGATAAACATCTTTTCGATAGTAATGTGGATAATTTTGAGACTGATTGGTTTAAGACGATTGATGACCACGATCTCTTTGACAACAAGTGATTGCAAAATATATACAAGAAATGCGAGAAGTAAGCTCCAACCTACATTAGAAGTGTTTTCTATGCATGTAAGAGGACTATATAGTTGAGTGAAAAGCTTCAACGCTACCTTGTGTCGGCACTTGAAGTATGTAATGAACATGACTCGGTTTCTTCAATTTCAACAAACAATTGATGAAATGTCGTGAAAAAGAGCTTATATCAAATTTTGAGATGTTTGACAAATTACCCATCGTAAGGCTGACTAAAAGTGTCCACACATATGCACCCCTTGTTTTGGCAACTATCAAATTTTGAGATTTTGATTGTAAGGCTGACTGAGTGGAAATTTCAACTTTTTTGGAACGGTGAATTTTTTTTTTTTAAGTAGATGTTGATTGTCGAAGGGAGTTTAATGGCTCTGAAGAGATTTCGTTACATCTTTGCAATCGGGACCCATCCCATATGTGTGTCACGGTTAAGCAATATGTTGTGACCACCACAAATGAGTTTAATTCATTAACGTAGTTGCAGATACTTCGATTACCAATTAATTATGTTGGTAATTGCAAATCTTCTCAAGTTTATGGTGTTTGGGAGCCAAAATTTTGGGCTTCCAAAATTTCCACCTTAATAAAATAACTCCTTGAAATTTTCTCTCTCTATATCAAATCATCCATTTTCACTCCAAATTAATATAAAAAATTCATTTAAATTATCTCTCTTTTCACTTTTTCAACAACTCCAACATCCCAATATTTTCCCAATATTTTCACAATCAAACACCACATAATGTCTCTCTAAGTGATTGCTCAGCCAACAAGGAATGAATATGTAATAGCTCAAATCCCACCTTCGTAAAAGCACCTACGTAAGTTGTTAAACCAATTTAGGCCAATTAAAATGACTTGAACTTGCACGATAGGTTCGGATCAAGATTACATTATTTTTCTTCCTTTCCTACTTTCAACCTCCACATAAAGAAAATATTGTTGCGTGCTTGGCATGGAGAGTGGCAATAGAAAACAGAGGAAGAAGAAAGCTACAAATCTAAGTCAACCTTCTGCCCTTTACTTATCCATTTCGGATATTCTCTTTTAGAAGGCCACCATCACACAATGATCCCCTAGAAAAATTGAAGCTGTTAGTGTTAGATACAATCGTGGGACCTCAACACTGCTTTGAATACGGGATACTATCCTGTTGGTAATCATTTCTATTAAAAAAAAAAAAAAACCCAGAAAGAAAGAAAAATTTGATTTGCTTTGACTCCTATATTCCACTAATCAATACAATATATGCATCCCTATTGCCCCTAAAAGAAACTGACCAAGAAGATAAATAAATTTAACTTTTTTTTTAATTGGAACATAAGCACCAATTAGAAACGTCTTTAAGAAAAAAAAAATTATAATACTCTTTATATATATAAACAAAAATCAAATTGAATGTTGTAACTTTTACCTTGTCTAATTATATCTCATAAATTTTAAAATACATCAATCATAGCAGTTCGATTTCGCCGTTAAACTATACTAAAACTGATAGAAATACCCTCTAAAATAAAATTATTAAAATATTGATTGTTTTTTTTAAATGATATATAAATAAAATAATAATATTTCTAATGACCAAATAGAATAGAGAGCAAAGATTTATAATATTTCTAAAAAAGTAACTACATTCTCTACTAGAGGAAGCCCACCTAGCTACGATACAAACACACACATATATATAAATCTTCTCGAGATATATGCACATGCGAAGACCAGTTCAAAGTTAATGAGAAGTAGGACTGAACGACTGAATGGAAAGTTGCTGACATAGTCTTCGAAATCAGATTGGCAGATTCTTTGAATAACGACTACTAGCTTGAATTAAGTTTGGGACCGAGTAAAATACTATTTTCTTGCAAGCTTTTTCTTGACTGAGATCTTCTACAGCAAATGATGGCTTGAAATATAAAACACCCAATGATGGAGCTAAATGGCCTCTCGATTCCATGTTGAAAATGCCTATTTTGATTTGAAGATCTTAAATTTGTATATTAATTACCTAAATGTATCCCCTTATCCACAATGGAGTTAGATTTTACAAAAAGAAAAAAAAAAGTTATTTTATTTTTATTAATAGATTATAATCCTCTTTCTAGACGAATTAAATTGTATAATATTTGAACTTTCTTTTTTTGATAATGAGAAAGTCAGTCCAGTAAGTCCATCGAAATAGAATTAATTTCAAGAGTTGATAAATCTCGAGCCGATATAGCCTCCAAGCCGAACCATAATAGTGATGCCAAAGAAATATTTACTTATGAGAGAGATTCAAACCTAAAACTTTAGAAAGAGCACACTTATAAATCCCACGTATGACCATCCAAGCTAACCCTATGAAATTACAATCTCATAATTGGTAAACACATTATTACAACTTGTTCTGCAGTTCAAATAGCAAAGGTGTTATTTAACCTTGTAAACACATCTTACACCGTCACTGGGTTTAGACGACCATAGTCAACAGTGAAAAAAGAACATTATCATATATCCGAGAATCCAACGGTTTAAAAAGACCGACAACTACCACCGCACATACACCGGTACATGTACACGTGTGACAAACTCCAAACCATAATAGCCATCGTGAGCTCTCCCAACACGACTGTCAACTGGTGATCAAACAAAACGAATTGCCGACGAGTCTGCTTTGTAATAAATTATAAATTATTATATTAAAATATAAAATATTAATAAACTCTAGTTAAAAGTTGTTCTTCTTTCTTATTGAGTTTGAATTAATTTTTTAAATTTTTCATTAGACATATTAGATATTTTAAAATTATTCTAAATAATAATAATAATAATGAACACAAGTAAAAACTTAAATTAAAACTACACAGTATTTAATTTAATCTCTAATTCTTAATTTTTTAAAAATAAAATAACGATAATTATAATAAATATAAAATAAAAGTATAAACTTAAAGTATAAAGTTTAAAAATTAAAAAGTTATAATAATAGTACTTGTTAATTAATGGAAGGGAGGAAGAAGAACGGTAGGGCTTCAAATAAAAAAAATAAAGAAAAGTTAATGAAAAGAATAGTGAAAATATGGTATTTTGAGTTAATAGCTGAGAAGTTAGTTATAAAGAAAGAAAAATAATATAAGATCTTAAAAAAAGAAAAAAAAAGTTGATGAGAAGCAGAGCTAAAATAGGACTAAAAAAAATAAATTTATTAAATTTAAAAAGTTGAAAATCTAACTGCCTTTTTTGAAATTTAAAGTTAAAAGTTTAACGGAAAGTCATTTTGACGGTTAACGCCCCAAAAAAGTTTCGCCAACATTTTGGGTTCATTAAAGCTCCAAAAAAAATCCGCATGAATTTTGATTTCGTTCGGGTTAAGGTCCGATAAAATATCAGAACAAAAAATAACTATTCTATCAGTTTCCATACCACCCATAAAAGAAAGACTTATTTTTTTATTTATTAAATTTAATACTGAACATAAATTATGAGTCTATTAAATATTAAATAAAATAAGAAGTTACAGCAGTTTTTATTCGGAGCCTTAGGCGACAGCTTAGCTGCCTTTGCTTAGAGATGCCCCAGGTTGTTGGTTCCTTTATCAGCGATCAAGGTCAGCCGAGCCCAAGGCTGCAGTTATAGATGACTGCAGAGGAACCAAATTTTGGCTTCTACAAATTATCGGGTTCAAATATTCTATCAGTCTAATCTGTTCGCTTGTTGGAGCGCAAGAGGACAAATAAAGCTAGAAACGGGGTCAACCGTCTACCATCTTCGTCCATTGGCTTTGGTCCCTCAGGGTCTAAAAAGGCTTGCAAAGGAACTCCCGACGGCAGAGACCTTTTCTTTTTCTCTGTTCGCCAGCTTTTAATCTTTCATCTTGCCATAAAGGAACAAAAAGAAGCCCAAAGCAGAAAAGTTGCGCAAAAATCCATTTCGTGTTACCCAATCGCTACGGTCTCCAAAGAGAAAGTAGGTGATCTTTTTCGTGTTTCGATTAGGATTCTGTTTTATTTTTTACTATTTTCCCCACTTGCTATCATTACCGAGCCTGTCGTTCAGAGAAGACTTTAGGGTGTTGGAAAATTTGCAACAATCTTCAAGCTCAGAGAGAAGAGAGAGAGAGAGAGAGAGAAAGGGACTCTCTTTTCTTGGGTAACTAGGAAGGGGACTTTGTTTGGCATGAAGATCTGTTTTTCGTAGAAGCCCCAGTTGGTTTCAGTTCTGGTTCTCTCTGAATTTCAAGGTCCCTATTGTATCTGAAAGTCAAAGTCTTGGTGAGAGTTTGAGAGGTTCTGTGTTTTGGATGGGGACTTGCTGGAGCAAAGGGATTCAGGCAGTGACTCGTTCTTATTCAGGTACCTTTGTGTTTATTATTTTTGGGTTTAATTATGTGTGTGTGTGTTTTTTAACCTTTTTTCGGGTGCTTGATTAAGCTCTATGTGATTGAATATGCCTAGTTTCATATCTCGATTGCCTTCTAACTTGCTAGCTTAGTTGCCTTATGGTAATAGGTAATTTGAACTTTCTGTTACTGTAGTGAGAGTCTGATTTCTGCAGTTTGCTCTGCCTCTCATATTTTGGTTTAAATCTGATCTGGGTTAGTTTAAGAATAAGTAAATTTCGATGAGAGATCCTCTCAGGAATGAGTTTTGAAAGTGAAGAATATGGGATTGAGTTCCTCTCTGCATGCTTGTTGCACAACCGGATGCTGTAAATGTCCGGCGGATGTCCAAACCTTATCGCTGCCACTTATTGAGGAAGCTTATATGGAATTTTGTACTACTTTTAGGGACTTTGTGGTGGAAAACACTTTGATGATTTATGGTTTTATGTTGGCAATAATTTTGGTGATGATGGTGGGAATGTTGGTTTGTTTAGGGGCCTAAAACTTCCAAGTGAATGTTCACAGACATGTCTCAATGGCTTTCTTCTGTAGGGTTTAATTCAAAAATTGTGAGCAGAGATGGGAATGACTTGAGTAGCTCTAGTGGCAAGTTTTCAACGGCTTCCATGCCCATGACCCCTAGGAGTGAGTGTGAGATCTTGCAGGCTTGCAACTTGAAGAATTTCGGCTTCAGCGAACTCAAAATGGCCACAAGAAACTTCCGCCCTGATAGTGTATTAGGAGAGGGTGGGTTTGGTTCAGTATTTAAGGGGTGGATTGATGAGCACTCGCTCTCAGCTACCAGGCCAGGGACTGGCGTAGTGATTGCAGTAAAGAGGCTCAACCAAGAAGGGCTCCAAGGTCACAAGGAATGGCTGGTCTGTATTACTTCCTTCTTAGTTCTTTATTCTTCTTTCGTAGACTGCATTTTTTTGATCTTGGAACGTGAATGTTATGAATGTAGGTCAGAATTGCTAGTTTTAATCAAGGAACTCTGCCTTATAAAGATGTTTTATGAAAGGGTCATCTATATGATGTCACCCATTTTGCCTTGATACGATTGACAGGTGCATGCAGCCAATTCAATTGGCATTGCATGTTCATTCCTTTGCCTGTCAATCAGCCAATGCAGTTGGTATTGCATGTTCATTCGTTTTGCGGGGACCCGTTGGATTGGCAAGTTTGCAATGTGCAAATGCCAATAACATTAGAATATCCTTAATGAGCAGAGTGGGTGCTTTTCTTTGTATTTTGGACGTGCAGGCAGAAATCAACTATCTTGGGCAACTGCGTCATCCTAATCTTGTAAAGTTGATTGGTTACTGCCTGGAGGATGATCATCGACTTCTGGTATATGAGTTCATGCCGAAGGGCAGTATGGAAAATCATCTATTTAGAAGTGAGTTTTGGATTCTCTTCAATACTCAAGCTATGAAAGAAAATTAAACTTCATGATTCTGTTGTTTCTTAAAGATGTGCATACTTTAATTGTGATTTTGAATTATTGTTGAAGCAGGGGGTTCTCACTTCCAGCCACTCTCTTGGAGCGTCAGAATGAAAGTTGCTCTTGGTGCTGCAAAGGGACTTGCTTTTCTTCACAATGCAGAATCGCAAGTTATATATCGTGACTTCAAGACTTCTAATATCCTGCTTGATTCAGTATGTGGTCTGGGAAGCCCATTTGATCATTTTTTGCTTGATTTTAGGATCCAATCGGACTTATTTTCTGTCACTGCATTTGTCGCTATGAATCCACAGCATTACGATGCAAAGCTTTCTGATTTTGGGCTGGCCAGGGATGGACCAACTGGTGATAAAAGCCATGTCTCCACTAGGATTTTGGGAACCTTCGGATATGCTGCTCCGGAGTATCTAGCCACAGGTACTCTTTCAAGATGAATGTTTTTTCAATATAATCATTGATCTATGCGAGCTAAAACTCTACTCTGTATCTGTATACTTCTGCACTTTAGGTAATGGGATGGTTTGATTATATGTAACTGCTAGATGTCATTCCGTCTATTGCAAACCCAAATTTCTGTGCAAAATGAATGGTTTTCCATCTCTCATCATACCATTAGAAGGCTTTATAGAGCCTATAGCTTGAGAATTGGATAGTTGTATTAGTGAGGTCCTGTCTGGAAATCGTTGGACCTATTTGCTTATCAGTTTTACTCTCTAACGGCTTATTGTCATTATCTTTCCCCAGCCTAGAGGGATGAAGATTAGTTTATATGCATTATGTTTTGTATATTATATTCGATGAATTTACTTTGTTAGGTTTTGTAACTGTATTGGGATTCATTGCTGGATGTATTGATGTGTACAAAACAGAATCAGTGTATTTAGCATTCTGATGACTAATTGCATGAATATTGGATAGGTCATCTGACTGCGAAAAGTGACATATATAGCTTTGGAGTTGTGCTTCTAGAGATGTTATCTGGACGTCGATCCATAGACAAGAACCGGCCTTCTGGACAACACAACCTCGTGGAGTGGGCAAAACCTTGCCTGACCAGTAAACGTAAGATTTTCCGTGTTCTGGATCCCCGGATTGTAGGCCAGTATTCACTGGACGAGGCTCTAAAGGCGGGCAACCTTGCACTCCAATGCCTTGCTGTGGAACCCAAGAACAGGCCCAATATGGATGATGTCGTAGCAGAATTGGAGGAGCTTCAGGACACACCAGGAAGTAATCAAGAAGATCACCCTGTAAATGTTCATAGTCAACCCAGTGGTGACCCTGGATCATGCAGAAGCGCGGAGGAGGCTTCTAAGTTCACCATTTACCCAAGGCCCTCTGCTTCTCTGGTTTGTGCTTGAGGGAAGAGTTTTTTTTTTTTTTTTTTTTTTGTGCAGCTGATATATATTTTTCAGTTTTGAAGGAGTCTTGGCGGAATTCGGAAAAGAGTTTCAGATGTTTCAGGCATGGGTTATGACCATGTTTCTTCAAGCATTGTACAGTTTTTGCATTTTCCAATACTGTGTTTATCATATGATTGGAACCACTGTTGGTACATATATAGTTTAGCCAATTTCGAAGTCTGTCTGAGTCTCTGTTTTTGGGGGATGGAAGTGATTATGTTTCTTCTATTGGAGTTTGAGGCAGGAAGTCCCCCATTTCCTGATGATTTTGTATGTGAAAGCCATCTTAATCAGTATATTGAAGATTATAGTATCTGGGCCTAGCTTATAAAACCAGTATCGGGGAAAACAACAAATGAGGAAGAATGACAACATTTTTTATGTCCGAAGAATTTGACAAGGTTCGTGAATCCATTAATTTGTATATGATATACCCTGATCGATCTAAGTAATTCTACACAATGGATGTAAAGCCCAAAATAAATATTCTCCAAAGCTAGTTGTCAATCGGCAATTCCATGCCATTGTTCTAGAATTGTGTCCACATTTTGCACTTGTCAATTAGAACTTCATCGAACAGTTGATGGACGAAATTAATATATATATACTGCACAACTCGAAAACTAAAAGCACCTTTTGATCAAAGCTAATGATGAAGAGATCAGCTGTGACGCAGGAAACGACGTGGGACATCTAACAAAAGAAATTTGATCAAGTGCTGCTCCCCTCACGTTAGAACAGATTGGGGGAGTTCTTGCGGAATATTTTTGATCAAGTACTGACAGCTACTTCTCCTTAAAAAAGAATTGAAAAATATTAAAATTTGCAAGGTCAAGACGTGTTCGAGAATAAATCTATTTGTTGATGGTAGATAGGAGCACCATTAATTAACCTATTCTTTAATGCTGTATACATCTACACGCCTATTCATCTATATAGTGTACTGGGACACGCACATGGACTTCCTCTTATGAGGAGAGAGAGGAAAACGACCATGGAAGAGACTTAATTGAAAAGGGAAGTTAATTAGCGAGGGGCATGTCCATTACCTAGCATTACAGTTCCACGAAGTTCCCAATCTCAGCATATTCCAACTACAATTCAAAATTTCAAGGGTTCTTTTGGGAATACAGTGTTCAAGTTTTCTTCTGGACTCAACGGTCCTGCCATGGAGTTGATCAGCATCACGATAGGGAACCTGAACTTACTGTACGAGGGAACCGGTCCATCGGAGGCCTATAATAAAGATAAAATAGAAAAAAGGAATAAACTTATCTCGTACTTAGAAGCAACCAACCCAGGAAGAAGCCTACCCCATTAATACCATGAGTACTTAACTTCAAGAGACGAGATTAGAAGAATCAAATTTCATCCTCTTCGAAGTCTTCATCATCATCATCGTCTTCTTCTACGCACAAGCACCCAGAGAGAGAGAGAGATATGGCCAGTGGTATATTGGAGGTCTTGCTGGTTGATGCAGAAGGCATTCGAGACAAAGATTTCATCGGTAACCTTTCAACTTGCTTTCACTAGCTACAATTCATTTGTCATGGTATTACTTGGAATCTTCTTTTGTCTTTTCCATCTGCTTTGGGTTGATTAACTACTTAGAATCCTAGCCCAAAATTAATGGCTAGCTAGATGATATTTATGCTGCCTAAATGATTTGATGTACAGAGAAGATGAATCCCTACCTGGTCATGCGATATGGGAATCAAGAGTGCACGAGCGACTTGGCTAGAGGTAGGCCAATATTAAATATTATTCCCTCATATATGTGAGCGCCTACATAGTTGCAAGCGCATCATCATTTGTTTTGTTGGACTTTTGGTTATTTGAAAAGATGGTGATCGAATTCTATAGGAGAAGGAAAGAAACGCGTATGGAACGAGAAATTTACGTTCAAGGCCGAGTACCCGGGTGATGAAGATCACAAGTATAAGCTTACTTTTGAAATTATGGACAAGCACAGACACTCCGACAAAGATGTCTGTGTTGCCAAACTACGTAAAACTCTCTCTCTCTCTCTCTCTCTCTCTCTCTCTCTCTCTCTCTATATATATATATATATGCCTTTCTGGTTATACCTTTTTGGTTCTTAACGGATTCATCATTTGAACTCTGGACTGGATCTCCATGTGCAGAATTTATCTGAAGGATGTTGTGTCGCTGGGGGTGGAGACAGGGAAGATGGAACTTCGACGTGGGAAGTACAGAGTTGTTCTCCCAGACAAGACCTATTCCGGAGAGATCTGTGTTGGAGTTACTTGCACTGCAAATGTGTGAACAAATTTGCGCCCACCATGTCAGCGTCGTCTTCCTTTATGGAAGTCGTTTTTGCCGTGTTCCCTACTTACCAACGATGTACTTTCTACTTCTTCTTTTTTCTTTTTTTAACGATGTACTTTCTACTTATTTGTGCTCGAGCTTCATTCAATAAAAGATTGGGCTTCAGCGTGAGCTCCATTTCAACATTGATTTACGGGCTTGTTGAAGCCCTATTGGATTGGGCCAGACCAATTAAGATTGGGCCCCAGTCCCCATCAATTAGTCCAAAAGCTCATTAACAAGGCTTAACCAGACCAATTTTAAAATTGGGTCAATCATACAAAATTTGGGCCAACTGAACAGAACTCTTGGATTATTGGATCCATGAGCCTAGCCCATTGCAGACCCAATTCAATTTCAAGCTGATTCGAAGCGAGACCCAGATGATAATTGTTTGGAGCACAACTTGTGCAAATTAACAATGTTACGAACAAAAGAACATGAAAATGCCTCCATGGTCTTTTGAAAGCTTAGATGTCAAAAACGCCGCCAAATTTGTGTTCAGCTTTCCGTCAGTTTGTTGGTTTAAAAAATTAAGAGAAATTATTTCATGTCATTTTAGAATTGAGACAAGTGCTTTTAAGATGCAAATCATATCTCTCTCTTGTGAATTCAAAGCTCCAATTTAGGAAAATTTCAATTTTTAATCCTTAGGTTTTACCCATTTTATTAAATAGTCACTGAGTCTTAAAAATTTAAATTTCAATCATTAAATGTTTAACCTCTCAAACTTTAATCCTTCCATCAATGAATCCTTAGCTCACCCAAGGATAGAACCCTACACGTCAACTTCTTTGCCCACGTCACTGTTTTTTTCCACGCACTCAGCCCACTAAGCTGAAACCGGTTAACTCGGACGTAAATCGCCCAACAGCTCGCCCGACTCACCTCCTTGGTCCTCGTTAAAGTTCCACCGCTGATATTTCTCCCTTTGTATTTTGCCTCACCTCACCGAGTTATTTTGAAGTTATTGATTGCTGCTAAATAATTAACCAACAAGCTGTCTTATAGTTCAGCCGGTAGAGCGCGTGATTTTAATATCATTTTAGATTTGAGACTCGTGTATTAAAAAGTAAATCACATCCCTCCGTTTTGAAATTATTTTGAACCTTATTGATTGCTTCAAGCAATTAACCAACAAGCCGTCTTAGCTCAGCTGGTAGAGCGCGTGGCTTTTAACCACGTGGTCGTGGGTTCGATTCCCACAGACGGCGTAGTCCCTTTAGTTGCGTGCCTAATTCTTTTTAGGGATTCTGCCCATGGCCGTAACAAAATATTTGCCCAGGATTAATAAGCCCACTTGCAAAATGTTGAGGGCCCTTTTGCGAACTACAAATCGTCAGTGATAATACTGGAAAAGCAAACCAAGGACGACTCAACTTGTCTTTTAACATTCACCGTTTCAGAGGCTGCTCTGCCACTTTTACATGTCACCTTTTACATCGACTCAACAGAAGTAGAGCAAATCTACGCAAACTCCAACGGCAAATACTTTGTAAATCCGGGGAACCATTAGCGTTAGGGTAAATTTTCAGTGCAAATTGATGGCGCAAGCTTTTAGAAGGATTCACAACCTCAAGCATATCGATCATTTTGCATTTGATTCAGGTTCCCTTATCATCTGTCCCTATAAGACCACAAAACCCATTTCTGAGAGATTCTTTAAATTTCCCCCACCACTTAACTAACACACAGACAAAAGCGAAAACATAAACGATCGGCTTTTTATCGAGCACTTCCTCTGCAAAGCCAAAGCAAGGATACCTACACCATCTCAAGTGGCGGTGCATCATCCGAATAGGATTAAAGAAGCAAATCCGAACATTGCGCAGTAGGTCCCGCGTAGCCTGTTGGTACGCTCCGAAAGTTTTTTCCTTTATGTATGATAAGGTATAAGTTCTACCCTTTTTCTACAGACCATACAGGGTTTTCCTCTTTTGACGTAAAAGATATGGCCACAGAACCTAGCACCGGCCTAATATTTCCTCCCAAGACGAGCCGCATTTGTAGGTCGTATACCGAAAATGCATGCGTGTGGTGTCCACTAGATGAAGAAATTAAGCAGGCGCTTTGGATAGCCAGCTTGTTCGTTTTGGGGGGTGGCAAACTATGAAATGGACAGAACTTCGTAGGGGCATCTTGACGGACAAAGTTGCCGTGAAAGCAAATGTGCATGTTGATTTATTTGTCTACCTTGGTTTCTGAGTTAAAACTTGATGGGTTCCTAGGTGGCTGTACAAAAAGCAATTCGCCCTCACAAGGCCCACAACTCTGAGCGAAAATAACAAGACAGAAACCAATCCAATCTTAATTGCGCATTGGAGAGTAAAGACGAAGGCTTTGAGCCATTTACCCATAAAAAGAAACAAATCCCCAACAAAAAAGAGTGTAAAGTTTTGGAGATTAGTATCTCGTATAGGGCTAAGTCTCAGTGGGTTTCTTAAACTTCCGGAAGCTTGATGGAGAAAATATGGAGCACTGGAAATCAGGGTATTTTATATTCAAAAAAAGCTCCAAAAAATACGGAAAGAAGCTCAGGATTCGGGATTCCGGAAAAAGAAAAAGAAAAAGATGAAACGAGGTCTGAAAAAGAGGTATAACAAGTACCAAGAGAAGAAAATAAATCGACAAGCTTTTGCCTACTCGTGACTGTGGAGTGGCACATGCTGTCCTTAGCAGCCACCGACAACTGGGGAGTCTAATTGCAGTGCCCTCTTGCTTTGCAGAATGAGCACCTGACAGCTAGTGGGTGTTCTTTCCCCCATTATCTCCATTTTATCATTGGTGAATGATACAGGGTGAAATACAGTAGCACCTCCGTTTCTTTCTGTATACAAACTCAAAACATATTGTTTGATTTAAACTCATCAAATGTTAACCCGTCTCAGATCGTTTAACGCTTGTAGGGATAAGCCCGGCGTCACTAATTTAGGGCCCTTCAATCTTCGGTCTTTTGGCAAACACATGTCCTGCTGCCTGCCAGCACAACGGGCACCAGTACCCATGAAATTACATGGAAAAAGTTGTTCACGCATGACGCAGTTCCCTTGGTACTTAAATAGCTGTTATATCCACGCTTTCTCCCATTGCATCACTCGCCGTAGAAGCCAAAGTCATTATTTCAACGTATAACACACGTCTGCTGGATCGAGTGAAATTTCATGTTGGATTTGTTTTTTTTTTTTTAAAGGTGTCCTGGTCAGCGTACGCGTATTTACGTAATATTTGAGAATAATGCTCGGTTCAAAAGTTTAGATTTTGAATCTTTTAAAATTATAATATTAATATTATTCTTACACGTACATTAATATAATTATTTATTACTTTTTTTACAAATAACAATTAGGGCCGGCTGAAAGGGTAGCCCTTACCTTCTAGCAAGGCCCCAAATTGTTTGATTAGGAAGGAAAAAAAAAGGCTTAAGTAAGAATGAAATTTAGTGAAACAAAAATATACTTTATATATAAAGCTTTATTTTATGAAATATCTTTTGTATTAAGGCCTCAAAAATTGTCTGTGCTCAAAATTCATAGGTAGCTCTATTTTGTGAAAAAAATTTATTTAATTTTTATTACATACAATACAAGAGCATTTTAAATTAAATATCTATTTAAAATATATTTTTTATTATATTCAAAAATAAAAAGGCCTAACTTTTAATCTCTATTTTAGGTCTCTATTTTTATTAAGCCGACTCTAACAACAATAAACTCAACTTTTACACGCATGTCAATAAAGATCAAACATCACTTAAATATTCACACTTTTCTCAAAATCCTTAAAATTTTCTCAAAACGAATATATCCTAAAATTTTAGGATTATGTAAAAAGGTAAATAGAGAGAATGAAAAAGTTGATGAAAAAGTAAAAAAAAAAAGAAAGATATATAACGATGATAAAATTTTAAGGATTAAATTTTATTTGCCAAACAAGACTAATTTCAAAATTCCTGAATAAATTAGATAATTAACATGTCAAAGGCCTTAGAGAGACCCTAAAAAGTAATAACACTTCTAAAATTTTAAACTTAACTTTGAAGAGAGCATCCTATCAAATTTCAAGCCTTCACGACTCGGCTAACTCCTCGAGGATATGCATGTTGGCTTCTTGGTTTATACTAAACTGGCCAATAATTTCAAATCAAACAAAGAAACGAGTATTTAATCCACCCAGAAGCACCAAAGACACTTAAAAGAAGACTACTATATATTATATTTTAGTATATAATTAGAGCTGCGGGCTACATGTTTCTTCTTGCTGCCGCTTCAGCCCCTACAAACTTAAACCAGTGCTGGGTTTTAAATTAAACCAGCGCCACTAACACAGCCAAACCTTTAAAGTCTTCTTTGGAAAAGGAACATACAGCTGAAAAAAGCAAGAGCCCCACACTGGGGAGACTTTCCTACCTATGACCACTTTCACTCTATTTTCCTTTAATCCTACACACAACCCCATTACCTTCAACTATTACTTTACCCTCCCCCACGCTTCGAATTTTTCCCGGGAAAATAAAAGAAAAATGAAGGCGGGAAACTTAAAAAAAAAAAAAAAACGCAGTAGGAAAACGAAGACGACGAACGACTCTGATCAGACACGGAAATTCTTTCCCCTGAAAGTCTGACCGAACTGCCAATTAGCTGGTGCCACGTTCAATGAGGTGGAAGTGCGCCTATCGCTGCCCGTGACCCTGAACGAGAGAGACTGGCCCACAAGAACCGCATTGGACTGCCAGTTCTGGCCCCAGTTCCGGCTCATGTTGATCCAGCCAGTCTTCGATCCTTTCATGCTGACGCGCACGATGTCTCCTGCGCCCGCGACGTTGGTGATCAGTACCAGGTTAAAGTAACGGAAGCCGTTGATTGTGAATCTAATTCCTCCTTGCTTTCTGCATGGGACCCTGTAATAAACACAAAATCAAAGAATGTTACGGGGGCAATAATAAAGAATTGAGTTATTTACTGTCGATAGGCACTTTTGAGCTGGCGCGGTTAAAAACCCTAGGTTTGACTGGTATTTCCGGTAACCGAAGCCCGAAGGTCCGACGGTACGAATTCCCAAAAACTGTGCCTATTTCCTCGCTGATAAGTGACCCAACACACGCATGGGACAGCGGGAATTTTGTCGAGGATTTTCTGGCCGCACGGCGCTATCCTTATTTTCAGGCGAAATTAAATTCGATTAAATTACGGTGCTGCCATTAGCTATTTTACTACTATACCCTTCAACTTATATGTTTTTACATTGTCACCAACAAATTAGTAAAAAATTAATAAGGGTACGTACGGATACTCCGCTTACGGAAGCTCCTGATCCTGGCCTTGGATAGTTACTAAAAGGCCCTTGCTATATTGGCAGTCATTCCTTGAGACACAGTAAATATTAGTGGAGGTAGGGTTATTTTAGTCGTTAGGTGCGGATCAGGCCAAGCCGAAGCCACCGAAAGAATCGAAAAAGTCAAGGAAGAAAGAGCGGTTTCCGTCGGTTACATGTTGAGGTGAATGAAGTAAAAACCGAACGGACTCTCAACTAACAGCTAGCACTAGTGCTGGAGATTCTGTCAGAAGAAACGAGAAGTAAAAACGGAAATATGCTGTTTGTTTTCCAGGAAAACGAAGGAGCCAGGTTTCTTCTACGTTGGTGGAGAACTCCTAGGCACGAAGCAGAACTAAAGCAACATCTTTCTATTTTTTTTTTGGACTGTAGTTTTACAAAAACCCTTTTCTACCCTTCTTAAGTCCCGTTTTCTGAGCAAACGAAATGACTTAGCACTAGAAAAGGTAATGACTAATGAGGAACATGACATGACGGGGGCGTATTTCAGTCACCCCAAGAGCACAGAAACAAAAACGAAGCTAGCGAGGAAAAAGACCAAAACATACAAGCGTTAAAGCGAAGCACAGAGAAAAACAGGGATTCACTTACCGGCGGTAAGCGACGGGTACAATTCCAGCGCGGTACTCGGCGATCTTGAGGAACATGGGCATAGCGAGATCGAAATGGGGCCTGGGAGGGTTGCACCAGCCGCCATTGTCGCTGGGGAGAGCATAGTTGGGAGGGCAGAAGTTGGTGGCGGTGACGAATATGGAAGGGTTACCAGGGTTGCACCACCTCGGGTCTTGGGCGCACTTAATCTCGAAGCACGCACCACAGCTCAGCCCACTGTTGAAAAGTGCTGTGCTCAGTGCCGCTGTGTTCACTCCATATCCTTGGCTGTAGAGATTTCCATATCCGCAGGCACCACCTGCGTACATTGAAACCAGAACAAGTTTAATAGAACTTATCTAAACGTGGGATGCTGGGCTTGTATCTCTAAATCGAGAATTACTTATATTGGTCTAAAAAGTGAACAGAGTGACGAAAAACAAAGCTGAACTGCAGAACAAGGACTATTTGCATGGGGATAAAAGCATGATTTGTAAAATGAATCAGACATGATGAAAAACGCGCCGGGTGTCGGAAACTAATTAGTGGTAAGAGCAGGGTCATATGAGGGCTTCGTTCGCAAAAAGGGAACATTCTTAGCTTAAAGAGAGAATATGTTTTGACAGAAAATCCAATAACATTTCTGGACTCTTGAGAGGTTTATGAGCTCGGGAATGCCATGCATATACAGGACTACATGAGAAGCAGAGACCAAAACAGGGGAATGGTCTCAGACCTCGTTGAAGACATTAAGGCTAGAAGAAAATTTCACAGTATGGAAGCAGTACCCATAGTTCCAGAGGCGTCACTGCCACCGTAGAAAGTGGCGTGGGCACTCTGCCACGGCCCACCGGAGAAAACACCAGGGACTCTGGCGTTAGCCGCCGCGAAAAGCAAGAGAAGTGAAGCAATGAGGAGCACACTCGCTGCAGCCATTGTGTGTTTGTTAGTGCAAGAGTGTGTGCGTGTGGAAGGTAAAGAGTCAGAGACAGAGAGGATTGGGTTGGGTTGAGGTGGTGAGGAGTGAGGAGGGAGGTGAATGGTAAGCAGGAAGAACGTGGGGGTACTTATGGACGAGTTTTTAAGGGGGTATGGGCTGGAATCACCAGGGTTGCAAGAGCCTGAAATTATGACGACGTAATTAATGCTCTTTGCCTCTCTCTCTCTCTCTTCTCTCTCTCTCTGTCTCTCTCTCTCTCTCACACACACACACACAGCGACACACAGCTCTATTTCTTCAATTAAAGCCATTAATTTGTTTGGTTTTCTAATTCATCCAATTTCCCTTTATTTCCAAAAAAATGTATGGGTCTCTCTTTAAATTGATGAGCCTGAATTACCATTCATGTGCACCAACCACACTTGGCTGCAGCTTCGAAAGAACGCACCAATCTGCTTTCTTCAAAAACCAAAACAAAAAAAGAAAAAAGAAGGAAGAATGGCATCAATCTGATAAGCAGACTAGGTTGAATTAAGAACACCATAGCTTTTGATATTCCTGATGTTCAAGATCCTTAGGCTATAATTATTTTAATGGGTGGAAGATACCTTTTGAAGAATTAAAATGCTCGGACTTATTTTTAAAGTAATCCCAAGACTCACTTTTACGGTCGCAAAAAGACCTGGCCTTTGTCTTAACCAAAATGGAAGAGGCAATTAAAGTGATTTAAAATCTGATGGGGGTTAAGGTGAGCCAATGAGAAGCTAGGCAATCGAGGTCAGCAGACAACAGTCTACTCTTATTTTAATATTTTTGCGGGAGTGCTGGTCAATTTACACTGACTTTGTACAGTCCCTCATTTCACACAAATTAAATAATTACCGAACTAATGGCATTAGTGGTAACTTTAAAAGAATAGTAGCACTCGAGAGGTTTTGAACTCGAGAATGAAAAGAAATCAAATTTCTAAAGTTCCAGCCTTAATCACTTGACAAACTCTTAGCAAGTGCACCATTGATCATTAAATAGTAATATCAAAATTAAATATTTCTATAGTATTATCACCGCATCAAACTTTCTCTCAACTTGTTGGACTCTGGATAAATTCATGTAATCCACACAGACTAAGTTGGTAGATCCAGTTTCATTCGATCAACTACAAAAAGGTACAGATGCATTTCTCCACTGAAGAATCTTTTCCCTGGAGTCCAAACATCATGTCCCACAATTTATTAGTGAGGGAAAAAAAAAAACCAACTTGAAGGTCACTTTTGCTTCAAACAGAAGCAGTATCATTTCTAATGGCTGTAATTTCATCACAATTTTGACCTTATCTTCCCCCTTTCTTGTTGATTTCTTCCGCCCAAAAGAATAATTTTTGAAGTTCCTGAACAAACCGAAAGGCAATATAAATTAGGATTAAAATTGGAATCTAAACACCAAAAGGCACCAATGAGAAAGTTGAACTCCACAATTCACAATTGAATGCGGATAAGGCTCGCGGAGGGCGATAAAAACTAGGTTGGGAAATGAACGCGTAAACCGTGGACCCTTGTCCACATATGGCAGCCGCGTGGTAATGGGTGCGATCTTTTAACCGCACTTGGGACCCATATCGAGCCTCACGCTGCGCTTTCTCTTGTCTGCTTTTTTCCTATTCGTTCGCCTCTACGGTTTTCACCAAAGCAGAATCTCAAGGGTCCAGGACTGCAGTCCAGTGTGGCTCCGAGTCCTTCACTATTCCATTTCCGGACATTATTTTGGGCACAGGGAAAGCCCCCCGTCTCCACCAATCCCAACTGCATGCCAGTTGCCCCTCTCCTTTTCATGAAACACATTTATTTCGGTAACATTTATTTTACCTACTATTAACGCCCCTAGTTACATCCTAGGCCAGACCGCACATCACTACTAAAAATATAGCAAGCACTATAAATATATATATATATACCAAGCCCCACAGCCAAGATACTTTGTAATTTAGTGAATACTTTGTAATTTTTGGCTCGAATTGTTAGTGCAATTCGAAGAGAGATAAACACAACATATAGACCCTATTGTAAGATTCATACTTCTCGAAATTTTACATGTACAACATTAAAATGGTATAGGGTCTACTTGTTATGTCTATCTATCTTCAAATTACACCGGTAAAAAATTACAGGCATCCTAATCCAATTACACAAAAACAAACACAAATAAGTGAGTTTTAAGTTCTTTAATAATGCTCGTATTAAACATCTAGTAATGTAGATCCTACAATATTTAAGTTGCATTGATATTTATTGTGTTGTCTCTCTTAAATTGTATTATACAACTATGCAATTCGACTAAATAATTGCTGAGATCATGATTCTAATGCATTTTGTGTAATACTTCTAAACATCGACTCCAATGCAATTAGATGTCCAATTTTGAAGTTTTTGAATCAGCTACAAATACGAAGCTTTTTAATGTTTTTTTTTTTCCCTTTAACAACTAGGTGTCTCAATCAGCTTATAAGTAATTATTACACTAATGACCTTAATCTGGCCCCAAAAAGATTTTACTAATTTGGTTTTTGTTATCCAAAACGTCTCCTCAAAATGAATCCTATGCATAAAGTTGTAAACGGCATCCTAGACTAATGATATGGTTTGAAGATTACCTCCAATGTCATAAAAAAGGGTCAGACTTTCATAAGAATTGGGTACATTTAAAGTGTGCTTCTCTATATTCAAGCAAGATGATAGAAATAGATTTGGGGGGAGAAAAAGAATTGGAAGATAGGCAAGCAAGATAATGACAATGTAGGTGCCTTTGAGGCCTAAAAACAGAAACATCGAAAAATAACATGACACAATAGTAAAACCGCATCATTTATCGGTGGCGTCACATCAATGACCCCCGTAAAGCCGCATGAGTGGTTCCGTAGTCCGTTTGCTTGTTGGGTCAAAGTCCCGAGGAGGGAGTTTTTTCCCCCCATCCAAATGGCCCAACCCGCATGTGAACCAAATCATTACTCTCCCCCATTCTCTTCCCTGTTATTAAGCCTTTTCTACCCTTTAATTTAAAAGTTTGTATCGCGGGCTCAAGTATTAATTAAATTATAAACTTTTATAATTTTCTATCCAAGACAATTAGTTCAATCTAATATACGGTCGGCCCCTAGTTTTTCAAAAAAATTTAAATATTTTTTAACTATTTTTTTTTTTTGTATTTTTATATTTTAATTCTTTAAAATTTATTTATATTAATTGATTCTAAATTCTGACTTCGTCACTGCTGCAGAGGACACATGAACCAAATTTTGCTTGGTAATAATATTCTCATCGGTGCTTTTTTGTGGTCATTAATGTCGAAGGTGGTGAAAAAGTGGTTTGGTTGGAGGTGGGGTCCACGCGGGTGCACTTTGACACGTAAGGGTTATTAAAGGGTGGTGTCCCACTCACCGACCAACCAGATCCGGCGAATCGGCCACATAAGCGAACGCAATGAAGTGTGCTCCAACCACACAGCACCAACCATGACTGCCGAATTGGAAGGACATGTGAACGTGCCACCAAGATCCCCACCGGACCCGATCTGCACGTCGTGATACGCATGTGACTCCGCTTTTATCCATTGTAGCCTATCACACTGGCACAGCTCTCCGCTGTGACGAAAGTTTGTTGAGGTATTTTCACGTTAAGTCAGTCGTATAGTTAAAGAGTCCCTACCAGGTATTTATAAATCAATCTAGAACACTAACTTTGTACGGGTCATCAGCACCGTCACAAATTCTTCTATATATTTTTAGAATAAATATATTTTACACTAATCCACCGCCCGAGTACTCAAGCGTTAGCGAGAGGCCTATGAGATCATGAATTAGGGACACATTAGGAATTTAAACTATCACTTGTGCAAACGATTCACAACTTAAATAGGGGCTGATTAGTGGACCGGTCTATCTCTTTTGGAGTTTACGGTGACGTTAAACCCAACTTATACGGATACTTAACCAAGTCCGTCTAAACCCGGTGTATATGAATGAGTGTCTGAATTTCTCTCGTTATTAAAATAATAATAATAAATATATTTACACTATTCAAGAAACTTTACATTATAAACTATTATTCTTGTACGGATACTTAGCCAAGTCCGTTTAAATCCGGTGTACATGAATGAGTGCCTGAATCTCTCTCTCGTTATTAAATAATAATAATAATAATAATATATTTTACACTATTCAAGAAACTTTACATTATAAATCATTATTCTTTTACGAATATTTAGCCAAGTCCGTCTGAGCCCCGTGTACATGAATGAGTGTCTGAATTTCTCTCGTTATTAAAAATAAAAATAATATATAGTTTACACTCTTCAAGAAACTTTACATTATAAACTATTATTTTGTCATATTATAGCCATCAATTATTGATTCAGACACTTTGCACTATGAGTTAGACCATCCATTTAAACAAAAAGTGATTTATTTGGACTTAAAATCTTGGTTTCAACCATTTAAAAACTCACAAGGGTTTAATTTCTAAAAATTGATAACCTTCCTCCCATCTCTCTTCGGACAATTGAACCTTCTCAAATTGTTTCTTTTTAAGAACTAAAAATATTTGTGCTAAAATAATTCCTAGAAGAACAAAAGGCCTTGGACCTATAATGAATCTTGAAGTATGATTTCTACATCCCTGGTCAAATCCACCTACGTTAGGATTACTTGTTAATGGTTGATCAAGTTCAATGGATTCGCCCTCTGAAACAAGAGTTTCGGTCCTGGGAAATAATATAAACCACTTGACATCCATCTGATTATCCATTATAGTTATTTGGTATCTTCCTTTTTCTTTTTGTATAATTTTGCTTATTATATCCGCTGCTACTTTAACTCCATCTTTGTTTTCAAAGTATACTTTGTATTTCATACTTATTTCGTATTTTCCAAGCTATACCTTATAATTCGTGCTTTTTATTTTTTTTTTGCTATTAATTTATACCTAAAATTAGGGATAAACAAACAGAGAAAGCAAAGATAAAATTTTCTCGGTGCATTGAACTCGAGGAGGAGAAAAGAGCAAAACTCCAAAACAACATGCTCAGCTTTTCCAATATTTCCTATCAACTTGAAGGTGATTGTGATTCTCCATTAAAGGTTTGGCTTGCATGTGTACGGTGTATTGAGGCACCTCTATGGGATCCAAGTTCACATGGATTCTATGATTATCTTTTTTCCTGGGGGTGGACTTAGGACTTGAATTCAGGTTAATGTTTCCCACCAAAGTAGCCCTAATCATAAGCTATTTTATCTTCTTAAAAGTCGGTGCGAATGCTGCAGCTATAAGAAATTAGCGTTTATTTTTTGGACTACCACGCCAATCACCAATCATCTCTTTCAATTGGGATTCAAAATTGACAAACAGCAATTGGGTTTATAGATAATCAAATTTGGTATCCCAATTGACATTATGTATTAAAAAAAGTTGGAGGAGCACGGACACTAGATCCTACACAAACTTCAAGATTACGAACAATATTGTTGCATAAGACAAACAAAATGGAGTGAAAATCTGGGATGGCGATCATCTGTCAAAATTAATGGCCTCTGTTTTCGGAATTCAAACCCCACATGAGGTTTCTTTATCCGTATTGGTATGAGTTGGCCTGAGGTAAAAAAGGACGTAGATTATGATAGATCATCGCGTGTCTTTCCAGGCAAAGGACAGTACTTTGAAGTCAAATTGTTCCGTACAAGCTTCTAGTTGGTCCTCATTTTAAGCCATCACCGCTTGATGTTGAGCTCGTCGGTGGCTAATACTGTCTTCGACAAACTTGTGCTTAAAACAATTACGATTGGGGGACATACTCACATGATGATACGCGGTTTTACATCCCCTGCTGACTTTTGAGTTCCAAGAGAAAGGGTTTGTTTTCAGACTTAAGGAAAACTCATTTGACTTGGTGGGTTCTTGTATATATTATCTTGAATTTAATCAATTCAGATCTCTGCAAAGTATGTGTAATCATGTATTCCCCTTATATCCTGCACTTTACGTATAGAAGTAGTTTAGGAACTAACACCATTTCTTTATGCATCACTAATCCTCTTGCTTGCAGTTCTCAAAAGTTTCTAAGAGAAAATCCATTTCTTATGCAATTATTTGTAGGGGAAGAACGTGGGTGTAGGGTTAGAAGCCAGGTTTGGTTCTATAGAGAAGTGCAGTTGTAGGGTACAGCATTGCAACTTTCGAGTGTTCAGAAAAATGATTCCCCACCAGCTTCGTTGTCTTTGGTCATTGATATTTGCTGCATAATAAGATGGAGCCAGCAAGTTTTTAAAAGATCTGCAGAATTTTTAGTTATTTTGCCGCATAATGATCTAAACCCATCTCTGGCTTTCTTAATTAAGCTCATCATACCAATTATTAAGCTCTACAAATTACAACTTAGAAGTTAAGCCAAAACTCCTCGTATGATTCAAGCCTAGATGAGTAATTGTACGTAAGCATCAGCAATATGGCCAAAAACTTGTTGGTAAAGCTTGAGGAGATGAGATGATCCCCACGAGAGAGAATGAGAGATGTCGTGGGTATTTGGAGCAACAGTGCATGGGGTTGACAAGACACAACATAGAGGCATGTGGGTGAACCTGAGAAAAGGGGGGACAATAGACTCCAAATGAGACTCTGTTTCACCCCCATGACCAATTATCCATCACAAATTGGTAGTCCACATCCATGTGTTCTCTTGCTTCTCTGCAGAACCTCGTCTGTCCAAATTTATGGTTTTTGGGACCAGCCAAAACGACGCAACCTCATCTCAAATAAGGCCACGTATATCACCCCTACTCAGCTGTATCACTCTCCACATTCCTTTTCATGATGCTGAATTGCGATACAAGATAAATACAAGATAAGTGGTGGTGTGCTGATGCTTGGATTGAAGGCAAAAAATGTTGTTTCCCTGGCATTGAAATCGGGTTTGTGACAGTACTACTGTATTCTCTTATGACTAGTCCACTCTTCTGGCCGTGATTATCGAAGAAGACACAAGTCCAGCTGGTACCTCCTAAACCGTGTGACATAAACATGTGGAGCAAGGACTCTTAGGCGTTGTGCGGCGTTTTGTTGTGTCCCGGTCCTAGTTGCCAGTTTGTGCGTCCTGATTCTTACTGTCGGTTTGTATTGTGTTCCGATCTTTGTGGTGAGTTTGTTGTCTCTAGTGAGATACACCATATTGTAGGGCTTTTTTGCCCGTTTAGATTTTTCGTTGGCCTTCAAATTTATTTTTTGTTATGTACTGGCTATATTATTTTCGGTTATTTAAAAAAGAAGAAATGTTAGGCGGAGAAGTTTAATTTAGGGCCAGAGAATTAGGAATTGAAATATCTCACTTTGTGGTTTTGGCTGAGTTGTGAGCAATTTTTTGTTTGCAATGAAGATCCTCCTAAATGGTTCTGCAGGAAGAGAGGGCATAAACCTGGAATAGTAATTGGGCATTGGGAACCAACTGCGAACAACATTCAATTCTTACAGACCTCTCACTTTGCTCTCTCACTGCATTTGGATTTCGTTTGCCATTTTAATATAACATTTTGTTAGAAATATAGAAATCATGAGGCTTAGAAATAAAAAGAAAAATAAATTATTATGAGGATAAATGTACTTGCCTTAGCCATTCTCTTTGCTCTCAACAAACAAAAACAAAAACTAGTACAGAATCTCATCATCACACTATTTGAGTCCTTAAGAGGAATTCCTTAAGGTGTACTCTTACAAGGTAGGTAGCCACAGTCTTACACAATATGGTTCACTTGATCAGGTTGATCTCACACCGGATGTTCTCTCAAATCTTTATAGCAATAAGTCAATTAAGTCAATTAAGTAGCTCGTCATTTCAATTGTCCTTTTCTCCTCACGATATTTGTTTTTGTTTTTGGATTTCTTTTTTGGGTAATAAGGAAAATTCCAATTGGCACTTTCTCTAGATTGAGTTCAAACGGACCTGACCTAACTTAGATGTATTATGAGGTGTTAACGCTACTAGTAAATCTCAAACATGTGCAACGGTCCCTCACCACACACATCAGATAAGTGGTGGAGGTTTTTAATAAGTCAAATTAGTATATGTGACCAACTTGTCAACACTTCGCGGGGGGATTTTTGGATTTTATTGACCAAAAATTTCCATTTATTTTGGCAGTTTAAGAAGCTAGATAAATCAAAGTTGTAATGTGTACTAACTGTATTTGATTTCTAGATTATAAGTACATTAGAAAACATGTCTTTGGGTGGTAAATTGCATAATTTATTCATTTCCTCCTATGAAAATATGAGGGTTTATGGAATCATAGCATTATTGTGTTGCCTATATTGACAGAGTAATCATTGAAAGTTTCAATCCCCATAAATGATGTTAATACCTTTAATTGCTAAAGTTACAATATTTAGCAAAATTTTCTTTTTCTCGTGTGTAAAAATTTAGACTTTTTTTTTTTTTTTGTAGAAAGTTGGGCTTGAAAGTTGGATAAATCTTTTTTTGTACCGTGCTAATTAGGTATATTACGATTTTAGCGTGAGGAAATATTATTAGAAAATACATATTATCATAGGGTAACTTGAAGAGATATATATGTCTCCAGGGGGTCCAAATTTAACCCAAGTTGGGTTACTGGTCAGAGACTTCGTGTACAGTAATTTGAAGATCACCCCAAATTCGTCCCCACGGATCTAAATACTCCTTGATGACGTTTTCCAGAGTCGTTGGTAGGTCAGACCGGAAAAAGAAAATTCATGAACTCTCTGAAAATGGGGATTTTACTGCAGACTATCTCAGAGCCCGAACAATGAAACACTCTGCAGCCCTTGGCGGTTCTTTAAATTCTACTGCTCTGCATCGACCAAACACAACGACAAAATGACATCGTTCCTTGATTAAGTCTTTAGGATTTTCCTCTCTGCGCTCAGGATGTAGCTGGCTGCTCCTACTTAGAGGCCCAACAACCTCAGTCCTCAGCTACCAAGCCAGCTAGGGTTCTGACGCCTAACAGGGCCAAAACAGTTAGCCTCTCAACAGGGTAACTGAAGTGCTGCAGTACTCAGTGGTCACTTGCGTCATGTTAATACACTAATTGTCGAGTATAATTTCAGACTTATCGGCATCAGCATGCATCATGCATGAATGATGAACACCAATCCGAACCCATTTTCCCAGAATCTGCTGCGCTTTTTAATGCGAGCTCCAAATGTCGTTAAGCTCAGTCTAGTGACAATGTTCCATGCCAGCCTGCAACATCCCACCATTATTTTAATGCAAAATTTGGAGCGAGAACTTCCAAGAACCTGTTCTGGGTGTAAATGTCGCTTTTCAGTTAGTTGAATGAAAGAGAACAACCCCACCCCCCCATGTGGCTCGATCACTAGCTTCGTCTTTTTCGACGGAAATTATGCTGGAAGTAAAGTGTCGGAATTCCCCTCGAGTTGGGTAACCGTTTTGTATCCTTTTCTTAACTTCAGAGGGCAATTCGCATTTCCGAAGCAAGCTGTAAGTGTCATCGAGACTGACAGCCAGAATAGGGGTGGGCTAGAAAGTCATTGGCTTTTCTCGTGTCAGCTTATCTTAAAATAGAATGGAAGAGAAAGTAGCCAATCCTGGCTGCACTTATGGCAGCAGCTTGAACTCCCCCATTCTCGCTGCTTTGTTCTTTTACATGTTGTTCCAACTGCGCTGGCTACTCAATGGTAGCAGAAATTGAGATGTCTAAAGCCTGCGAGAGGATTTGGCTTATGAAATGAGAAGGGGAAAAGGAGAGATCAAAGATTTGAGTTCGCAGTTAATACGTATAGATAAATCTTTGAGGCTGTCAATAACATCCAACAGTCGATATCATGAAACCCCATGACTCTTCTAATGCCACTAATCTTTTGATCGAAGTGAATATGCCAAATTTTACACGCTACGTCATTTTAAATTTTATGAGAATTTGTTTGGCTACATATTTGCTACTTCCTTCTTTTAGGATCGAAGAGAAGAATGTGACAAAATGTTGATTAAATATGTTACATTCACTTCCGAGCTATGCTAATAAGATCTGCCATATATGCACTCCAATGAGCCGATCACATATAGGATTGGTGGCCCCAGAAGAGGCATGACCAGCCCATCTTAGGCAACCTACAAAATATGCCATTAGGCAAGTTAGACAAGCAGAGCAATGACTTGAAACTTTGCTTGCACCATCAGATTTACTTTTTCTGCGACATGTAATGGCACTTTGCAGCTGTGTATGCTTGTCATGCAAGGCAACTCGGGTAGTCACTTCCGCCTGTTTATGGACATCTTAAAAATTGACGTCTGGCCATTTCCACAGTACCAGCTTCTGAGCGCTTTGAAGGTCACAGGTGACAACGCATTGATATCATTCTGTCTCAAAAAGATGCAGCTGTCCAGTAAATTTGCATTTCCAATATGTCAAGAAAGACCAACTAATCGGCATTACTGTCTATGTAACTACTACAAGCCATACCTTCACAAGGAAAAAGCGGCTCTTCCACGATGAGTTCCGGTTAAAAGAATCTCTTTGAATCCCTCAAATAAGCTCCTTAAGCTCAAGAAACTCATCGCGTGGATGAGCTTCTTCTACCCGAACTTCTATTTCATCTCCAATATGTAATCCCAGAGACACTGATGCAGAAGCTTGGAAGCCCACCTGCAAATATTGGACATTGATTCAGCACTTCTAATCAATATTGTTGGAAGACGATCCTTTCGGGATCTGCTTTTGATGGAAACCAAGTGAGCACATGTCTGTCCTATCAATGTCAACAGTGTTTCTCATAGCCTACGGGCATTGCAATCCAATTACTCCAACAATCTGGAAATATTTTTTGCACTACTTCAAATATTGTATAAGAAAGATTGCTGCTAGAGATAATCACATATAACAAACAAAAGCCCACCTCAACTAACAATAAGGCTGCAATCCGATCTTTAATGAATCGAAGGATCAATGCACGATATCTTCTTTCTTTTGGTTGCCTCCTCAGGTATTCGAATATCCAATACCGAAGACTGCTGCTGAATAGCTTCTTTGCTACTCTATTCTGCATGTTTAAAATTGAAGCCATCCCCTCTAGCTGACCAGCAGAGAAAGGAGGAGATTCACCTCTAAGATATGCTTTGACCTGCATATAAAATAGGATATACAAGAATGTTAGAAAGCAGAGAAGTCAATGTAGATACACAGAGGTCACACTGACTAAAGAAGTGGACCTGATAATGAGCAAGAAGATCCATATATCTACGAATAGGAGATGTAAATTGAACATAACCAGGAAGTCCCAAAATCCCATGGCGTATAGGTTTCCTGAAATCTATTTCAGCAGCACGCATTACTTTAACAATAGCAGAGCTTCTAATAGGTCCTTCTGGAAGATGTGCAAATGCAGATACATCAATATTTGATTGGGGCTGTCCTCTGTAGGGTAAAGGAATGTTATTGCAAGAACCATAAGTGGCTACAACTTCCCCACAAAGAATCATCATTTCAGAGACTAGTCTCATTGCAGGGTCCGCTTGATTTTCAACATAAAGATTTATAACAGGCTCTGGATCCTCTGGGTTAGCCACCTTGATGCGTGTTTCTAATGTGGCCGTGTCAACTCCACCCTGAAAAATGCAGTAAGGGTTAACGTCATACAAGGCAAAAGAAAATCACCATCTCAAGGTGTAATCTCCATTTGTTGATCTCTATTATCTTATTTCTAGTACCCTTGGGTGGCAAAAGAGATTTGGGTGGTTGCAGTATAAGCCAGCTCTCCAGACACAATCTTAGAACGACTTATGCAAAATTTAGTGCAGCTTTTCATGACTAATATATATAACCTTTTTACTTTTAGCCCCAATATTGGAAAATTTATAGGATTCCAATATATTACTGAAAAGTAGTTATATACATAATCTTTGCTAAAATACATATAATTTAGAGTTGAACCTTCATATTAGATGTTGAATATGCTGGACCGTTAAAAATCACTGTATATCAGAAAAAGACACTTTAGGAATAAAATCCACTCAATGTTACAGAAGCTCAGTTGAAAGAGTAAGTTATAGAAGTGGAAGCAAGTTAAATGCAATTTTTTTTTAATATGAAAATGAGCGTATAAAGCTTCTTCTTCTTCTTCTTTTTTTTTCCTGATTATTCATGAAACCCTCCAATCCTACATGGACTGTAGTTCATACCAACCATGGTCTCCTCAGGGTCCAAGGGCATGTATGGAGGAACCAACACCAACAGATTTCTTAGAACTTTAATGAAGTCAGCATTCTTTTACGGTTCAATTTCTCCGGTTATAACCTGTTGTTGTCGCCACTGTAACCGCAAACCCGCAGCCTCGGATAGAATTTTCAGTTGAACCTCCTCTTCCAGGTTCAAATGAAGCAGTTCAGATGCACTCTCGTATGTCAACATGTAAGTGGGTCTGATGATTGAGTTATCAATCGAGTATTCTGCAATGCTACAAAAGTATACACGGTGTGAATCCAATTGAATTCTAAGATATCATCTCCACAAGCATGTGAACTCCCATTTATGTATATCTTTTTCACCAAGAGTAGAACATCTGGTTGTAATGATGATAAGAAAATCGGACAATAAGCCCACTTGTGAGGCCAACAACCACACAAACTCTAAGGTCATATTCAGATATCCCAAGAAGTTCGTAACAAATTAAAAGACAGGTTCCATATATGGTGATCTTCCAAATTCTTAAAATGTTCTCATTTGAAATAATTGGCAGTATGGAATAAATGACATCACAAGCATACTTAAACTCTTTTTCATTGTAATTACCAAAATAATTAACTTATCCCAAAGCCATGTAGAATAAATGCACTCATTTGACTTCCAGAGGACCTCCCTCATAAAGACCAGGATAGAACATTTTCAGGTAGAATTTTATGGCCTACTGAAGCAAACAAGGGGACCCACAACCTTATGAGTTCAATTGACATATGCACCTAACATTTGATTGTAGTAACTTGTACAGAAAACAAGCCCATAACCTAACAGTTTACCTGCCATCAGAACGCAAAACAACAGATACTGTAACAGCATGACAGATCTCTCCTTGTTTCAAGCTCATTCCCTCCATTGCAAGTTTCTCCGGAAACATAGGATAAGTGGCAGTCGGCAAGAATATAGAAGTTCCTCTTCTCATTGCCTCCCTACACGTGTTACATTTCAAATACAGGTATAGCAGAAGAATCAGTCAACGTATCTCATAAGATCTCATAACCGACCTGTCTACTATGCTCCCAGGTTGCACAAATCCAGATGCATCTGCAACATGTATCCAAACTTTAATCCGGCCATCTTGCAACCTTGTTGCACTTAGGGCATCATCAAGCTACATATAATGGCTCAGTTATCACATTGACCAATATTTTGACATTAACTTCTGAGTATAAAAGAGACACAAATTACCTCATCAGCCTCATCAACATCAATGGCATAAACCTTCAAGTGAGTAAGATCTTTTCTGTCGACCTAAAAACACAGAGCATCAATAAGCATCTAGCAGCAAGAGATCCCAAAAGAACAATACACGAACCCTGTAGCCACCAATCCTAGGGACATTTTTCTCCAGTGTTTAGCTGAGGAAAAAGCAAGCAGCAAAGGTTCTTCGACTGCACAGAAGTATCAGGCCAATTTTATTTTATTTTTCCTTTTTAAAGGGGCGGGGTTGAAAATAGAACCTCAATATGTTCTTGTCACTCATTTCTCAAAGTGCTTGTACAGTGGGCACTCATACTCAAATACCTGAAAAACTCTCCCACGCAAAACGAAAAAAATTTCATAAAATACCCTTACATCAGCTGGGAAAGGAAGGTCAAAATCTGAAACAAGATGGTTTCAAATTTACCGGCTATATGAGGAGTGAACCACATAGATGTTTTTGGAAACTTCCTTATAGTTAAAGACTGCCAACAAAAGACACGGCCCATCTATTTTGGGACGGATGGAGTGTTTGATATTATCACTTGCATAAATTTTTCCAACCAGGAAGCAGGCTTACCTCATCTGGATCAGATGACTGTAACAGAAGACTTTCAGCAGCTGCTATTATCTCAGCTGAATGGTTTGTGCGAACATTTAACTTCAAGAGATCAAGATTGACATGTACAGGGAAATAGCCAATATGTATCAGGAGATTTACAGCTGATGATGCTGTTTTTGCCAATCCCATTCCCTTCAGTATCTGAGAAGAAGAAAGACGCATTATACAAAAAAGTTAACAGATTCAATGCAGTGGATATACATGGATCACGTGAGAGACAGTTAGCATTCAAGAAACATCAACAGGGGCAAAACTGGGCAATGCAATGAAATTGCACTCTATTCTTGTTCCCACATCAGGGGTGTAGCTTTAGAGGGACAGCACCCCCCAACCCAAAACAAAAAGCAATCCACAAAGCTTTGCTCCTGATCAGTGGTTCAAACTGAATGGAAAATCTCTCAGACATCTACGTTTAGGATAGAAGATATATGAATCCCATATACCAAAATCTGTTAAGTTAGACAAGTTACCATCCCAGCTGTTTTCTTCTGGTCATCGTTTTTGCAGGCATCGATGGCATAAGATTCAAGAGATTCAATTCTGGGTCTCACTTTTTCTTCAACCATCCAAGCAGATTTGGGAGGTTTAGCTTCTGAAGGCATCGCCTTAGCAGATTTCAGCAACTGTACAAACTCCTGAAGTTCTTTCTCAGCAGCCTCCTTTGCAAGTTTCCTTCGCAAAAGTTCTTCTACCTACTTTTTCAAAAATGGGATTGTCTCATTAAAATTAGGTGAAAGAGGCAATTAAACATTGTAAAATTTATAACCTGGTAACTAATAAAACTTCCACAATTTCGATAAAATTGTTTATAAACCAATGTTGGCGTGTAAACAATCAGACTTGCCAACTCTTAACTTTGAAAATAAATCTCTCATTAACCCAAAAACAACCGAGTTTATCAGGATCAGCAAGGTACTTTGTCGGAGAAGCTGGCTTCAGGTAACCTGGATCAAACCCTTTTCAAATTGGGTGTAATTTCCATATATTGAGATTGGAAAAGGACAGAGTAATCAAGCTAACCATAACGAAAGTCTGAGTAACTCAGTTTTAACCTAACCAATACCTAGTCAGTCCCAAGCCACCAACTGGCTGTTCTAACTAAGAGGGGCCATGCTGAACACTTCTAAACATAAGATAATCCCACTGATAAAATGGTCTTCCTAATTTGCAGCTAAGAGGATAATGCCCAGCTGCTCAAAAGGTCATGAAATGGCAAGATTACTCCTTTGCTCTGCTCCCATGAAATTTAACAGATACGCCATATAATTCAATTTCACACAGACCCAAATGGTAAAGCACAATCCAAGACATACCTGCTCTGCAGGTCGAGGCCCATATAAAGAACGTGAACCTTTAGTCTCCAGCACACTGAAGTAAATCTCATCTTTTGATAGCAAAAGATGGGCACAGTAGCTCTCAAGAGGCTCCGTGGTACCAAAAATCATCTGTAGAATAAAAGGTCATTGAAGCACATCAAAGCAAGGATCAAGAAATTGGACACCTAAAGAGTTTCATACCTCTGCTAATTCTTCGGCCGTCACTGACTTATTTTTTTCTACAAGCTCAACCCAAGCAAACTCTAGAAGTGCTGGATCCTGCACCACATCAGTAAATACTTCATCTTTTACATAAACCACACGAAGAGCGACTTAGAAATTTGTGGATATCCCCCATAAGCAAGAACCAACCAAATTATCCTGAGCTTTCTGAAGAAATTCTGTAATCTCTGTGTGATCAAAATTTTCCAGGCCCGGAACAATATACGTAATCTGTTGAGGTTTAATGGAGGATGTGACACCATTCTGCCATCACAAAACGAAGAAGCGGTTATGCTAGCTGGGGAAGCCTACCATTTCTGATGCATTTCATTAAGGAAACAATACGTTCCAAAACCTAGCAACCTATTCAACATGCCGCATTAGTTGTTTCGACTAGAACCTGATCGTACACCATCCAGTTCTTTTTTCCGTCAGGTCTCTGAGCAACTGCCAGCAAGACCCGGTCCGAATCCTTCTTGAACTCCAGCAGTAATCCCTTCTCCAGTGCTCGGTTAACAAGCTTATCCTCAAGAAGCTCTCCGCTGCTCGTTAATCCGATTCTGCAGCATCACTGAATAATTATGAATGATAAAAATAGAAGTCGGTCTCGTTGTATATGGTTTTCAAGTATGTGCTCGGAAACTACCTACGGCAGAGGATATACGCTGATTGACAATAATAACTATCAATAATATATAACTACCTTCCCCTTCATTTCTCACACATTTTGTCGGACTCCAAAAAGCTCAGTATTAAAATTCTTCTTGAAACCCACTTGAAAAACCTAAAGGATTAGTTATGAGAAAACCTACTTCGAGGCAACGCAAACTCTCTTCTTTTTGCGCATGAATCCAAGCTCTTCCATGACACTCTCGACGAGACTGTGAACCGAACAGCTTCGAGCACCAACATGGCCGAAAAGTTTATGTTCGGGCCGGAATATCGGGAACTGGGACCCTAAGTTAGAGTACTGCTGAAAGGTCCTCAAAGTGTACAATCGGCAGCGGACCGCAGAGAGAGGAGGTGAAGAGGAGCGAAAAATCGAGCAGCTGTTAACGACCGAACCGCCATCATTGTCAAATGGAAGACAGGCTTAGTCCTTCGGGTTTCATGCGGTGAAGAACGGTCTTTGATGGAACAACAGGCTCTGGTAATTGGTTGTCAAACATAGAGGAGCAGATGCGAGCGAGGTTTTGCGCTAGCGTTGAGTCTTGACGATAGAGCTAAGCTGGCGTCCGAGATTTTGTTGATGTGATTTTCACGGAAATGCCCTTAAGAAAATTGTTGGGATGTGGACTGGGGGCCTTCTGTTGCTCCGATTAAGTCCAGTGGGCTTACATAATGAGTTAAATTTGGGGCCCATTAACAGAAGGACCCCACGGTTTCCGTAACCGAAACAAATTGGGTGTCCGACCGTACTCAAACTTTTCGGTCTATATGGACTCATTGATGGGCCGGGCCTACTGAATTGGTTTTAACTATACCCAACATTTTTTTTTCTTGGCAATTATACCTAACAGTTAGAGGCGGAGAAATTTGGGAAACCAAAAGGAACTCTCTATCGCCTCCGTTCTGTATAAAAGAACAAACGAACTCCTTTCCACGGTAAAGAATAACGTTTATACAAAAAGAAAGGCATATGTAATAACTGAAAGGTATAAATCGTATAGCAATTCAATCATAAGTCTGAACAATAACTTTATACAAGCAAGTAGTTTGTGGCAACTTCTATGAATCTCTTTTGCAACATCAACTGCAAAGCTGAATACATAGTCCTTGAATCTGCGAAGTGGTTGCATCCGGCAAGATGTACGTGCCCGATTTCCCATTGCTCGAGCACGTTATGTTTAGCTGGTTGCCTGTCTGGGTCGTCTGCAATAATAATACATTCATGCACAAATCAGGTACCATATGCAGAATGAATCCAATCAAGAGAAACAATCTTTTCAATCTGAAGTATCATAACATGCCAAACGGGCATTGGCTTAAACCATGCTTGCACAGAATGTCAGATGAGTAGATCAAGACATATTTGACTTGAGTTACACCAATTCCATTTAACATGGATGAGAATTGCAGAACCACACCACATGATGATCATAATGGTGCATTGAGTGCAAAATCCATCCTTCCGCCCAACTGATGGCAAGGCTTGCTTTATTAGTGTGTTCGAGAACATGCGCCAATACCCACATGACTTCTTTATAATTTCCGTATTTTTTCAACCACTAACTAGTATGGTTTAAATGTCATGCTTGAAGAAATCAGATGGCCAAATAAAGTAAACAAGTTAGTCACTTCATCCCGTCAAGAGGGTTTTTGAACTAGAAAAATGACCTTGCTTATTCTAACCATGAAGAGATAGGTCCATTTCTATGGTCTTCCTCATTGTCGTTTCACTTTGGATATATCAAAGATATACAGAAAGATACTACTAGTATTAGCATACCATGCAGGATGCAGACTGTGTATTGCAGCTCCATCTTGAAGTGGGGACGCAACTCAAATAATGACACCAAGAACAATGGTCATTTGCGTCGACTCCCCGGAGGAGCAAAACCAAGCCAACAGTAAACCTGTCACAAATCGCAACTTAGCATATATTATCAGGTTGAAGAGAATTAGATTTGCAAGGCCATAGAAGCATTAATTCAACAGACATGGAAGACAAACAGAATGGGAAGTAGACAAGAAAAAGAAGACTCGGAAACAAAGTTACAGAAGTAGCATCATCAGAACTCCATCATTTTTGGTTCTATCAGCAGAACTCTGCCCTGTTTCTAATTTCGTGTCATTTACATGTACCTGAAGACTGAAAAGATGATCAAATAAATTTGGGAGCTCCAGTTTTACCTATGTGTTCAGCTTCAAGCATATCACTTTGTCTCTCATTGTAAACTAGTATTCTTTTTGTACTCTCTATATATACTTTTCCTAGTGCAATCAAATAAACAAAGCAGAAACTGTGGAAAATAGAGCAAATGATTTCAGGGGTTACCCAACAACTAAAAGGATGAGAGAAAGGATCCACAATATGCACTGATACATCTTGTATTTTGGTTTATCGGGAGCAGAAGAAGCGTATCTTTGGCTAACCCATCCAAAATGGGGGCGTATCAGAAACACGAACCCCAGAAGAAAACCCGAAACAAATCCTCCAATATGAGCAAAGTTGTCCACGTGTGGGAGGATCCCCACTGCCAAGTTGATCACAACGATGATCAGGAGGGTCAATAAAGCTGCAAACTACAATCAGAGAAAATTGTAAGATAACTTGGCCCAAGAATGCCACTACCCTGAACGTCACAATTACCACAGAAATCTGTAGCTGTCAGCTGAAATAAAAGAAGTTCAAAAATACCTTGTTAGAATACAATGTCCAGTTTGTGATCACTTCAGAAAGCATCCCTCCTAGTAAGCCAAAAAGTGCACCAGAAGCACCAACAGATATGTTTGTCTGGATGAAAAGACCAGATAAAACACTCCCCCCAAGCCCAGAGATGACATATAGCAGCCCAACCCGCACTGCAATACAACCACAGAAGCATCAGCCCAGTATTTGGAGCTAAACTCTTTGAATACAACACTCCACTTGATTTCAACATGGCTTATGAAATGCATGACAGATCATGATTCTTATGAATTGCAGATCAATCAGAACTGATGAGACATGTCAGACTTGATGTTCCAACAAAGTTAGAATGATTTGCGACTTTGTAACATTTATGAGCCTTGGGCTACAGGCATCAATTGGAAGACCAACAATCAAAGAATTGGTTATACTCGAGGGCTGAACTGATATTTGACTACTTTTATTTTGCTCAGTCATGCATTTTGCAAAAATAAAAAGAAGTTAAGAAATTGAGTCTCAAGTCATGTTGTTTTTTGCATTTTCATTGAGGTAAGTTTTCAGTCTCTTGTGAACCTTTCCTACTTTTAGCTCCTCCTGGGTCGTCAGAAGTTACACTGGGCGCGTCCAGGTACTCTAAATTGACTAGCATGAGTGATTCGATCTGGCATCAATAAGCAGGCAAGTAAGTCATCATTTCCTGATCTATATCATTTGGAAGTAAGCCTATACGCTTCATTCTGAACGGCTACAGGAAGTAAGCCTATACGCTTCATTCTGAACGGCTACTAGAAACAAGGTAAAATATCAACTTATAAGCACGAAGATAGAAGGGACCCCAAAAGTTACATCTTATTAATATACTGGAACTTAATCATCAATTAATTGGTACGTTTAACACAGAAAATTTTCAAAATCTCGAGGATTCAATCAATGAAAACTAATTAACTTAACACCTTTAAGATACATACCAAACCCAAATTCACGCTCAAGCCGAATTCCGATCACTAAAAGACTCAACATGTTTGCCAACAAATGGAAAACCCCCGCATGCAACCAATTGCAAGTGATGAGGCGCCATCCCTGGCCTCCGTGCACCACTTTACTCACATCTAGAGCCCCCATCTTGTCAAGCCTAAAGCCATAAACGCGTAACGGTTACTTGATTACAATAACTTAGCGGTTAAATAGCAGCCAATTCACTACAAGTGAAATCAACAAAAAGAGCTAAAAGAAAGTCACAGTCTCTCTGGTTCGAGGAAATAACCAAGAAAAAGTAAAGGAACATACGTAGACGAGGAAGGGCCAAGAAGAGGGTTCTCCTTGAAGGGCTGGAAAGAGAAGCGACCCAAGAACGTAGCAATGCAAGAAGCCGAGTTCTTGGGGCAGTTGTTGACGTACATGGTGATGATAAGCATGATTGTATTGGCGATCACAATCAAAGGGATCAACCAGGAGACCCATTTCTTGAAATGCTTGATTTCCCGGCAAACTAATGGGCTTGCTCCAGATGACGCCGGAGGTGTGTCTGCCTGAACTGGGTGTATCACGCTGTTTTGACGCTTGGAGTTGATCCTTATTTGCACGTCCGATGAGGGTTTTCTCTCCATTGGGATGGAGTAGGAGAAGCAATCTAAATTTAGCGTGAAGGCGGACCGCTGAAACTGATCGGTTCCGAAACATAAAACGAGGAAGCTAAAAGGTCAGGAAACGAGGCCGTTTGGTCAACGCCCACCAACTTTACCAGCTGGGGTTGGACGCTACTCCACTTCACCGACAAACAGCGCTGCCACTGCCCATTTTTTTAACAGGAAAATAGGCAATGAGGAGAGGTTTGTGCCCTATTCCAAATATTTTTCCTCACAAAATCTACAATTTTACGTCTCAGCTTCAAATTTTCAAATCTCCCAACCTTTTGCTTTTGTCTGCGTGTGCTTTTCTTTTCGTTCATATCGAAATGACTTCAGAATCGTTGAACAGTATGCAGCGACAACTGTTCATAAAGGGCCTACTTTAGGCTCACTAATAATTAATCTCGAATCATTGCGTCTCTTGGAAGTACAGGAGAAGATGAGAAACGTTCCTTTAAGAATTTGGCCAGCTATCTTGCTGGGGTGAGTCGGTGACACTATTATAAAAGCAACATCATTCCAGTATGAAAAGTAGAGACCAGGTCAGTGACGACCTCCACCTGTTAACATTTCATTGGGCCTGCATATCATATTCCGGCTGAAAAGTCCTGGTGGGAACAAGACAATGTCCAAATTTCACCTGTTTTACAGGATATGCGTTGTAAATGTCAATATAGTTGAAGCCGAAAATTTGGACCAAATTATATGCTTCTGTTTAAAACATGTCAGCTGATGATGACTTGGCCTCTAATATGAGTGGTTAAAACTTAATAATTGAAATAGATGATTGATTGCAACCGATACATATATCTTCTCTAATTTTCAACCAGAAATTAATTATCTAATTCGAAGAGGCATAAACATGTTATATGGGTTTACAGTGAGATTTACATTGCGTAATAATTAATATATTGGATGTATTGTGTCAATGAGACCTATATTTTATGTCTATCTCTTTCAACACCGTACTACAAACGAATAAGTGAAGAGAGAAAAAATTTAAATAAATATTATAATAATAATTAATTTAATAAGAGAGTGATTATTTTATAACTTTTTTAATCAGGCTCAATTATGAGTGCCAATATTTTGGCAATTAAATAGAAATATATGAGACCCATATTATATATTATGCATCTATCTCTTTTCAAATTGGACTATTCAATTTGAATTTGAGAGTATGTATCAGTTATAGTCTGCCACCACTATTTAAAGGAATCCATCCACAGCAAATAAGAAACAACAAAACTTGAAAAAGAAAAAAAACGAAAGTAGTCGGTAGCCATGATGTTATCGATCACCAAACGAACCAACCCCATTGCCTAACATGATAGAATCAGGTCAATGTTTGGGCATCTATTTAAACAGACAGCAATATTTTGTCTTTGGAAGCGGGGTAAAGAACAACCATAGAAACTGAAATTAACGTCATAAGGTTGCTAAGAGACATAACTAGCAGAATTCCCCGGAATTACTTTTCTTACGCCACCGTGATTGTGAGTTGCCAACTAGACCAAAAAGAAATCAAACTCTTTCATGGTTGTTACAGCCACTTGTACAACAAATCAAATAATGTTAAATTATCTTTTTTCTAAGAAATAATGTTAAATTATCAGATCACGCTTGATGGAGATAAAGGAAGTTGACCCAAATATAGACAACGGACGGGCCTGCGTACCCATCGCATTTCCAATGTCCATATTTTAAATAATCCTTGGGAGTTGGGAATGGAGGCTACCGATGTGGATAAAGGAAATCGGCTCAAGTGCAAATAACGGGCCGCGCATCAACTCAAAGCCCATAGTACGGAAGCAGTTACATTTAAGGCTGCGTTTGTTTGTAAAATAAGAAAATAAAAAAAATATGTAGCATTACTAGCGGGTTGGCTAGAATAGAGAACTAATATAGCAAATAGTTAAAAATATTGTTTTGCAGCTTATCTATTTTAACAAAAGTTAACAAAAAATTTAACAAGTGAACAGTGTTATCTATTTTTAGATAACTACTGTTCACTTTTCATATTAAAATAATATATAATTTCTCTTTTCATTTTTTTCTCTCTCCATTCAAAAAAATAAATGTTAAAGAAAGAATAGAGAAATCTTTAAAAATAATATTTTAATAGAATAGTAAAAATAGATGGTTAAAATAGAAAAGCTGCTGGGGATGTTTTTAAAAAGTTAGTAGTTAAAATAGAGAAGTGCACTTTTTGGTTAAAGTAGAGATCCAAATATGAAGAAGCTGCTAATAATGCTCTTACAACTGAAAATATTTACAGAAAAAATTAAACAAATTTTGATATTTGGCTAACTCTTTGAAAATGAGCATATGTATTTGATTGTCACATTAAAATTTAAAGAATATTTTGTAATAATTTCAATTTGTCCTTGTCAATAGAGATATTAAAAATAAAGGAAAAATATATATCACATACTTGTGCTTTATGCGATTTTGGAATTGAGACTCATGCTTTTTTTTTTTTTTGAGACATGTGGTTCCTTATTTATGAATATAAGGCTCCACTTATTTTGCCGTGGACAAAAAGTTCATATGTTTCTCATTTTCAGACACATAAGCTACATATGTGGCTTTTTTTAAAAAAAAAAAATTTAGGCCATTTACATGTAGATAAATAAAAATATAGATTAAATTAAAATATAATATAATATAATTTTTATTTAAAACAAAATACAAGCAGATAGATTTCTGCCCTTATAGAGGAAAAATTCATATGTGGCTCATTTTCAAACACATTAGCTATATATGTGGCTTTTTTTAAAAAAAAAAAAATAATTTATGGCATTTAAATGTAGATAAATAAAAATTTAATAATATCAGATAAAGTTAAAAATTAAAAAATTATATAATATAATTTTATTTTAAAAAAAATTCAAGCGGTCAAATTTGCATCCCTTGTGGGCAGTTGAGGTGATTTAATGCTTTGAGTTAGCAAGATTGAAATAGGAAATAACTAATAAAGAGTTGAATAGTTTAGAAAATGACTTATTCCTTTTTAAAGCCTTACAAAGTAAAATTTTTCGTGACTAATTTAATATTTTCTTTTGACATCTATTATCCACTCCTACCAAACAAAATAAAAGCTGAAAATATTTCAAGAATGACATTTTCTGGCGAAATAAACGCAGCCTTAAGCTCGAAAAGTCTTGGCTCGAACACCTATCATATGGCATGGCCTAAGAACCAGGATAACAAAGCGCGTGTTACGACCAAAATGGAAGGATCGTCCAAATATATAACGTTACATTTTGTCCTATCAACCACAAATCAATACATGCAGAATAAGAAAATGATCACAATCTCTTACGAAATAGAAAATGGTCGATACCCTCCCGATCATAGAAGGAGAGAGAATTAATTACTAATAATGGTTCGACCGTTCGATTAGTCCATCTCTACGTATAAAAGAGTTCGGAATTTGAATTCATAATTTATAGAAAAAAAAAGGCATACATTTTGCTAACTTAGGTAGCGTAGGCTTACTCGTTGATGACCCCTCTCCATTTGTCTCTTTTAAGTGAGGAGCCGGAGCTTTAGGAAGGGAATCGGGTGGCTTGAAGATTTTCAAGTTATCAATGTTTATTGTCCATTGCGACCTAGATGATGTTTGACATGTCAAACATTTTTATATTTCAAACTTTTAGAAGAAAGTTTTTGAAGTTTGACTTTTATGGGTTTGTGAAAAATCTGATGGCCGTAAGAGATTGAGTCTTGAAATTTGTAGAAAAGTGAAGATAGGATGAGTTAATAAAGTTTTGTACAATTACGTTTATTGGGATTTTTGAAAAGGTCTGGATTGAAGTTTTTTTTTTTTTTTTTTACATTGAAGTTTGTGAAAAATGTTAATAAAATAAGTTGATGGGAATTTTGAAAATATAAAAAAATAAAAATTTTATTCATAAAAACTTTTATATTTTATTATTTAGCTGAATTTTTTTTGAGAATTAAAAAATTATCTCAAAAAAGAGAGACTTTTTGGTCTTGTCAAACATCAACTTAGTAAATACAAATCCAACTTAATTCAATATTATTAGAAATATAACTTAATTCAATAATTAAAGTAACATTTTTTCTATCGCTTAAACTTTTGAAAGAGAGGGTGATTTCTTCTTTTTTTGGAATAGATAGTAACTTGACGACTATGATTTCCAAAGCTGTCATAAGCAAACTAAAACTACGTACAAATCTCTTAGCAAGAAAAAAAAACTTTTAGCTTCCGGAGAACAGACTTCATTTTAATGCATACTTTTAATTTTCTTTGCGTGTTTGTTGTTGTTACAACCAGCTATTAGTGATAGTTTTTGGTTAATAAGGGGTGATTCTATACAAATGATTCATATATATTCAAAATACTCGAAATTATTTTTTGCACCATTTAATTTTCAAGCCTCTACCAAATAATAGCAAAAAAGTAAAAATTTCAAAACTATCTTTGTTGAAAATATTTTCCAATTTTCACATTTTACACGGAAAGAAAATGAACTACTCCATAAAAATAAAATTTCTATTTTTTTGCTAATAATTATAATCTTAATCTTGAAGTTAATTGTCGCTAATGTCAAGATGAACAATGTGTTGCGTTGAGTAGATGCCTTAGTTTTGTCTTGGAATTTTTTTTTTTTAGTAAATAGTTTTGGGTACACTAATTGTCCACACAATTTTAAAATAGATTGAGATTCTCTCTAATTGTTTGTCTTAATTAAATGTTTTAATTTAGAGAAAAATATGTAGAATACATTGATGTAAGGCATCCAATTCATTATCTACCATCTAATTTGATAGAAAATTAAAAATAATCACAATCCAATTGAATTTGGTTACAAAACCAAATACTCTCCAATGTAAGCTTCTATATTTGTATATCATGCGCCTCCTTAGTTATTCATAAAACGCTAGTGTTACGTAATAATAGATCTATTAACCTCCCAACTTTTAAAGTATGGGTTAAAAATCTCATTAGAAAAATAAGAGAATAATTGAAATAAATGCTTAATTTCTGTTTTAATTAATTTTTAACAAATTAATCTCTTAAGTATAATATTAAATATGTCGGTACCTGCGTGGTTCATTTTAGAGACATATACGTCATTTTTTCTATTAAACATTATCTCGATCTTAATTCAATGTCGGTCTTTTATCAGCGGTCTAATTTTTAGTAGATAAAAAGATTCGCATGTCAGAAAAAAAAATTGGGGCACAGATATTAATCCGTTTAAAATTTTTCTTCAAAGGACTGGTTTATATAAATCACTACTATAAAAACTCTGGCGGTAATTAAGCTTAGAAAAACTATGCCGATATAGACAACGTGTCATTCCATGGTTAATTCCAACGCAAGGGGAATCTAAAACAACGGTAAGGTCACAGGGGATTCTGTAAATTGGTTGTCCCATGTGGTACATGTGATACCCACGTACTCTGCCACGTCAACGCGGCTGTGCTTTTGAATAGTCGTGCGATGCAACGCTGGAGGAACATTCCCCTGCCGCCTAAATAAGCAGCCAGCGGTTCTCGACCTGGCATTCGCATGTGGCATATCATTGCTATCTGAGCCGCCTTTTTTGATTCCCATAAACGGTAGGCAAAATCGCTCTCTTTCCGTCTTTCGTATAAAACGCGTGGGCATAGGCCTACGCTTTACCATTCCACGGTCATAAGGTTAGAGAAAATTCTTTAAAATTTGACTTCAAACGAAAGAACCGCCAACGACAGTCGCTGGTGCTCCTCCCCGCTGTCCACATCTAAATTGTCCCGGAGATTCAATCTCCTCGTGAAATCTATCTCCATCTCCTCTCTCTATCTCTCTTCATTTGTTCAACTGCTCCTGGCTTTTGAGTAGCAGCTGAGAAAGGACTTCGATTAGGGTTTCAGAAATGGCTTCTGAGGATTCGAAGCAAGGTGGTGGGTTTTTCGCTTCCATCGCTTCAACTTTGACGAATTTCGGTAGCGCCATGACCAAATCAGTCAACGGGTATAACTGTCCCGATCTCTAATTTTGTTATCGCCTAGTACTCTGTTTTGGTTTTGTGTTTCTTTTCGTTTAAGTTCTTGTAACATAATTGGGTGCAGCAATCGCTTTTTTTGTTTTCAGGGATTAATTAGGGCTGTTGAGTCATTGTTTTGTGTATTTTTGCTTTGTTTAGAATTTTGTAGTTTGCTTTGAATTACTGAATTAGGATTATACTGCTAACAATCCAAGATACTAATAAAGCCTCCTAAATTTGAAGATCTATTTGGTCATTTGTGCTTCTATTACCTACGTCTTACTCCTCAGAATGGAGCTGAAATAATTGTCATATTACTGTTCAGTTGATGATTTTGGTTACAGTGGTGGCAGCGTGTTTTTGCATTTGATCACATATAGAGCTTTTGAGTGCTCAAAGTAGTATATATATGTTATGTGAAAATGACTTGTAAATGTCTCCTTATTTTGGAATCACATACTTCGTTGTTTGTCTCCTTCTGTTATTGTTTCATCTTAGTTCAACTGCTCCTGGCTTTTGAGTTAGCAGCTGAGAAAGGACTTCGATTAGGGTTTCAGAAATGGCTTCTGAGGATTCGAAGCAAGGTGGTGGGTTTTTCGCTTCCATCGCTTCAACTTTGACGAATTTCGGTAGCGCCATGACCAAATCAGTCAACGGGTATAACTGTCCCGATCTCTAATTTTGTTATCGCCTAGTACTCTGTTTTGGTTTTGTGTTTCTTTTCGTTTAAGTTCTTGTAACATAATTGGGTGCAGCAATCGCTTTTTTTGTTTTCAGGGATTAATTAGGGCTGTTGAGTCATTGTTTTGTGTATTTTTGCTTTGTTTAGAATTTTGTAGTTTGCTTTGAATTACTGAATTAGGATTATACTGCTAACAATCCAAGATACTAATAAAGCCTCCTAAATTTGAAGATCTATTTGGTCATTTGTGCTTCTATTACCTACGTCTTACTCCTCAGAATGGAGCTGAAATAATTGTCATATTACTGTTCAGTTGATGATTTTGGTTACAGTGGTGGCAGCGTGTTTTGCATTTGATCACATATAGAGCTTTTGAGTGCTCAAAGTAGTATATATATGTTATGTGGAAATGACTTGTAAATGTCTCCTTATTTTGGAATCACATACTTCGTTGTTTGTCTCCTTCTGTTATTGTTTCATTTAGTGTCCCTCTTTTTCTCCCGTTCATGCTCTGCAGTTCTGGTTTTTATATGTTTTTTCTGATTTTAGTGAAAGGATACATTACCTCTGGGTTGCCAATGTGTGAGCGTGGATTCTCTATGTTTATTGACAAAACTAATTGCTCGCGTTGAAGAATCCAATTATTGACATACGTTGTCTTATGTGTTATAGGATACTGGGTTATGAAGGGCTGGAAGTTGTTAATCCGGAAGGTGGTACTGAAGATGCTGAAGAGGAAGCAAAAAGAGGAAGATGGAAAAAAGAGGTACAGTACTTTTTTTGTCTTCTTCATGTTTGTACCATGATAGAAAATAGAGAAGCTGTTACCCAAATGCATTTGGGTTGCAATTCTGTATTATGACGTGGGGTATATATATAGTCATGTTAAACATCTACACATTATGTGATGGTGCAAACAGGACTGACTGGTAAAGCTGCACCTTGATATATTTGAGGTCTTTCAAGCAGCCACACAATAGAGTTTTGACATTTAACAGTTACGTCATGTAACAACAAGATAGACGGTTCTTGATAGAATTGAAGAAAATGTACTATTTTTGCATCTGCAAGTACTCATTTCTCAAGTTTGTTCTTGTTTTCTCCCAGGATCGGGATAGTCACTGGAAAATGATGCAAAAGTATATAGGTGCAGACGTCACATCAATGGTGACACTTCCAGTTCTTATTTTTGAGCCAATGTCAATGCTGCAAAAAATGGCAGAGGTTGGTGTTAATTGAACTTTTAACTGCATTGCTGGGAAGAAGCTCTTGCTTTATTTGATGATACTTGATAAAACCTAAAGATTGTCGAATGTTTGTTACAGCTGATGGAATACTCCTACCTGTTAGATCTGGCAGATGAATGTGAGGATCCCAACATGCGATTGGTGTATGCAGGTAAGCATCTCTTACGACTCTATCTCTGCCAGTGCGTGGTTGTGCCATTTGTGTAATCTGGGACTTACGGGTTGCTGGTTGCAGCATCATGGTTTATATCTGTCTACTATGCACTCCAAAGAACTTGGAAACCATTCAATCCTATCCTTGGTGAGACTTATGAAATGGTTAATCATGGAGGCATTACATTCATTTCAGAACAGGTATAGTTCTTGCAGTGTCTAGTCATCATTTTTATGATGCTTTTGATGGAGGTAGAAGGATTTTTTTGGTTCTTTGTTTTTCAATTCCATCTTCTTCTTGTTTTTGTTCATTTTTCCTTTCAGGTCAGTCATCACCCCCCAATCAGTGCTGGACATGCTGAGAATGAGCATTTTATTTATGACATAACTTCAAAGGTGAAAACCAAATTTTTTGGGAACTCGCTTGATGTCTATCCTCTTGGAAGGTAAATATCTTTTGCAATGTTTATCCATATTGCTATATATTTGATAAAATGTTCTCATATTGAACAGAATTTTTTGAGCTCAAATAAATGCTTTCACTGTTATTTTGTCTTCACTTTTCTTATTATCCTTTTAATGAAGGCTGAGGTTTTGACATCACATGTTGAATATCAATTTGAAGATGTTAGACTATTCAGTTCGCGAATCTTTTCATAGTGCTCATCTTTTCTGCTATTGTTATTAGAGAACAAGCATTATCTTAAACTGTAACTTCCTCAGAGCATGAGATTTTTGTAAACAGTTTTGTGATTAGTTTGCCTGACTTTTAGTTCATGTGCGGATGCAGGACAAGAGTAACACTGAAAAGAGATGGTGTAGTCCTAGGTTTGGTGCCGCCTCCAACAAAAGTCAACAACTTAATCTTTGGAAGAACTTGGATTGACTCACCGGGGGAGATGGTCTTGACAAATTTTACCACTGGAGACAAAGTTGTTCTGTATTTTCAACCATGTGGCTGGTTTGGGTATAACTTATTTCCTTTCAAGTAGTTTTGATTTCTCCTGCTGGCATACTTGACATCCACTTTTTTGTCAATTTTGATAGATACCATCTTGTGTGGGACATTTTGGTCATACAAGCAAAGTTGTAGATATAGCATACTAACTTAATATCGTTGTCTATTTTGCAAAATGGCCTTATGTGAGCAGTTTTCCATAGGAGAGGCAGGAGTTAGTTTCTGCCTCTGTTGATACTTGTCGTCCTCATTCCATTTCAACTTTTTTCACAACACTAACAAATGGACTTGCTTGTATTTGTTGCCTGTGTATGTGCTAATGATCTCTCCGAATCATTCATGGATATACGTAATACACAGAGGATGGAGATATAGGAGCTTGGTTATATTTCTTTATAAGTTTCAATTGAGAATTTGTATCTGCAGTTTGTCAACCAATGTGTTCTCTTTTTAGCTGTCACACTTAATATTGCATTGGCAATTGGGTCTACAGAGCTGGTCGCTACGAAGTGGATGGATATGTGTATAATGCTGCTGAGGAACCAAAAATGCTGATGACTGGAAAGTGGAATGAGTCGATGAGTTATCAACCCTGTGACCTGGAAGGGGAACCGCTTCCTGGCACTGAACTGAAAGAGGTTAGCTATTCATCTATTCTTGGCTGTTTGTACTCTTTTGACTGCTTACTTGGACAACCCTGTAGATTTTTTTTTTAGTAGTATGCCCCTTCAATGACTGTCATATTTTCTATAGGTGTGGAAAGTCTGTTGGTAGTATTGATTCTTTCAGTGCTATCTCGGTCATCAGGTTCTGTGGCCTCGTCATATTTAGCATTGTTGGTGGCTACGATGTTCTTACCACCTGAATTTCTTATAGGGCTGTTGAAGTTGGATGGATGCAAATAATATGGTTTGCATGCTGCTAAAAGAAGGTCAATGCTTTAAGGCATCATGTTGCACACAAACTGAAAGAGACATGCTCAAGACTACGATATCAAATTAAAGCCATAACTAAAGTTCTCTTAATCTAATATGCAAATCTCTTCTTGGATTGTGAATCTGTCGATTGTGTAACTTCTTAACTGTATGGGTGCAAGTGGGTGATATTTAACTTATTAAATGTGACCTCCTGTTGAAGTTTCAGTTTGGTAATGGTTGAGCTGGTTCATAGTTCTCGTTAGTGCTCAAAGAGTATAGGTTACAGGGAAACACATTGGAAGCTTCAAAAGGGAAGCAGACTGCATACCGCTGAAATTTCTTCATACTTCGTTTCCTGAGTGAGAATCACCATTTATTTGTTTCCTTGTGGACATTGTGTTTGATGTTTAGAAAACATCATGTTTAAGAATTACTCAGCAAGAGATGGAAAGGCTCTCTTCGCTTTTATCACCCAAATCTCATGTAGAGTCATCTAGTAAACTTATTTTGCACAGTGCAAGTATATCCTACCTAGGTTTCTCCCACTTCAGTCATGATTACTGGTCAATTATGACACGTGGGGTAAAATCACCACCTTAGTGTTGCAGTGACGATACTTGTGATGCTGCAATAGACCTAAGCTGATTCTTGATGTACAGTTGGCAGATATATTTCTTAAGCTCTTTTGTTTGAATCAGCGTGCAAGTAATTTTTGGTACAAAGCCATTGGAATTAATCTATTGTTCTATTCTGCAGGTATGGAAAGTGGCTGATGCTCCAGAAAATGATAGATTTCAGTATACGTATTTTGCACATAAGATAAACAGTGTTGACACTGCACCCAAGAAGTTATTGGCATCAGATTCTCGTCTGCGTCCTGATAGATATGCACTTGAGAAGGGTGACCTATCTCAATCTGGTTTTGAAAAGGGCAGGTCAGGTTCTCTCTTTCTTTCTTAAAGGTGCATGTACACAAAAAGCACACACCCAAGAACCCTTATACTTTGTGAAATTAATTGCAAAGCCTTTAATAATAATAATTGCGGACTTCATGATTGTTAGTCAGCCACTGATTAAGGGCAGTTCCATGCTATTGTGTGGCATCCACTGCTCTGCACACCCCCTGTAGATGCATGGTGTTGGCCATTTGTATTACGCTTTGTGCCCTATGTCAGGTGATTGACTGAAGGTAGCATAGTGGCCACTGATGCTAGCATTTTACTCTGAGAGAGAGAGAGAGAGATTGACCTCAGATACAGAGAATGGAAAGAATTGTCACGTCAACTTTACCTCTTGTACTGCAAGAAACAGGCTGTTTTCCAATTAAAACAATGCAGTCTCCAGTGTAGTGTCTGAATATAAATTGTGGGCAGTGGGGGGGAATTCTCTATTGTTGTGTTGAATTTCTTATTGGTGATTGATTATGTAGTTGTGCTAGTTCAGAAGGGAAAAGAGTTCTAAGTTTTGTCTGGCTGATTCTTTTCAGATTGGAAGAGAGGCAGAGAGTTGAAAAGAGAAACCGAGAGGCTGAGGGTCATCAGTTCACTCCAAGATGGTTTGACCTTACCAGTGAAATTAATCCTACTCCTTGGGGTGACTTGGAAGTATACAGCTACAATGGCAAATATACTCAGCACCGGGCTGCTATAGATAGCTCAGATAGAGTCCAGGAGACTGACATTAGATCGACAGAGTTCAACCCCTGGCAATATGAAAATTTGGCCTCTGAATGATGTATATCGAATTCATCTTTATTATTGATGTTTAGGTGGTGCTGATGTTGTGGCAGACTTTAAATTTGATATGCAGTTTGTAAATCATTTGATTTCTTAATTTATTTTTTTTTATCATTTTGGTTTTATGTTGCATGCTATGAGGAGTAATGAAAACATGAGAATCAGTTGAAACTGAGAAGTAGCCACTTTTTATTTTTTAGGGAAATTTTCTTTTTAATCACTGGGTTTTGCACCCTTTTCATTTTTATTCTTACACTTTAGTGGGTCAAAATTTTAGTCCGTCATCTTTCTACCCTTGAAAAATTTAGTCTTTCGGTTATGTTCGTCGCTCTAACTAACGAATCTTCGTACACGTCAGTAACTCTCTCCATGTCAGAATCCACTTTCCACGCTAGCAGGGGTCATTTTATTTCATGCCATAAACGACACAAAGCTTCACTATCCGCTAAATAGAATGCTGCGTTTTGCACCCAACGAAAGTTTCCTCTGCAGAAGCTAAGTCTCCCCTTCCATTCCCGTGTCCCCTTCCACTCCACTTCCTACGACAAGAAATCGCAAAGGAGATCTGGCAAAGTGGACTAGGATGATGTCTACATTTAAGACCTCCACATCAACAATGATAGCAAAGTAAAAATCTGGCACAGAATTCTGGGGTTTTTCTGGGAATCGTCGTAAACCCCGAGGACAGGACGGCGGGACAACAAACTTTATCCTAAGGACATTTCTAGAAAAATGTTAAACCTCAAAGACAACCGTTATATTTTAGCTAAAAAAAAATGCCTAGTAATTTGTCAGGAGGATCTGATTCCGGAATATGGTTGGTAGGCTGCAATCATCAGGGCTTTTTCTTTTTCGTTTCTTTTGATCACTGTCAGCATCCTGCAATGTAACTCATTTCTCACTCCCTTCTTTGCTTTGCTTTTTGCCATTGCTTCACAAGCAAAGAAACCGCAGGAAGTTTTCAATCAGTCATGTCAAAGGAGCATCGTCTTCTTGATAAACAATGGTGGTTCATTTTCAAGAACTGGAACTACACTGGATTGGTGGATGCAATGCACAAGCGCTGGACACCAAAGCTCTGTAGGTGTGCTAATGCTTACAATTTTGGGCTCAGTTGAACAGCCATACGGGAAGTCAATTGCAACAAGATTTGACATCTTTAATCCCGTAGGTTCTCATTGAAGCAATTGAAATAGCCAATTCTAAGAAGAAACACTGCCTTTGCTTCATAGAAGTAATTGTGCACAAGGATGACACCAGCAAATGGTTGCTTGAATCGGGTTTCAGGGTCTGTGTTGTCAATCGACGCCCGCCAAATCCTCAATGATAATGACAGAACTATCTTCCAGCTGATTGAAGCCTACAATTAGAAATAATAGCATATTACATATCTAGGCATTTTGTCTCAAACGAGTTTCTAAATATGAGTGGTTTTCCATTTTATTGTAGGGAAGGGTAGAATTGTTGGCACGCTCTCTTTTGGTTCGCAGCATTTCGAGTAGGGAGAGTTACATTTGAGATTGTCTGGGACGTAACCATGCTTACTAAAGTTCAAACCATCAGATATTATAGCCTGCGGGGTTACCACTAGTAATGGATCAAGATTCATGGGCTCTGCTTCGGGGAGGCTAATGATTATGTGACAGTTCCTCACAATTTAATTTGTCGTGGAACTTGAAAATCTTAATTATAGGGTTAACAAAAAATTTCAATATGTTTTCAGGTTCCCCAACGTTCTGAGTTTTAAAAAAGTCAAAGCAAAATTCTTCTTAATGTCATAACACGCAATCAATATGAACTAGGCAAGCATCTGCATGGACGGCAACTACCTTAATAAATGTCACTGCCTTGTGCTGTGGGAACTTGGAAAAGGAGAACAACGACCAGTAACGGTGATTTCTTGCTAAAAGGGTCACAATAGGGTTTAAGACAATGCTGCTGTGGGGGGGAATTTGGGTGAGGATTAATGCCAATCGAAGGGGAGACTTAGCTGCTATGGAGGAAACTTTCGTTGGGTGCAAAAAGCAACATTCTATTTAGTGGATAATTAAGCTATGTGTCGTAGATAAAATGGCCCTACTGACGTGGAAAGTAGATGCTGATATGGAGAGAGTTGCTGACGTCTACGAAGATTCCATCAATTAGAGAGACGAAGAGAAATAGAAAGATTAAATTTTTCAAGAAGAAAGATGATGAACTAAAATTTTGACCCACTAAAGTGTAAGACTAAAAATGAAAAGGCTGCAAAACATTAAAAAACAAATTTCCCTATTTTTTATTTTTCTAAGTGCGTGGAGTAGCCGCTTTGTGTATAAAATTTGCTTTGAATTCACAACCGGTAAAATCTAGAGCTGGAGCTGGTACAAATATCCGAGCAGAATAGCAGAGACTATTTGGGCCAGTGTTCTATGTTCACTTCTATCTTTAGAAAGCAGCCCGGTGGGCTGGACCTTCACCCAATAGATGATTGAACTGGGCCTACACAGTTGGTATCTGAGCTAGCATGCAGGATTGGAGGCTGCACATCCGACATGCATCAATCGCTTTCCAGTGTGTAAATTTTTGGGTTTAAGTCTCCATTCGCTCTTATGTTTTGACAATTTTTTTTACAAATTATTATTCGGTAGTCTCTAAATTTATACTTTTTGTCAAATAAGTCATCTTAAATTTTTATTCTCAAATTTAATAATTCACACGTCAATTTCAATCATAAATTGACACGTGTCATTCAAAATTAAAATAATTTGACTTATAATTTTTTTGAAGTTATATCTTTACTATCAATTTGAAAATTCAGTTTATTTAATGACTCCTTTATTTTAAATTTTTTTTTTAATCTTTTTGAGAAAACATCATTTTACATCCTTGAAGTATGGGCCACATGTTATTTTGAGCTCTCAAATTACTAATTTTATCACATTGAGTCTCAAATTACTAATTGAGTCTCAAATTATTAAAATTTATCAATGTTCGCCCATCACACTATCCAACCGTTGATATTGTGCGATGTAACTTATTTTATATATATTTCAACAATAGGATCTTAGTAGAATGCAGATAATGATACATTTTTATAATTTGAAAGCTAAATGTAATGAAATTCATATTTCATATGGATCAATGAAATTTGGGTGATTGGGTAAGGAGTGAAGATTCTCCTTTCCTTGTTGTGAATGATATTTTTGCAATTTCCAGATGAGATAGAGAAGATGAAAGATTACCTTTGGGTCAATCTTTGTCATTAATTCTTGTCTATTTCTTTGTTGTTGAGCCACCTACTGGATTTGACTTTAGTAGTTTTTTTTTCTAAGTTTTGACTTTAGTAATCTACCATTTGGAATTGATAGATTTTGGTTGGTTTAGATTCTCTTTATATCCGATGAATTCATTAATTTGTTGTCATACTAACGAGAGGCTACAGCGAGCAGGACAAATGGAAGACATTGGTGCACACAGCAAGGATCTCTCCCTAGGGGGAGAGCCTGTTCCACAAGAGCTTTTGGATAGGGTCCTAGCTGACCATGCCTGCTGGTAATGGCATCAGACCAGGGAGCAGGTTAAAAACATTTGTCAGAGGCCTTGGCTTCTTGAGAAATACAAAGGAGAAGGCAATATGTAAAGGATTTAATGTAGAAATGTCTTGTAAATATGTAAGTTCATATAGTATTCTTACGAGGAGCCTCTATGGACTAATATATATATATATATATATATATCTTTGTTAAATACCTATTTAGTTCCTGATTTTATATTTTTTTGAAAAATAGTCTCTAGATTTTTTAATTTTATCAATACGGCCCTTCCGTAGGTCTCAAATACAGTCACCTAAGGAGTCTTACACGTCAGACTCAAAATGACAACCACATGTTAGAACTTGATTGGAGAAGCATACACGCGTCACAACTTGATTGGTCGTGATGTCACCATTAAGTGACTTGAATTAAAACTAGCGGAATGCTTTTTTTAATAAAACCGAAAAACTTAGGGATTGTTGGTGATCATATTGAAAATTCGGGGACTATTTTTTAAAATAGTGAAAAATTTAGGGACGAAAAATATATGTAACCCTTTTTTTTAAAAAAAATTGTTAACTTGTTAAAATTCTTCCAATATAATGGTAATCACATAATTCATGCACTTAACAAGCTGATTTTCATTAAATTTTAAAAGAGAGAAAATTTGATTTTTTTTAAAAAATAGAAGTTAGAAACTCCCACCTTAGACTATGTTTTTGAAATAAGAGGAATGCCTATGTTATTTAATGATAACAATCCACGAGTTTCTCTTTCTATGCATGTAAGATGTCTCCTAGGATTTTTATATGAAAATATTTTTTTAAAAAATATCTGAGCAAGTTGTCTGAAGTTTACATTATTTTATTGGAGATAAGTGAGACATTTCTTTTTCTTTAATGGCCTAATATTCCTAAAGGTCCCTGTGATATGGCCAATTCTTTAACTAATCCCCATGGAATTTTTTGTCTTGAAATGGTCCCTGAATTAACCCACGAATACTGTTCAAGTTTTTCCGTCCACTCCAGGACGGGAAATTCATATGTGGCAAACGGAGGACATATCAGCACCACTGAAAGAGCAACACCTGTCTCTCCCTCCACTGTGCTCCACGTCAAAACCCACCTGGCGTCCTCATTTGACACCTGCCACTGTCCATTAAAAACAAAAGCCACTATGTTTTAAAATTGAAATCCACATCCATGCCCCTGCCCTAAATCCCTTTTCTCGCGACACTCTTCACTCGTAGAACCATTCCAACTTTGGCTTTCATACTGAAAACCCTAGAGGATTGGAGAGACCAGCTACCCATTCATTTTGAATCAACTACTATTTGGCTACAATCAGTTTTCGGATGGATTCAAGCTTTTCAGTGTCTGATTCAACTGGAAATGGTAGCAGACTTTGTGGCAGTCTGGGAGACATCAATATTTTGGCGGAACCGCCCTTTTGCCACTATGGTTTCAGTGCTCGGCATCGAACATCCAAAACTGAAGTGAACCCAGGCCACCGATTTTATGGGTGTGCTCAGTTTGGCAAAGCCTCTATTAGTAGTTAGCAAATGGTCTTTTGTTTTCATCAAGTTTTATTTAATGTTTGAAAAATAAGCTTTTGGTTTTGTTCTACTTAATGTTCTGCAAATAGTTATACTTATTGTTTGGCAAATAGGCTTTTGATTTTGTTCATGAAGTTCTAATTAATGTAATGTTGATGTTGATACGGTTTGGACAGGGTCAACAATACTGCGATTTTTTTCAGTGGATTGATCCCCCACGGAAAAACAATGTCCTGATTAACTTGGTGCGAAGGTGAAGAGGTTGGAAGATACTAGAAGTAGGTAGAAGGTGAAAGAATGGAGACTAAAAGTCATTTTGTATAGTTCATGGTCTTTTTTCTTTATTGTGGTGACTGAACTACGTTTGTATATCCCAGTTCGTGGAGTGATGTGTTTGGCTTAGAATTTTGGGTAGTGTTGTGTCTTTGAATTATGGAGTAGTGTTGGTTCCACGTATTATGATGAATCCAAGTGTAGTTTTTGGGTAGTATGTGTCTTTGTAATATATGAAGTTTTTGGATACTGTTGTTTCCATTTAACAGTTCGTTAAATCCAAGTGTTTTTGAAATGTTATTTGACATTCTATATGTTATATATATCATTTCAGCTTGTTTTTTAAATGTTATTTGACATTTTATATAATCTTTTTCATTTCAGCTTTGGGTTACTTCGAGATTACGTTTGTTGGGTTTATTGTTTTGGTTATAGTGATGGTCAAAATACCAGTTAGGATTTGGTGTTACTGATTCTGTGCTGATGAAGACAGCGCAAAAACATACCTGAAAATTACGTGCACAATTCATCATTGATGTTGCTGATTTTACAGCATTGATGTTGCTGATTTTTTAGTTCATCCCTAATTGCAATATGAATCCAATTCGAAATGAACATGGCAGAAAGTTTGTCTACTCTTGTAAAACCCTCTGAATACCTTACTCCTATTGAAGATATATTACTTCATACAAATACTAAGGAACATCACGTGTAAACCTGTAAATAAAAGCAGTTCAGAGTAACTAATGATAATAAATAATAGATATAAATATAGATCCAAATTTAAGTTCAAATGCAGAACACTAGTTTGTGGCAAATGTCTTTTCAAATGCAGTACCAAAATAAACCTGTTTCAAAATACATCTTACACCAAATATACCAATTTCACAAAGTTTGCATACTAGTATCTTCCAAAATACATCTTACACCAAACCTATCATCCACATACCCCATCTTCTACAAAACAACCCCATTTTCCATAACAAAATAATCCAAACTAAAAATTAACAAACTGGATGAGTACATCATCCATAAAAGCTCGCCAGCGTTTTTCCATGAAATCAACGACTGTTGTGTGGCTGTGACCCTCTAGTGCCGCGAGCTTAACAATGCCAAGAGTGGAAAATAATACTATATCAAATATAGAAATATGTATTATAATATTGAATACTATACAAAATATGTATTATGAAATTGAATACCTTCCTTGCATGCTGACGGGGTAATCGTCTCGGTGGCGGTGGCGGTGGAGTTGGTGTAATTAAAGTTGGCATTGGATTTGAGGGCAGTGGACTGTCCATGGCACTTGTTGTGGTTGGTTGTTTCCCTTTTTCCCTTTGAGCCTGTTCTCCTTGTGTTGAAGTACCAGCTTTGCAGTTTGCGGACTTTGAAACAAAGACAATTAGTTTTATGTTAGTTGTTTATGTGAAGAATATGATACAAATTCCAAATAAATTTGAAACAATATTTAAGTACTTGCTGCTGGTTAGGATTAACACGTTTCTTGCAAGTTCAAGCATTATGTCCAACAATGCCACATTTTCCACAACGCACATCATATCCAACCCTTGATACTCGGTAAGGAAGTTAAGGTTCATCCTCTGCACGGACCCGAGCTCTTCTTGGCCTACCAGGCATAATCCTCACCCTCGGAGGCAATGTCTCCTCCTCAACTCCAACTGATGGCCAATCCTCAGGTCCCGACATGGTGTGAATGGTAGCTGTGTATGACGTAGCATATGTTGCCTTTCGGTAATATACGTCCACGTAGTCTTTGGGTATCCTCCGATCAAAGTATATAGTAGCGCACACATGGGCGCATGGGATCCCATTTAGCTGCCATCTTCTGCATGTGCACGTTCGGTTGACAATGTTCACCACCTTACATCCTTCATTTAGCATGTCAACCTCGAAGGATCCCCCATCGTTCCACTCACAAATGCATAGCCGAATAGCATCCTTTGCTCTTTCCAACTTCCTTCGTATACAAAGACAAATGTCCCATGTCGCCTTTAAGATACCATCTTTTTTTTTTTACGAATCGATTCATCATTTGTCTTTGTATTGACTCCAGTATTGTTAGGATCGGCTTCTCTCTTGCATCCCGAATCCACGAATTGAACGTCTCAGCCAAGTTGTTGAGCAAGAGGTCGCATTTGCTAAAAGTGCGAAAGGCGTGCTGCGACCAGCCAGCTGGATCTACTTCATCCAAATACTTGAAGGCAGCTGGATTCATCCTCATTATATTTTCCATGTGGAAGTCAAAACGGCTCCTCATGCATGCCCGAGCAGCCCCATATAGTTCAACTTGAATTCTTGGCCTTTGTAACCCTTTGATTTAAAATTAGCGTGCAGGTGTCTCACGCAATGTCGGTGCTCCGAAGTTGGCAATAAGTCAGCAAAAGCTTCTCACAGCCCCTACAATTAGTTTTGAAGTTGGCAACAATTAGTATTATGATCATACCATTTGATTGTATTATGAGCATACAATCAAGTACAAGTAGTTAATAAAAATTTTCATACCTTTTGCCGATCCGATATCCAAGTCCATGCACGATTGTCATTGAGTCCAACATCCTTCAACAATAATTGAAGAAACCAAGTCCAAGAAGATCGATTCTCAACCTCCACAACAACCATAGTTGCCCCTTAAATCTTCACTTCAAGTGATACCCATCAACTGCAAGAAATTGCCTACAACCAATAAGGAAACCTCTCTTGCATGCATCAAATCTTACGTACATGCGCTGGAAGAATCTTCCTTCCTCCCGAGAAATTCTAACTTGAATTCCTTGGTTATACTGTAGAATAGCTACAGCATAATCATACACATATTTGAATTGCTCTGCTTCTTTCCCATAAATAATGTCCAAGGCTAATTTTTTCGCCTTATACATGTGATTCTTCAAAACGCCAACATTGAAGTCTCGGCGAATTTGTGGCCCGAGTGCTTTGGGTGGCATTGCAGGGTTATCCCTGATTACCTCTGCATAGTGAATCGCAGTGAACTTAGAGTCAAGCCCCAATTCTTTTTGTGAGTGCCACAGTTATGAGTTCTCAAGAAGGTCTTGATTTGGAAAGCCTTCTTACGATTCATGAATGATGCTTGCACCAAGAACCCACAGTTCTCTCTACACCTTGCTCTCACCCTCAGTATATCATTTTTGATATACTTGTAGTCAAACCTTTGTTGAACAACATATCTAGCAAGGGCTTGCCTAAATATGGCAACACTTTAAAACTTCATCCCAATCTCCAAGTGCACTGTCTCACCTTCTAATTTAGCCTCATTGAACTCTCTATATCGCCTCACCCTACGTTGGTTGTCACTGTCAGCACCATCTTCTTCACTCATGCTCTTCATCCCTTTACTGTCATCATCAACTGGATCTTCATCAACCTCATTTCTGCCTCCACCACCTGTCCCATACCCAAACCATCTCATAGAATTAGCACGAGAGGTTGCTTTTTCAGAACTAACACCAGAACCTTCTCCACTCCCAGCTGCATGCTCCTCTTGACAGTTAGGGGTGCCACATTTTCTCTTCTTGGTAGTTCAATTTCCTTTGATGTTACCTCATCACTGTCATTCATAGATTCAGCCACATTTTCTTCAAACAACTTGGGCACCTCATCGTTTATTGCAGAGAAGTCGTTGAGTTGTTCTAAACCCTCAAGCAATATGTTCTCTATGTCATCCTCAACCTCTTCATGTTCTCCCTCAATCACAGGTTCTCCCTCAACCACGGGTTCTCCCTCAACCCCTAGTAGTGAAATTATCTCTTTAAGGATGTCTGCATCCTCAACCTTATGTTCAACATAGATATGTAGCTCCTTCAAATTTGCAGCCTCCACCCTTTTAATTATACGGACAAAATCAGTATCACTTTCAAGAGAGTTTATCCCACGCTCAAAAATTTCACAGCCGAATTTGCACCATATCCCAGCAACGTTGTTGTATCCAAATTCATCCCTTAAAAGCTTATAGAGGTGAGTCACAGAAATGAAGTCTGGATCAATGCCTCCCATGTCAGTGACCTCGCCATTTATGTAATCTCTGAGTACAAAGCTTAGTCTGCCCTTATGATGCAAAGTTATATTCAACATCTGCATGCATGTATTTAAAAACCACGTCAATCTATTGGGGTAAATTATGGCAATTACAATGCACGTAAGGAATGGTCAATACACATTTTAAAATTGGTATCTATAGTTGATGTCCTTTTCAATTAATAACTAGTTATCATGTGGGTCATTGTCTTATTAGGCAAGAGTGTTGGTTTAGGGACCACTTCATTCGGAACTTTCTCACAAACAAAAGACATCTACCCCACTGACCAAAGCAAAGCACGTGACAATTAGAAATTTAACTACCCAAAACCAATGACAAAAAATTATTATATGTAACCATGTGCTTTCCACCTCAAAAGAACTGACAAACAAAATAGAATAGACAAAAACATGTCCTTTAAAAGCTGCGATTGAGACCCATCATTTTTAACCCATTACAATTAGTATTTCAACTACCTAGAACCAACAAGACAACAATTTATTACGCAACTGTGTGCTTTCCAACTCAAAAGAGCAGACAACCGACAACAAAAAATGTCCTTTAAAAGCTGGAAAGTTGACCCACCATTTTAACCCATTACATTTAAATGTCTTGGGGTATAAATTGGTAACAGATCTCACGGAAACGAACCACTATTTTTGTGAAATGAAAAGAATTTCAGTGAAGTGGCTTACTGTCGCAAATGCATAGGACCCCAGTGCAGAAGCCAAACGCAGATTGAGAAGACTGAGCCAAACGTGAGCGTGCAAAACCACAAGCCTGAGTGCTCTGTTCTGCACAATCTCTTAACCTCCTGCTTCTCGACGTTTTTGCTCACTCTAGGGTTTTCAAATGAAAATATTGAGAAATTTTAGTGAAGTGAAGTGAGCAACGTTGAGGGGGCAAAGGGATTTAGGGCAGGGATGTGGAATCACGCGGGCAAAGGGATTTAGGGCAGGGGCAAGACGCAGATTTCAATTTTAAAACATAGTGGCTTTTGTTTTTAATGGACAGTGGCAGGTGTCAAATGAGGACGCCAGGTGGGTTTTGACGTGGAGCACAGTGGAGGGAGAGACAGGTGTTGCTCTTTCAGTGGTGCTGATATGTCCTCCGTTTGCCACATATGAATTTCCCATCCTGGAGTGGACGGAAAAACTTGAACAGTATTCGTGGGTTAATTCAGGGATCATTTCAGGACAAAAAATTCCATGGGGACTAGTTAGAGAATTGGCCATACCGCAGGGACCTTTGGGAATATTAGGCCTTCTTTAATTGATAATGGAGGGTTTTGGCCGGCCAATCAACAAGCACACACATGACACTTGCAATAATCTTCTCGCGCCCGACTTCGAATTGGGTCAAGTTGAAAAAGATCATGTGTGGGCCCTTTCTATAGATACCTGAATATAACTGAAGAATTTGACTCATTAGTTCTTGACCTTAAGTTAGTATAGTCAAAAGGCACCAAAAATACTAAATTGCTAATCCAGCTATTATTTTCATTTTATTTGGTGACAGATTGAATTTCTTTGGGTAAAAAAAAAACAATGCACGGTATCCCTGAGCATGGGTTTGGATTCACCTAACCTAGTTTGATTATATCGAAGAGTTTAACGTCACGATAAATTTAAAATACGTATAACGATCCTTCACCACAAACATCATTTAAGTCCTGAATTTGTTTTTGTGAAAAGTTGAAACATGATAAGTTAGTTTATCATTGGTACTCGTGACTAAGTCATCCACACCTCAAGGGGTTTGATAGATTATGTTATATGCCTTCCAAGTATTCCATTTCAAAAACTTAGATGAAAGTTGATGGATGCTTTTGAAAATTTATAAAGTTGAGACTCCCACCTTCATTGAAATAACACTCCTGATATGAGTTTTTCCTTCCATTTAAAAAGAGAGAAAAAAAAATGGATAAGAAAAGCAAACAGCCCAAGTTGGCTTTTTATTCAAGGGAACAAGAAGGCATTTAATAACTGAGTTATTCTTAAGATCAAAACAAAAATTGAATCATTTAAGTGGGATTTTTTTTTTAGATCAGAAAATAAGGCGGAAAAATTATTTTGCAACCGGAATTATCTTCGGATTCTTGCCAAACATTGGAAAAGGGATGTTTTGCTGAAACACTGATGTCAAATAAAAAAGATTTTTCTTAGTCAATAAGCTAATCAAATACAGGTATACTTTATTGAGTGACATCTGTTTCTTTGAGGGTAAATAGTATTTTTCCAAATTAAATTGAATATGTGACAACAGCACGTACCAACCAGACCAAAAAAGTCTGTAAGTCTTTTCCTTGACCATCAAAAGAAACGGATTCAAGAAACTTGTGTCTGGTCCCGGTGCTCCCCCGCTTTCCTTCGTTTTTCAGACTTCTTTATTCCTTACTAATGGAATCCTCAAGTTTTTCTCTCCATTAATAATGTAGGCCCGATCTGTTCCCAAATTTTAATATTCTATAATTCATTATTATTCTCTTACTGTCTTTCTTCAATTTTTCAACTCTATTCCAAAATTTTTAATCCATAATTTATAACTTAAAACTGATAACCTAAGCATTAATTTAATGAGATACAAAGATACAAAATTCAAGAATTGTATACCGAATCAAATATAGATGCGATTTACCACCAAAAAATATATTACATTATCTCTGGATCTTACTCAGTAACACGACATATATTATGAGTTAAGAAACTTAATAATTGAAATTAAGGCGAGAGCTCTCAAATAATTAATTATTACTGGGTTAATATAATGAATAATGGACAGCTGAATTATCTTTTACTATCATCTAAGAGGTTTCTAAACTGAATATTGATTACTAAAGTGAGAGTATTCAGCTCGTTGCACGTGAATGGATGTCCGGACTTCTCTTATTACCTAAAAAGTGAGAGCACTTGCCAACGATTACATTAATAAACAAATTGAATGATGCACAATTGAATTAATTTTTCGCCTATTAATTATTGAGATTTTGATATTTTATACTTCTAACTTTTAATTTTATTACATCTTTTTTTCTACACTTTACACTCTTTACATTAATTTAGACGGAAACTGAAATTTTACAGTGAAATAAGATTTTTTCCTCATATTTTTCGGCTATTACATTTTGTGTGTGGGTAGGTGAAGACCTAATTTTACTAAAATAAAATATGAGTTTCCGTCCAAAATCAACGGCTAAGGATACAAAATACACACTATCGGTTGTCAAGTCACAAATTGCAACGATCGATCTCGGGATGTAAAATGTTAGAAGTCCAATAATTAAGGAGCTAAAAAATTGTATTTTTCTCAAACTTTTCCTTTCATTTATAGCTTTTCTAAACTGAAGATCTCTCATCAAAGATTAATGTATTTGTCCTCCTCTAAAAGTACTATAGTAACAAATTTTTCCTCCTTTGATTTGGGAACCGGGATTAAAAAATTTAAAACAATTTCACTGAATAAAATATCCAAAAAAATTTGCAGTCCACACGAGGATTCTAGATCTGTCTAAGGTGGTCCCGCAAAACTTTTTGGCCTGTCAGATCCAGAATTGGTACACTCATGGTGCTCTGTAATTTCATGATTTCAAGGCTACCCGACTACCATTATTCAATATACAACATGACATGGGCACTGCTTATAAAAATAAAAAACATAACATGGGCACTGTTAAGTACCATCAAATTCTAGAGACACGGACGTTGTAGTTACGACCACCTGTGCGCCATGTCAACATAATGAATAGAAAATGAACTTAAATATAAGATTAAGATCCCAAAAAAAAGAAAAAAAGAAATTAACAATCAACGAAAAAACCAAAACAGCACCAATCGGCATGCTGACAATTAATTTTTCTTCTTTGTTAAGCATTTATTCTTTTGCTCGAAGTCGAATAACATAGAAGCATCTAAAAGGGTCTTATAAATATTCCACTTGTACGATAGTCCAAATGCAATGTACCCATACGATAATATATATATAAAAAAATAAAAATCAACAAGTGAGATTAAGATTTAGAAAAAAAAAACCATGTACGAATTTTAAAAAATAATTTCGACTAGTATCAATTTGTATTAAAGAAACATCCAAGTGGGAATTTTTTTGTTTTCTAATTCTTTATAAATCTAGATAAAATTAACAAAAAAAAAACTCATATAATTTGACATATGTTTGGGTACCCTAATGCGAGAATTATTCGTTTTCTTTTAATAAAAAAGGGATTTATAATGTTATTCTTGCCTATTTAAACATGGATCTCTCTCTCTCATACACATATACATGTATAACATGAGGTTTCCAAGAAATTATTAAAACATAAGAATGAGTCTGGTTCATATTTGAGGCTTGCAACTCTATCAAGACCCATAAATTTCATCATCTCTCATAACGTTGATGTTGAGCTGAATTAAATTTTCATCCAACAAATCATATGTTACTAATCCAAAATTCACTGTCAAGTGTTAAAGATGATGGAACTGAAATAAAAGATTTTCTTGCTATTATACACCGATGATGAATGAATTCATACAAACTTTACCACGGGAATCGTCGTGTCAAAACTTTAAACCATGTTTATATAATTAAGCTCGAGAATTATTTTAAAGAAAGAAAATTTAGAATGTGAATTGAACTTGGAGTTCCAGCATTTAGTTCCAAATTTAATGAATTTTAGAAAGAATCAATCGTTATCTGGCGTTATCTAAATCTTATCCTGTAAACGCGTGTCGGTGTACATTTGAATATTATCTTAACCTCCTCGAAAAATATCAAAATTACGCGTGTCGGTGTACTTATGAATATTATCTTAACCTCCTCGAAAAATATAAAATTTTGATGACTTTAGCCACTGCACTAAAGTAAAAACAAACAGGCCTGTGTCCTGAAGTCGGGGCTGGCATTAAACAAAGCACAAAGCCCATTCCGTGGACAGACGCGCACGTCAGATACCGCCAAAAAACCCCCCTCCCACCAGTCAACCTACGATGGACACGCGGTTCAATGTGCAAAGCACTACTAGCACCGGTGGCCCGCGAATTTCGTCGTCGCTTTAGCTGCTCCTTTTAGATATTTATGCCTTTAATTCCCCCCCCTTTTTTCAAGAAATCAAAACGCAAAAAGAGAGCTATATTGATACCGCCACGGACGTTTTCCCCCTCACCCACGTGCGAAGCTCTCCTGTGTTGGCACGCGGCGCGAAAAGGGTATATAGGTAGTTTCCCCAGCGCAAAAGTGAAATCGAGATGGGTTAAAGAGACAGCGACGGCTCGTCTCGCTAGCAGAAAGCAACCCCGTAGTCCGCCACATCAGACAAAATGTGGTGCTAGAATGACACGTGCTCTTCAGTGAAAGGCTGGGGGGACTGGAGTCTTTTCCATTTATTTTCTTCTTGGCGCTGGAGACTAGGGTCCACTTCGCCATAATTTACAGGAAAACAGATTCCCGGTCCGGTTTCAACATTTTTGACGGGCTATAGCCGGTGATGTTTTACGGGCCTGAGATTGGTGCACTAACCTCGGAGACTCAGTGTACTTTCAGACAAAACATAGCTGGCTACATTAAAAACTCCTGGTACTCTCAGACTTGGTCCCTCGTGTCTCTGTCTCTGTCTCTCGTTCTCTCTCTCAGCTAGGGTCTGTTGGGTACGCTTCACTCTATGCTTCCCTGCAAGCGAAGTATGATATAATACTTTTTTTCGTGTTCTGGGGTGTTTTCTGATGCTGTTTTCTTTGTATTCTCGAATTTGAATATCCGGCTTTTATACTTGGGAAGTAGTGGTGATTTTGTTTTAAGTTTCCTTCATATTGATGTCGATTCTGTAACTTTTGTACTCTTAGTGCATAGTTTGTTTGTGAAATTTGATTTACTTTTGGAGGTCTTCATGTTTGTTTTAATGACTTTCTTGGATTGAAGGAAGCTTTTTTTTTATTCTCTTGGGCGGGGGATCAAAAGCAAGAAAAGGATTAGCAAAATAAACTTAGGTTTGCTACTGGAATTCAATTCATTGAGTCTAGAATTTTCATTCTTGGGGCGGATTTCTGATTGAGTTCTTGGAAAGTAGATGACAAGGGATCAGCGTCTTAGGGGCTTTTCGGTTTCCACTAATGGAATCCAAGTGGACAATCAATCTTTTTCAGCTATTTCTAACCAAAACCTCGTTGCCGGACCGAGATTCGAAAATGCCGTTCTAGATCACCCGTTTAGTGGATTTCATTATGCTCAACCAGATCAGACACCGAGTCATATGGCCCCGCGCCCGAGTGAGGCCCACGGGGATGATTCTCTGGAAGACTGTGACTTCTCCGATGCTGTTTTGGGATTCATAACTCAGATTCTTATGGAAGAAGACATAGAGGACAAGACTTGCATGCTTCAGGATTCTTTGGAACTTCAAGCTGCTGAGAAATCCTTCTATGAGTTGCTTGGGAAGAATTACCCCCCTTCTCCGGTACATAGCACCCATGTTATTAACGGGAATGGTGAGAGCCCAGATGATAATCACTATGTGAATTGCAGTAGTTATGCTGGTAGTACTAATATCAGTAGCTGTTTTGGTGATGATACCTTGATTCAAAATCAAGGAGACTATACCTCACAATTACAAAGTCTTCCTTTCTATACCATTTCTCATTCATCTTATAACTCTTCAAATAGTGTTATCAGTAGTTTGGATGGTTTGGTGGACTCTCCCAGCAGTACTCTTCAGGTGCCTGATTCAAGTTGTGAAAGCCAATCTATTTGGCAGTTCAGGAAGGGGGTTGAGGAGGCTAGTAAGTTTCTTCCGTGTGGGAGTGGATTGTTTCTTAATTTGGAGGCAAATGAGTTGTTATTTCAGAAGCCCAAGGAGGAGGTCGAGGTAGAGAAGAAGGATGATTTGAACTACATGCCTGCTGGGTCAAGGGGAAAGAAGCATCCTTATCCTTATGGGGAGGATGGAGATGCAGAAGATGAGAGGAGTAGGAAGATAGCAGCTGTGTATATTGAATCTACTCTGCGGTCCAAGCTGTTTGATGTAGTGTTGCTTTGTAGTCAAGGGGAAGGTTTGCAACGTTTGGCAGATCTTCGTGAGGCCTTTCAGGATAGGTTAAGCAAAAGAGTACTGCAGAATGGACTGAACAAAACTGTGCCTCGGAATGGGCAATCAAAAGGATCTAATGGTGGAAGGGGACGTGGTAAGAAACAAAGTGGAACCAAGGACATGGTGGATTTAAGAACTCTCCTTATTCATTGCGCCCAAGCTGTTGCAGCTGATGATCAGAGGAGCGCAAATGAATTGCTAAAGCAGATCAGGCAGCATGCTTCTCCTTATGGGGATGGGAATCAGAGATTGGCTATTTGTTTTGCCGAGAGCCTTGAGGCACGCTTGGCTGGTACTGGCAGCCAGATATATAAAGGCCTAGTTAGTAAAAGAACATCTGCTGCTGATCTCTTGAAAGCTTACCAACTATACCTTGCTGCATGCCCATTTAGGAAGATATCTAATTTTGTGTCAAACAGGACAATAATGAATGCGGTAGAGAAGGCAACGAGGCTCCATGTTATAGACTTTGGAATTCTGTATGGTTTCCAATGGCCGACCCTTATTCAGAGGCTCTCATGGAGACCCGGTGGACCCCCAAAGATTCGGATTACTGGAATAGAACTTCCCCAAGCTGGCTTTCGGCCAGCGGAAAGAGTTGAGGAAACAGGACGTCGCTTAGCAAATTATGCTGAGAGTTTCAATGTCCCATTTGAGTTCCATGCCATAGCAAAAAAGTGGGAAACCATCCAACTTGAGGAACTGAAAATTGATAAGGATGATTTCCTTGTCGTAAACTGTATGTATCGAGGTAGTAACTTGCATGATGAGGCTGTCTTAGTTGACAGCCCCAGGGATATCGTCCTCAATTTGATAAGGAAGATCAATCCGAATATTTTTGTTCATGGGATTGTCAATGGCGCCTTCAATGCCCCTTTCTTTGTTACCCGGTTCCGAGAGGCATTGTTTCACTATTCTGCACAGTTTGATATGCTTGAAACTATTGTACCTCGTGAGGAGTGGGAGAGGATGATACTTGAGAAAGAGATTTTTGGTAGGGAGGCTTTGAATGTTGTAGCTTGTGAAGGCTGGGAGAGAGTGGAGAGGCCAGAGACATACAAGCAGTGGCAAGTTCGAACCCTGAGAGCTGGGTTTGCACAGCTGCCTTTGTACCGGGATGTTGTGGATATGGCAAGGGATAAGGTGAGGTCGAGCTACCACAAGGATTTTGTGATTGACGAAGATAGCCGGTGGCTGTTGCAAGGATGGAAAGGGCGAATCATCTATGCCATTTCTTGTTGGAAGCCTGCCCAGCGAACTTGACAGGCAGGCTTATCTACTTGGGTTCTGCCTCCCAATCTCGTTGGCATTTAGCAACAATTTGAGGATCCAAGGTAATGCTGCTACTTGTTTTTGTTTTTTGTTTTTTGTTTTTTTCATTTCATTAACTTCTATTTTGCAGTAGCTTCATCTGTTGTTGATCTGCTTCTTACTTTATAATTGGCTGAACTTGTAAGCTTGCAGTTAACGTGGCCATACGGAGAGAAGGTTTTCGGGTGAAGCAGGGGTATGCATTTCACTTGTAGAAGACTTGCAGACATAATTTGTAACCCTTTCTGACCACAAATGCTTTACTCTAACTATGCTTCTTAGTCTGTCGAATAGCATATTGAGTGTTGTCTCATGCTCAAAGAAAAAGTTTAAATTAACGTGTAAATGAGGAAACTTATGCAGCAGAGCTTTTAAGTGTAATAATATGGTTTGCTGCTCTTGTTAATGAGGAACTCTCTCTTCCCCTCTTTCATGAAGCAACTTTGTTAACTGAAGATTGAGTTGGATGGTTTTTTTAACTTCTGCGTTCTTTAGTCCTTGTAAGCAAGGATATGATGGACGTTTCTCTTCGTCCATAGCCATTGTGCTCGACATTTGCCTCTTGCTTCATGTCATTGCAATATGCCGGCCTGTTTTTCTGTTGAACAATCCACTTCTCCACTTGCAACGTGGTGGGACCTTTTATTATCTTTGTATAACTATAATATATTATGTTCAGTGCTGAAAACTTTTTTTTCTTCTTTAAATTCCTTCTTGGAATCCAATAGTTATTGTATCGTTAAGCTGAGCGGAAAAACTCGAATATCTTTATCTACTTGCAGCTCAACCTATCGAGACTAGTTGTCTAGAAAGGTTTCCATTTTCCAGAATTGTTTTCAGTATCGATGCCAAGTCGATTACTCACTACTCAGCATGACTTGCATGATAGGCTTTTATCCGAGTTGACTCAGCTGTAGCACATCTCAAATGGTTCGACTGTTCCCCCTCTTTTACCACCAAAACTCAAGGTTGGAATGACACTAATGAAAAGCAGGACATTAATCCGCATCTTAGTCCACACCCTTTTTTGTAATTTGCACTTCAAACTATTAAGTCTGATATATTGTCCCTAAAGCTACCAATTCGGGCAGTATAAGTTGGGCCCAAAATCGATTGGCCCCGATTGAGATCAATCGAAATTGGTTGGCCCAGTTCAGGGCAAGCTTGATCTCGGGCCTAGATAACTTAAGCTCAACTAAAGTTGGTTGGTGTTCGAGATAAGGATAATACTGACTGATCTCGACCCGTTCGACTCATATGTATAAATCAATTTTTTTTTAAAAAAATTATATTTTAGGTTTTTATTGGAGGACGACGTCGTTTTAGGGGATAGTAATATTTGACAGCTGCCTTTGCCATCCGCTAGCCGCAACCCTCAATTGCAGTTGCCGTGAGCAGTTGCCTCAGTTGCCTCTCTTGAGCAAGCCTTCGTCAATCGTTGTGAGCAGTCGCCTTCGCCAACTGCCAGCCGCAACCACAATAGCTAGCCCCTTGCCTCTCATTCGAGAGGTTCGCTTGAGCAGCTGGCCACAAACGCCCAGCTATAGGGGGAGGTTGGTTCCGCTTGACCCCGACCCTAACTGCTTGATGTACCGACCTCCCCCAACCCCATCCCCCCTTTGTACATCCCTACTACTAAAAGATTTACGCTTTGCACCCATCTTAGCATCACCTCATCATTAATACCAATTAAAAGTGTGTTACATGGCATAATTCTTAACGGTTAAATTGTCACATGGGATGTAAAATATAAGCTTATGGATAGTTTTGAGTTTAATTTGTCAGGTTCGGCAGTTTAGGATGTAAATTCCATCAAAACAAATGATTTGATTCTTCAAGCAAAGAAAACCAATCATAGGAAGGTAGGGTGCTTGAAGAATCAAATCACAATCAAATGATCTTTTGTCAAGCTCAATTTCATTACATTTCTTTCTCTAGGGACAAACACTTATTAGAGAAAAATATATTCTCGGGGGGACCGTAATCATAACTCCAGCACAACAAGGCGGATTTTATTATTCTTTGTACTAAATCAAAGCCAAATGGTTGAAAAAGATATAAGTTTTGGATTAGGTTAGTTCATTCTCGAACAACTACTTCGGTGGAAGAAACAGGTTTAGGTTTGTGACAAAGATGAGTCGAATGTGGTAAATTGGAAACTAGGTTTATGTACGTAATGTCTAATCGGTCACAAACAGATCATGAACAAACTATAGAGTATATATAATATTCTTTTATGTCTACATATGGTAGCAAGCACCGAGGAATTTCGTGTCACATTTGAATATTAACATTAATACGCGGAGCCTACTAACTAAAGATCTTGAAAAGATTTGGTGAAAGCTAAAGACTGAAGTTCCACCAACAAAACGACAATTGGGAAAGAATAGTATAAAAGGACGATGATGTTCTATCCCTTCTTTTAATTTTTTTTCCCTCTAAAAAAAAAAAAAAATTTATCTTTGCGCTTAGTTCCGTTGAGATGCATACCCATGTGCAGAAATAAAATTAGTTCTCAAGCGTCGAAGCATGAGAAAGCTAATTGGTTGCATATATACTATAATATCTAACAAGTAGTGCAGCAGGTGCTGGGTGGATATTGTCAACACATAAGATGCTTTGGTTTGGGGATTAAGGTGATTACTCGGTTGCAATTTTTTTTAAAAAAATTTATAAAAAAAAGTTGATAGTGGTGTGAATTAGATTGATAGGATTTTGATTGGTTTTTGTAAAAAGTTGGTAATTTGTTTTTTTTTAAAAAAATATTTGATTTTAAATTGATTTTTATTAAAAAATTTATTATCTGGAAATAGATTCTGATTAATTTTTTTTAATAAAAAACATTAGAGTTTAGTGAAAAAGTATATAGAGAAGATTTCATAGTTATATAGAGAGAAGATTTCATAATTTTTTTTTTTGAAAAGTATTGAAATTTGTATGAAAAATTGTTGGAGTTTGCATGAAAATGTATTGTATTTCTATTGAATTTTTTTTTTAGATTTTACATGTTTAGTTATGAATTTTTTTACTTTTAAAATACTCGTTTAAACTGGTAAATATTTTTCTTGGCCGAACATCACCTTAACGTTAAATAGTTAAATAGTTTAGATTGGAATATCCATATTTTGCTTCAAAACAATCAAGTAATTAGATCTTCATGCCCTACCGACTTTACGGCTTTAATGTTTTCAAGTTTTGATGTATTAATAACTTCTTGCAGGTTTATATCCCCAAGAAGTAAAAACAAACATCATCATCTGTTCAGCATAACACTGCACAATTCTCTTGCTACATTAGGATTTCCCTTACCATGCATTCTTGTGGATGGAGGGCTTGAAAAAAAAAAAAAAAAAATTCAAAATCTTTAATTGTTGGGTGTTGGATACAATGATAGACGAGCATAATTAATTGGTCCATTCAATACATTGAATTGATCCAAAGGTTACTAAAGATTCCGAGGACCTTTTTTAAAGCAGCAAATAAAATAAAATTGACTTAACTTATATGACCTCGTGGCTATCATAAACGCCGCCACGATTATCAATGCACAGCTTTTAAAGCAGCGGACACCCAACTTGAACTGTACTCCACCAAAGGGACCACCGGACCTCATCTTTTTTTTCCCTTTTAAAAAGGTTTATTTTTTTAAATAAACTAAATTAAAAAAATTCGTAATTTTTTTTTGAAAATATTATAACATGTCGATACAAAAATTAATAAACGTCCCTTAAATTTTAAAATATTTTATTCGTCTCATGTTTGAAAAATAATCAATCTAGAGTTACTGTTAAATTACACTTAAAATAATCAAGATGTCCTCAATAAAATTACTAGAAATATTAAAAAAATTACCACACGAGTCACATTCGAAGTTTGTTTTCGTCCAGCCCTGTATTTTTGCCTGTTCCACTGCTGTCTACCCAGCACTTCTCCAATCACAGATGCCACCGAATTTTTCCGGTGGCACTAAAAAGTCCTAGTTCAATCGCACCATTCTTTTCCATCCCTTTCCCTTTTTTTTTGGGCAGGGATCAATTAATGTTGAAGTTTTTTTAATTAATTATAATTTTCTTTCTCAAATTATCAGTGATTTTTTTTAATTAATTATAATTTTCTCCCTCAAATCAGGGATCATAACAGACACGTGACATTCTCTTTATGTGAAAAAATAAATTTACCTTCGTTTGAGTCCCACTAGCCTTTTTCCTTACTTTTAGCAATTTGTAGACCAAAAAAAAAACTATATAGTGAGCTGATTTTTTTTATTAAAAAAAAAATTGACTCATTTAGAATTGAACTGGTCAAATTTTTCTTTTCAGGTAAGGAGAAAGTCACGTGTCATTCACGATTAGAGCTATTATTGAACAATTTTCGACTTACATAATAGATACGTGACCTTCTCCTTACGTGAAAAGACAAATTTACCCTCATTTGAGTCTCCCTAACTTTTTTCCTTGCTTTTAGCAATTGGTAGACCCAAAAAAAAAAAATATAGTGAGCTGATTTTTTTATTAAAAAAAGGAAAATTAACCATTTGTTCACTAGAATTCAATTTGAAAAATGTCCATATATTAATTGTAACTTTCAACAGATATCATGACAGGGTGACAGGAATAAAATCAGGTACTACTAGAGTCTCCCTGAATGGTATTATTATAAAACTCAAAACTACATTATTTTTTGGAACGTGACAACTGATATAACTGCTAGCAAGTCCAGCTCCCGCGCCCATCCTGTGAAGCCTCCAATTGGAATTTGAACCATAATATTTGAGCTTATGAATGAAATTCAGAAAATAAAGAAAATAGAGAAATAGATGAAAACATATAACATTAATGTATGTATGCATGTATGTATGATGTATGTATATACTGATTTTCATTTTGCTTGTGGACGGACAGCTTGGAAGGAAAGTGGGGTATATAATTTACAAGGGGTCATGTCTAGTTAGCGCTACATGCATACATACATGCAAGAATACATAAGTACATATGACATACGTACCTCCATGCACCCATATATATATATATATATACCTACATATATATACATCTGTTATAGATATATTTTGATTTACATGGATACAAACTTAAGATTTGACCATGTAGAGAGCTCTCTTTGTTAATAAAGAAGAAAGAAACAAGCAAGTAATAATGAAAAAAACAAAAAAAAGATCACACTGAGAGAAAAAAAGGCTTAATTACTGCTACATACCGTTCTTGTGGTAATGACTATTAATAAATCAATCCTTGTGGTACAGCTTTGAACAAGCCGATCTCTATGGTCTATTTTTTAGATATATTAGTATTCTCATCCACCAAAATTTAGCCGACTAATGGAAGACCGATATGGGGTCGAGATCAAGATGTCTATTATCAAGGTCAGATAGCCTATCTCGGATCTCGTTCTTGTTGGTCAGCTAATTTTTAGTAGACAGACGGATACATATATCTAAAAAATGAACTACATGGACTAGCTAGTTCAAAATTTGCTATGGGTTTTAAAGTACACATTATAAGCAAGGTAATTGATGTACAGGGCCGACTCAAGCCGAATGGAGGCCTAAGGCGATATAATCAGTAGGCTTTTTATATAAATTTTAATATACAATATTTAAAATTATCTAAAAATTATTAAATTTAATATAAAATATTCAAATACTCCATTCATTATTTTTTATAGGGCTCTCATACATGACATTAAGGCCCCATAACTTGCATAGTTAAGAAATTTATAAGACATTCACATAACTTGCACAGTTAAGAAAATTTATAGGACATTTTTTCTCTTTGATCAAAGTTCAGAAATCTAAATAAGGATTAGGAAGCCTAGGAGAAATATATCACTCAATGAGCAAAAAGACAGTCCATTCTTATAAAAAATATGAAAAGATTGTATCTTGTAATTTTTTTTTCCTTAGTTCAATTGTTTTGTTTTTTGTTTTTATTTCTTTGATCATCTACAACACGAAAAAAAAATAAAAAAATAAAATTAGCTTTTTATGGGGCCTTGCTCAGGGTGAGGCCTTAGGCTATGGCCTAAGTCGCCTTACCCTTGAGTCGGCCCTGTTGATGTACTAAAGTTTGCTAATAAAAAATTGCCCCAATAACGCTTAAAATAAGAATTTGTGTCAATATCTAATTAGCAACTTGTACTCTAAGGATTATGTGTGTTTTGATGCTATATATGGTAATAAATTATGCACATCGGTTTTTTTTTTTAAATCTATCTTACGGAACTTAATATTCATACAGATTTCTAAGAGTAAATGGGGAGAATTTATGCACCCCAATGTTCATATCAATGGAAGATTTCTAAGCCATGCATCGATATGTGTCGTAAATTTTCTTGCTAAGATCATTTCACCAAGAAAATGGGCCATGAACAATATGTATATGAGACAATTAATCAATGAATAGAGAAGATGTTTAGAAATACTTTACCGATCCAAAACTAAAGTTCAGGGATTCTGCAAAGATATCATATGATCTGAAGGAGGCTTAATTGTCTTGATATTCTCTTCATAACCCTTTCACTTAGCATTTTGGAATGCCGCGTGGATTTTCTAGTATCAGCTTGAAGCATTCTGCGACGCACTTTCCGAGCTCAGCGTGCTTTGAGTCGTTAATGTTCTCCTTATGGATTTCCACGCACTCTTTAAACCCTTCGACACGTGAAGTGGCAGCCAACTTTCCTCACAACTCTTGGTTTTCTTTTCAAGACATTCAGCGATTGGGCTTTGAACTTCATCATCATCGAGTTCATAAAAATGCTGGAAAGAAGGTCTTATGCTACTAGAATACTGTTTCAGAATAAACAACATATCCTATTTGATTCCCCCCATTAATAGATGAATATTGTTAGCTTGATTCATTGATTATACTGGAATAGATGACATTTCCTGACTCCCATAACAGGAAAGGTTCAATGTTCAATGTCATACAATAAAGAATGAATTAAAAAATAAATAACCCATATCAGTAGTATTCTAGAATTCTAGCTGGTAGGCTGACATATAATAAAAGACCTAATGTTGATGAATTAAATACATTCTGTTAATCTAGCCTGAACTGAACCTGTTATCAACACTAACCAGACCCACATATAATTAGGCTAGTATATTGCTGTAAAATTAGAACAAACTGTGGGAAGACATCTCCACTCACGTAAGATTAAAATAAGTGCATTAAAATTCAACTTACATCCAGTAAAGTACAAAAATAAAACAACAATACGGTAGGAGCTGAGTGCATCGACCATAAACATTAAAATAAGTGCACTTGTAGTGGGAAAGCAACTTGTGTACTTTTTATATATGCAAAACGTGAACAAAAGAGACCTACGTGCTTTCGAAAAGGTAAACAAAAAACATATACATATTACATTATAGGTTAAGGGACCACATGGATTTGTTTGGGTGAAAAGTAAGCAATAAAGAAGAAGCCCGACACTAGGGGACCACAATAAAGCAGGACCACTTTGGCAAACCGAAATTCTACACAAAGAAAACAAATTCTACGATCAATACTATTTATACATGCAAGTCACTTAAAAATGTGCTACCCATGCAAAATAACCCAACCTAACGAATATTGCTCGAAACATTGTTGAGTTTTCGAAACTAGATCTACAACGCGAAAACCCTAAAATCAGAAGAACCCATCATCAAGAAATCGGATGAAGCCCATCACATACCTTTAAGAGAGTTTGATTGATGATTATTACTCGACAGATGCGAAATGCTCACCATGAAGACCTTGCTACGGTAAGTTCGAGTGTTGTTGAGTGCAAATAGAGAACTATCAGGAGGGAAAATAGATTTGGGCAAGTGTTAGAGAGAGGGAATCGAGTCTTTGAGATTAATGGAAGGCAAAACAGGAAGAAAATTTTTAAGTGCCATACGTGGACAACACGTGCACTTATTACGTTAGTCTTAATAGAGAAATTAGCATCGGGGTGGCAATCGACGGAAATCAGAAGTTTGTGGGCCTAATGTCACGAAATCAAGACAAGAGAGTGCAAAGTGTCAGGTACCCCATAGTTTAGGGTGCAAAATGTAATTTCCCCCAAAAAAAAATTATCTTTGCGCTTAGTTCCATTGAGATACAGACCCATGTGCAGCAATAAAAGTTCTCAAGCGTCGAACCATGAGAAAGCTAATTGGTTGCATATCTACTATAATATCTAACAAGTAGTGCAGCAGGTGCTGGATGGATATTGTCCACACATAAGATGCTTTGGTTTGGGGAATATTAAGATGATACTCGGTTGCAATTTTTTTTTTTAAAAAAAAAATTATAAAAAATTTGATAGTGGTGTGAATTAGATAGATAGGATTTTGATTGGTTTTTCTAAAAAGCTGGTAATTTTTTTTAAAAAAAAAATTTGATCTTAAATTGATTTTTATTGAAAAATTCATAAAAAAATTGTATAGAAATAGACTATGATTAATTTTTTTTAATAAAAAACATTAGAGTTTAGTGAAAAAGTATGAAGATTTTATAATTTTTTTTAAAAGCATTAAAATTTGTGTGAAAAATTGTTGGAGTTTGTATGAAAATGTGTTGTGTTTCTATTATTTTTTTTTAAAAATTTTTTTTACATGTTTGGTTATGAATTTTTTTTTTACTTTTAAAATACTAGTTCAAAATGGTGAATATTTTTCTTCGCGGAACATCACCTTAACGTTAAATAGTCAAATAGTTTAGATTATATCCATATTTTGCTTCAAAACAATCAAGTAATTAGATGGTCATGCCCTACCGACTTTATGGCTTTAATGTTTTTAATGTATTAATAACTTCTTGCAGGTTTACCTCCCCAAGAAGAACGAAAAAAAAAAAACATCATCATCTGTTCAGCATAACACTGCACAATTCTTTTGCCACATTAGGATTTCCCTAAATTATATATCGTACCATGCATACTTGTGGCAGGAGGGCTTGAAAAAAAATATATCAAAATCTTTTCATGGTTGGGTGTTGGATACAAAGATAGACGAGCATAATTTAATTGGTCCATTCAAAACATTGATTTGATCCAAAGTTTACTACAGATTCCGAGTACCTTTTTTTAAAGCAGCAAATAAAATAAAGGGAAATTGACAATTTAGTTCTTAGGTTTGGACCCTTTTTACATTTTAGTCCCTAGACTTCAAACTTCAAATCTAAAACCCTTATATTTCATACCTTTGATGATAAGGCCCTTCCACCTGTCCCCTTAACGGAGGCCCAAAACATGTCAGCAATATAGCCACGTGTCACACATATAAGCACATCAGCAATTATTTCAAAAAAGAAAATGCAACAAGAAGATTCGAATCCGCGCGTTGGAAGGAGAGACTTGCAGCTTGACCACTGAGGCGCGTTATGCGTTTAATTATTATGATGAAGTTTTATTTTATTTAAACTTGTTTTCGCCAAATTGAATTTTTAATGAAACGGTTGTTTTGATCGTCTTCTTCCAAAACCCTAAAACACCCGAGTTTCAGCTTCTGGCCGCCGTTTATTGACTGTTCGACTTCTCTCTCTCTCTTCATTTTCTCTTTCGATTTAACTCATTTTCGACCGTTTGTTGAGGCGTTTGTCTTTTAACGATTTTCTTTAAGTTTCTTACTGATTTTGTGCAATTAATGTCAAAAAAAGGAATGACGCCTATACAAAGACTTGATGGTTGGATCTTGATTTAGAATGGAAAATAATCATTTACCTTGTTATTAATCCTCAACGCTTATAATAGGGAGCTTCGTTCAGATTTTAGTGTACACCACATAACGACGCTCAAATCCAAAGACTTGATGGTGTTGCAAAAACAAACAGGATGACGCCTTGTCCTTCACTGAGAAGTCTATTGGAAGCCTTGACCTTCGTTTTACCCAAATTTGGGGACCATTTGCGGCCATTTGAGAAGTCTATCAGAAAGGGAACGAACCTGACCTAACTTCTAACCTTGTCCTTCACTGACTGGACGACGCCGTATTGTTTAATTTCCCTAACAAATATTGTTACCAACTTGCAAGTTCGCGTGAAGACCAAATATCTAGACGGCGCCGTTTAGTTGGAGGATTTATGTTTGAGTTATGCGACGCTGTTTAGAACAATGCCACGTGGAATTGAAATAATTGCTGACGTGACTTAAATGCGTGACACGTGGCTTTATTGTTGACGTGTTTTGGGCCTCCGTTAAGGAAATAGACGGAAGGCTGACGGAAGAGCCTCATCGTCAAAGGTATGGAATATAAGGGCTTTAGATTTGAAGTTTGAAGTCTAAGGATTAAAACGTAAAAAGGGTCTAAACCTAAGGACTAAATTATCAATTTTCCTAAAATAAAATTAAACCCAATTTATATCAACCGTGGCTATCATAAAACGCCCCTCGACTATCAATGCACAGCTTTTAAAGCAGCGGACACCCGACTTGAACCGTACTCCACCAAAGGGACCACATCTTTGTTTTTTTTTTTTTTCCTTTTAAAAAGGTTTATTTTTTTTTAGATAATAAACTAAATTTAAAATTCTGGTTAATTATTTTTGAGATAAATACAAAATCAGTCTTTGTGGTATATGCAAAAATTAAATTAGTCCTCTTGATAACAAAAAGTCTCCCTGATTTTACAAAAGCAAAAAATCAGTCAATGATAGAAGACCAACAGTAAACAAAAGTGGAATTAGAAGGACTAATTTTATACTTTTGTTATCACGAGGATTAATTCGATTTTCGCATAGATCACAAGGACTGATTTTCTATTTATTATATTATTATTTTAGAAATATTATAACATGTCTCATATTTATAGACAAAAATTAATAAAATCTCTCTTAAATTTCAAAATATTTTATTTTGTCTAATTTTTTTAAAAAATAATCAATCTTCTTCTTCCATTTGAGTTAACCGTTAAATCACATGTAAGAAATAATTAAAATGCCCTCAACAAAATTACTAGAAATATTTAAAAAATACCACATGAGTCACATTCAAAGTTTGTTTTCTTCCAGCTCCGTATTTTTGCCTGTTCCACCACTGTCTGCGCAGCACTTCTCCAATCACCGGTCCATATGTTCAATCACACTATTCGTCCCCACCCCCTCCCTTTTTTGCAGGGATCAATTAATGTTGAATTTTTTTTAATTAATTATAATTTTTTCTCTCAAACTATCACCCGATTTTCAAACTATACTCCATAGCCTTTTGCTGTGCTTTTAGCAATTCATAGACCCAAAAAAATAATATATAGTGAGATGTTTTTTTTATTAAAAAAAATTAGCTCGTTTATAATCGAGTTGGTTAAATATATCTTTTCAAGTAAGGAGAAAGTCACGTGCCGCGAGTTCATGTGAGAAAGAAACCGTTCAATATAACAACTCTAGTAGATTGAGAGATGAAACTGTAACTAGAAGTATAATTTATGGAGAGTAAAAGAATCAGATAGCATCATTATTGTTTAAAGCAGAAAATTGTATTTAGTCTTTTTGTTTTTTCTTTTCTTCCTTCCTGTTCTTTTTAAAAGCAGCAGACTGAGGTTTTCTCCTTTGGGGACAATTGAAGTTGTTCAAAACCCTTTAGGTAGAGTTTCAATCTACAGATCTGGTTTAGGACTGTAAGAAATAAAAATTTTTAAACTTAAAAAAATTTAAACTGAGATAAGTGAGACAAGATTTTAAGTGGTTCGGTCATTGACCTACATCCACTGTTGAAAGGCCCAACTGGGCATTCGGTTTTCTCACTTATATTCAAAAGGTTACATTGAGACTTTATTTATAAGCCATTAGTTTCAATTGCCCACATTACTTTAGCAGTGGGACTTTACATTTTTCAACAAGGACCGCGAAGCTAAAAGCATGGCATTGCTTTTGGGCTAAGAAGACTCCTATTTGATAGAAAGATGGGTTAGGTGATGCAAGCCTTAGCATTAGCAAAAACGTTCGTCTTTTTCCCTACGCTGATGTTTATGGGAATAGGACCCTCGACACTTTTTCTTCTACTCATAGGACTAGGCCTTCTAATTTAGCCATGGTTAGAGCTAGCGACAGTACAGAGCCACAGAAAAAGGCCCAATAGTGCCTCTGTACCATCGGATAAATATAAACAATAAAATAAAGACTACTGCTAGGTAATTATATTAACTCCCCCTAATAATATATTAACTCCCTTTTCTAGGTAATTGTATCTTAAAATTCAGTTTTGTAATCAATCATCCATTCAAAGGAATAAAATCAGGTACTAGAATCTCCCCTAATAATATTTTTTAAAAAATATTTTCACTTTTAGGACGATTTTAAAAAACTCACTATTTTTAAAAAAAATTTTTTACTCACTTAGAAAACAAAGCTCTCTCCCATTAGAATATCCCCAATTAGTGTAAAAAGTAAAATATATAATTTAATACTAAAATTATTAAAAAATCTAAAAAGAAAATTTAAGAAAAAAAAAGAAGAAAAAGTCGGGGTGAGGAGTTCCCATTTTGCATGTGTTAAGCATATTATTTTTAAGAAAGGAAATTTGTTATATCTAGTCTTACTTATGCAACGGACTCGAACGGATCTAATTATTCCATTGAAAAATAATCGACTGAGTGGGAGCACAATGACAAATCCTGGATAATCGAATTGTTCACACAATATATAATAGCAGTTAAGTCGATAACTCACTTGCATATAAAGAACTTATTAATTTTATTCAAATAGAACACAAGCTCTTTCTAGTTAATAACATTTTAATATTCAATTTGAAAAACGTCCATATATAGTATAAACTTTCAACTGATATCATTTTTGTGATAAATCATCCCTACATGACAGGGTTACAGGAATAAAATCAGGATACTAATAGAGTCTCCCTGAATAGTATTATTGCAAAACTCAAAACCACATTATTTTGGAACGTGATAACTGATATTACTGTTAGCAAGTCCAACTCCCGCGCCCATCCTGTGAAGCCTCCAATTGGAATTTGAAACATAATATTTGATCAGCTTATGAATGAAATTCAGAAGATAAAGAAAATAGAGAAATAGATGAAAACATATAAATGTATGCATGTATGTATATAATGATTTTCATTTTGCTTGTGGACGGACAGCTTGGAAGGAAAGTGGGGTATATTTACAAGGATCATGTCTAGTTAGCGCTACATGCATACATACAGGGGCGGATACATACAAAGGTTTTTTTTTTTTTTTTTTTTTTTTTTTTTTTTTTTTTAATTTTTTTTTTTGCTGCAGGGTGAATAATGCATTGATAATTGATACTTTGGAATTGAACTGGATTAAACTGTGATTAGGTTATGAAATTAGATTAATGAATTTTGTTTGTTTTAGATAATGGATAAGAAAATAGTATGGTACGTATATTTTAATATTTTTAGTATTTTTAGTCCTTACTTTTTGATATTTTAACTTTAAAATATTTTTTTGCATTACTTAGTAAAAAAAAAAAAATTGTCATTTTTTCCTTAGAAGTTCAACCCCCTTCATTGGATTCCTGGTTCCGCCACTGCATACATACATGCAAGTATACATAAGTACATATGATATACCTTCATCCACCCATACATACATGCATGTATACATCTGTTACAGATATATTTTGACTTACATGGATACAAACCTAATATTTGACCTTGTAGAGAGTTCTCTTTGTTAATAAGAAGAAAGAAACAAGCAAGTAATCATGAAAAAAAAAAAGAGACCGGATCACACCAAGCGAGAAAAAGGCTAATTAATTACCACTAAGTACTTACAATCCTTGTAGTAATGAATCTTAACAAATTATTCTTTGGGGTATAACTTTGAACAGATCGGTCTATGTGGTCTATTTTTTAGACATATAAGTCCTTTTATCCACCAAAAGTTAGACGATTAATGGAAGATCGATATGGTCAGGGTCAAGATGTCCATTATCAGGATCAGATAACTTATCTCGGACCTTGTTCCTGTTAGTCAGCTAATTTTTGGTAGACATAAGGATTTATATGTCTGAAAAATGTACTACATGACCAGCATGTTCAAAATTTGTTGTGGGTTTTAAAGTACACATAATAAGCAAGGTAATTGAGGTACTAAAGTTTGCTATTAAAAAATTGCCTCAATAACGCTTAACATAAGAATTTGTGTCAATATCTAATTAGCAACTTGTACTCTAAGGATTATGTGTGTTTTGATTCTATATATGGTAATACATTATGCACATCAGTTCTTTTTTTTTATATATATATCTTACTGAACTTAATGTTCATACAGATTTCTAAGAGTAAATGGGGATAATTTATGCACCCCAATGTTCAGATCAATGGAAGATTTCTAAGCCATGCATCATATGTGTTGTAAATTTTCTTGCTAAGATCATTTCACCAAGCAAAATGTGCCATGAACAATATGTATATGAGACAATTAATCAATGAATAGAGAAGATGTTTAAAAACAATTTACCGATCCAAAACTAAAGTTCAGGGATTCTGCAAAGGTATCATATGATCTGAAGGAGGCCTAATTATCTTGATATTCTCTTCATAACACTTCACTAAGCATTTTGGAATACCGCGTGGATTTTCTAGTATCAGCTTGAAGCATTCTGATACGCACTTTCCGAGCTCAGCGTGCTTTGGGTCGTGAATGTTCTCCTTATGGATTTCCATGCACTCTTTAAACCCTTCGAGAATACACTTTTCAAACTTCAACACGTGAAGTGGAAGCCAACTTTCCTCACAACTTTTGATTTTCTGTTCAAGAAAATCAGCGATTGGGCTTTGAACTTCATCATGATCAAGTTCATAAGAATTATGATGAGGAGGTGGGATTGAAATTGAAGAGACAGGGTCGAGGTGATCATTAGCTTGCACTTCAACGAGAGCAATTAGGACAAGCAATATTCCCAGCAGCGCCATTATAAGTTTTATAGTATACTGGCTAGCCATCACTTTAAATTTTCTCACTCTATGGAAGCTATATATAATATGATTAATGTGTGAATTAGTTTAGGTTGGAAGGATATATATAAGTACTAAACGCTTAGAGCAATTTTTTTTTATATAGGACCGCTGGGTGATTAATTAGGTGATATTTAGAAAAAGTCGATAACTCTTGGGTCTTTAATAAGTTATTTTGATTTAAAAATTGAGACTTGGGAACCCTTCGGTTTAATTTGGGTTTTGGTGAATTAATTTGAGTAACGTATTTTGGTTAGCTAGCTAGGGTCATTATAAGATCCCAAAATAGAGTTAATTTCATTGTTAACATGAGAATCTAACAAGTGATGATTACCACGAACAACTAAAGAGCCACGGTTCATTATTAAAAATATTTTATCCAAAGACCCACCTAAAATTAAGGTTTAATTGAGAAAAAAACATAATTGGTTTGGAAAACGTGGTATATATATATATATTACATCTTAAGCAAGCTGGTAAAATGGTCTCATTGGTATAACACTTTCTAAAGGTCGTTTACAGGAGAGTTATAATTTAACCTGCGGTACTAAAGTAAAGAATTGGTAACGATCGGTTTAAAATCGTAAAACTTCAATTACGTCGAATGATTTCACCGCACCAATTGGAAACGATTTGAAAATATGAAAATATAAGCCATATAATTATGAAATTAATTTAGAGCACTGTCACATTAGCAGCAAGATAGATTATGATGTCTAGACTGCTTTTATCAAACCTTTTCACTTGGAGGATCAAATCCAGACCCACCTTCCAAAATATAAAAAAATTAAAAATTACGTGCACTGCTCTAGCGTACAATTAATAGCTAACAAAGACAAATATCTTCGTACACTATATTTTGTTTTCGGTGATGAAATACAGATATCCACTTCTTGACTTAAAAAAAAGAAAAAAGAAAAAAAGACAAATATGTTAGTGACTGATGATCACTTAAACCTTATTGGTAGTTTAGGCGTATAAGATTTTAAGTTTGATAATTTGATGTGTTCATTACAAACGGTGAGATATATTTTGAAATTGTAAAGAGTCATATATAAGTATGTGGAGTTTTGTTTTTGAAAAACAATAATATGTAATGGAGGAGGAATTTTTTCTTACTACAAAAGCCTATAACTAGAAGCTCAAATATAGTGAGGCAAGAGCCAGCCCGTTTGAGATGGCATGTGTCTTCTCGTGATAGGAGATCCATAAAAAGAGCCTGTCATAGAAACTTTATAGAGAGTGGCAGCCCACGTGAGCAACTATGATTACCAAAGCCACAAACGGACGGTCCTAAAAGTGGAAGGAAAGGATAAAGAATTGGTCAAGCTTAGTCCAATCGAAAGGGGACAAGTCTGACAGAGCCGACGCTTGGTGAAAGAGTGGATGAGACGGATAAGGTCTAAGGATGTCAGGGCCTGGATTGCAAAAAAGCCTAGGGCCCAGCAAGCCCTAAGGCCGAAGAGGAAGAAAAAGGATATAGGGGAGAAAAGGGAGAGAGGGAGAGGTACGCAATCTTTCTCTCTCATAATAGAGCCAATAAACAAAAAATATAGAAAAATAACGATTAACAAAGTCATCGGAGAAATCCTCCTACAAGGAAGACCCTGTGTCCGAGTCTTTTTTTTTTTTTTACTTATAGGAGGAAGGAAGGAGTGTTTGAGCCTTTCAACCTGTGCCAAGCACTGATCCTCGGGCTCCTAGCCTAGTGAACTTTGTGATAGGCCGGTTAAATTTAGCTTCATCAATATGATTAGCTCAATTGGGCTCAAAAGCTCAAACTAAAAAATTAAAAAGTGTATTCTGAGAGTACAATATATGTGTGCCTTTATATATGTATTCGATCTCATTTTCATTTTTCTTTGGATCTTGATGCGTTTTATTTTACAGGAATTCACGTTTATTACTTTTATTATATTTAGTACTTGTATGTGTTACATAAAGCCCAGATTCAGTTCCATAAGGCCCAACAGCCACATCTTCAAGATGAAAAACTACAAGGTTGAGCTATTCTCAATCCAGAATTAAAAGAAAGATAGGACCGATTGTCTGCTCGTTGAGTTCCGAGTCTCTGTCTATGATCGGGATGTTTGGCTTTCAAATCTCCTGGAGCAATTATTCCATGGTCGCAAAACAAGGGCCTTGGACAGGAACCACATTTTATCCTACGTAACTATTTTACATATAAACTCTAACTACTGTAAATTGAATATACACGTGTGATAGAATAAAAATGTTGTCCCATATTAGAAAGAAGTAAAAAATGTGGGTGGTTATAGTATAGGTGAGCTCTAACCTATAACTAAGCATAAACTTTGAAGTTGGATGACGTCCCTATATGTTATATTACGAGCGCCACAAGAAGACTCCCCAAAGTGTTTATCTCTCCAACACTACGCTTTCCTAGGAATTAATAAGAGAAACTTGGGCCTAATTGGTTACATGTAAACAGTGTATTAAACTATATATAAACTTCGATAGATTTACTTAAAATAAGAGAAAACGATTATATTTTGCAAGATACAGTCTTCAAACATATTCATTAATGTCATCGGCTGTTATACGTACGGTTTCAAATAATTGACTGAGTTGGGAGCACAATGACAAATCCTAGATACTCGAATTATTTACACAATATATAATAACATGAGTTAAGTCAATAATTCACTTGGAGATAGAGAACTTATTAATTTTATTCAAATAGAACACAAGCTCTTTCTAGGTAATAACATTTTAAAATTCAATTTGAAAAACGTCCATAATAAGTATGAACTTTCAACTGATTTATATCATTTTTGTGATAAATCATCCCTACATGACAGGGTGACAGGAATAAAATCAGGTACTACTAAAGTCTCCCTGACTAGTATTATTACAAAACTCAAAACTACATATTATTTTGGAACGTGACAACTGATATAACTGCTAGCAAGTCCAGCTCCCACGCCCATCCTGTGAAGCCTCCAGTTGGAATTTGAACCATAATATTGATCAGCTTATGAATGAAATTCAGAAGATAAAGAAAATAGATAAATAGATGAAAACATATAAATGTATGTATGCATGTATGATGTATGTGTATAATGATTTTCATTTTGCTTGTGGACGGACTTGGAAGGAAATTAAGTGGGGTATATTTACAAGGGATCATGTCTAGTTACATGGCATACATACATGCAAGTATACATGACAAGTACCAAAAAAAAAAAACAAAATATACACAAGTACATATGATGTATCTTCATGCACCCATATATACCTACATATATACATCTAGTTATAGATATATTTTGACTTACATGGATACAAAACCTAATATTAAACAAGCAAGTAATCATGAAAAAACAAAAAAAGGATCACATTGAGCGAGAAAAGGCTAATTAATTACCACTACGTACTTACAATCCTTGTAGTAATGAATGTTAACAAATTATTCTTTGGGGTACAACTTTGAACGAATGTCTTTGTGGTCTATTTTTTAGACATATGGTTCTTCTTATCCACCACAAGTTAACTAATTAACGGAAAACCGATATGGAGTCAGGGTTAAGATGTCCATTATCTAGGTCAGATAGCCTATCTCGGACCTCGTTCCTATTAGCTAATCGGCTAATTTTTGGTGGACAAGAGGATTCATATGTCTGAAAAATGGACTACATGGACCAGCAAGTTCAAAATTTGCTGTGGGTTTTAAAGTACACATTATAAGCAAGGTAATTGAGGTACTAAAGTTTGCTAACAAAAAATTGCCTCAATAACGCTTAACATAAGAATTTGTGTCAATATCTAATTAGCAACTTGTACTCTAAGGATTATGTGTGTTTTTTATGCTATGGTAATACAATATTATGCACATCAGTTCTTAATTTTTTGTTCTTACCGAACTTAATGCATGTTCATACAGATTTCTAAGAGTAAATGGGGAGAAATATGCACTCCAATGTTCAGATCAATGAATAGAGAAGATGTTTAGAAACACTTTACCGATCCAAAACTGAAGTTCAGGGATTCTGCAAAGATATGATCATATCATCTGAAGGAGGCTTAATTATCTTGATATTCTCTTCATAACACTTCACTAAGCATTTTGGAATACCGCGTGGATTTTCTAGTATGCGTTTTGCTACGCACATTCCGAGCTCAGCGTGCTTTGGGTCGTCAATGTACTTGTATGAATCCAGAATTTGCAGAAAGGGAGAACTGATTGCATGCTCATCGAGTTCCGAGTCTTTAATCGCGACGTTTGACTTTCAAATCTCCTAAAGCAATTATTCCATGTTCGCAAAACAAGGGCCTTAGACAGGAATCACATTTTACACGACATAACTATTTTACATGTAAACTTTGACTACTATGCGCTGAATATACACGTGTGATATTAGGGTAAAAATATTGTTCCATATTAGAAAGAAGTCATAAACGTGGGTGGTTATAATATAACTAAGTTTAAGTTTTTAGGTTGAATGATGTCTCTATATGTTATATTAGACTCCCCAATGTGCTTGTCTCCTCCAACACTATGCTTTCTTAGGAATTAATAAGAGAAACTTGGGCCTAATTGGTTACGTGTAAATTGTGTGTCACTATATATAAACTTTGATAGATTTATCATGTGTACCAGATTTTTCAGCTCCTTCAAAAAAATGAAAAAAAAGCAAATGACAAAGAAGAATTTTTAGTTTTTTTTTTTTGTATTTTAATACCACTTGGCCTACCCTATCAGATAGCCAAGGCTTACAGGAAATATTAATCATTGCTTTTTTGGCAAGCGAGAGAAATTTGTTGCACCGGATTTTTGTGAACTAAGCTGAAACCAACTTGATCTAATTAGAAAACATATTGATTAGGCTGGGGAGCGTCACGGCAAACCCTTGGATACTTAAACTAATTCCACATCCTAAGTATTAATTAAGTCAAAAACTCATTCACACATAATATGATTCGAATACACACCTACACATTGGATATGATTCATCCTATAGTAAGAGTCTGTCTTTTCAACTATTTGAATTGTCGCCTTTGAAAGTGATCAAGTAGTCATATTTATCAAAAATAAATTAGTATAATACAGAATACAAATATTTCAGAGGGAGAGTATTTCAAATTTCTTTATCAAGCTGTAGGATATGTATAGCGAAAAAGGACATCTCTTAATACTGCGAATTAATAGGGTTTTGGTGAAAAGGGAGGAAAAACCCTTCAAAACTAAAGTGATGGAAAAGTAGGAAAGTTAAAAGAGAAATACATTTATGGCATCCCTTCAGCTTAACTGAAATTCCCATGAATTAGAAAATTTTATGGAATATGAATACATACTAGCTGTCATAACACTTTCAAGATTAACATTGAAGAAAGACTGTGGATGATGAAAATTTAAATCCTAATGACCGTTTTACCCCTGGTCCAAACAGAACAGAAAAAAAAAAAAAAAACCTAATCGAAAATTAGAGCTCATCATGGACGTGGCAAAAAAAACCACATTGGACTGGCTACTCCCACTGAGGCCAAGAATATTGATTTTTGTTTAAATTTATTCTCTCAGTGGTCTGGTCAAGCTCCAAATGCTCAAAAATCTTCCATTCTCATCACAGTTAATACTGACCGTTCTATCAGAGAACGTTTTGGTTTCTTACCTATGTCCACCTCTTCTCACCATCTGGGTCTGCCCTTAATGTTGCTAGGATCCAAATCTACAGCTTTTAAGGATTTCGAACATCGCATTGAACGCAAAATTTCTAAGTGGAAAGGCAAGCTTCTGTCTCAAGCAGGGAGAACTATGTTGATTAGATCAGTTGCTTCAGCTATTCCAATATATGGTATGTCATCTTTTTTGATTCCTCAATCAATTTGCAACACGATTGATTCCCAACTTAGGAAGTTTTGGTGGGGTTATCGAACAGATGGCAATAGACACCTCTCTCTTCACTCTTGGAATAAAATCTGCACTCCTAAGATAGTAGGTGGCATGGGTATAAAGAAAATGAAAGATATGAACTTGACGCTTATTTCCAAAATGGGCTGGATGATGACTTCTTCACAACATCAACCATGGGTTAATTGTCTTCGAGCCAAATACCTCAAAAATGTAGAATTTATGCAGGTGGATAGAAAAACTTCCTCCTCTTGGATATGGAAGGGACTACTATCAACTCGCTCTATTCTTTCTCAAGATCGTTGTTTCTTAGTGGGTAATGGTAAATCAATCCGCACTTGGCTGGATCCTTGGATTCCCCAATTACCTTCTTTCAAACCTCAGCCTCTCATTGGCTCTCAAATATTGGATTCAGCATCTTTGGTCAGTCACTTAATTATTGATTCTCCTAGATCTTGGAAGGTTCATCTGTTAAACAACACTTTCGACAGATCAACAGTTGCAAATATTCTTCAGATACATCTCCCTCCTCCTGGCACAATGGATAAAGAGGTCTGGACTCCTGATTCCAAAGGTCTTTTTATAGTCAAATCAGCTTACAGGTTAATCTCCTCAGATAGCTCATTAGTGTTGGCAAATGGACCATCTATCGACTGGAAAATATTATGGCAACTGAAAATGCATGAGAGATTGAAATTTTCTTTTATGGAATGGCTTCCTCCCCACTCGCCATCGAATTGCTATGAATTTACAATCATCTTTTCAGGATGATTCAAATTGTCTCTTCTGTGGTGATAGTTCTGAAACTCTTCAACATCTTTTGTTCTCCTGTTCTTATGTACTTCTTCTTTGGGTCTATCACCCTGGGCTTTAAATTTCATCATAGCTCTGTGCAGGAATGGATACAATGCATTTTAGTACCTTCAAGACTTCTTGGTATTTCAACCCGTGATAGTCATTCCTTTCAGTTGTTTGATGTTCTGTTATTAGATTCAGTGTGGATGGCTAGAAATAAACTGTTGCACGATTGTATTCGAATTGATCTTATGATGCTTCTTCAGCAAATCCTGCATACTCATCAGGAACATAGAGCAGCATGGCAAGTTGCGCCAAAACTTCTTCAAAAAGTTCAAGCATCCTCATTTCTTCCAGGCAACTCTCTCCGCATAACATTTGATGTCGCAATAGCATCTTTCTCTATGAGTGCAGTTATTATGTTTCACTCCAATGGGGATATTTTGCGTGCCTAGACCCAAGAATCTAGTACTACTGATCCATTTGTCGGAGAAGCGGAAGTTGCTTGGTTGGCCTTGACTAAAGCATCAGGTCTACATATTTCCACCTTACTCTTTCAAGAAGATTCGCAATTTTAATGGAAAGCATTCTATTACCCTACCTGCAAGGATCCACGACCAATTTGGTCATCCCCTGGAAGATTGCATCGATTATCCATAGCTTCCAACCGCTCTTTTCCTCCATTCCTTCTTTTTCTCCCTCTTATATTCCTCAAGCTGACAATTTGGAAGCTCAGTCATTAGCAGCCTGGGCGGCTGCCCACTCCTTTTCTGGAGACGTTCCTGCACCTTTTCTTCTTAATAGAAGCTTATGGAAGTTCAATGGTGTTAAACCTCCATAGCTTTGGCTTTTTTGGTTTTTTGGTTTTTTTTTATTGCTTTCTCGTTGTAGTTCGTTGCTTGCTTTTGATTTACATCATGTTCAAAAAAAAAAAAAAAACACATTGGGATGCTCCTTGATACGCTGTTCATAGCAATCCAATAAACATGTTGGAATACCACGCACATTTGAAAATATCATTTCATATCAATGTGCCAAACACCATTCAAGTTCAGCATGCTTTGGGTCGTCGGGGTTATCCTTATGGATATCCAGGCATTCTTTAAAACTTCGTGAAATGCACTTCTTAAACTTAAGCACGTGGAGTGGCCAACTTTTTTAAAAAAAATAAATTAAGTTCAAACTTTTGGTAAATCAATTTTTTAGCCATGGTTAGAGCTAGCGACAGTACAGAGCCACAGAAAAAGGCCCAATAGCGCGCGCCTCAGTTCAGTCGGCTAGACAAACAACAAAAATAAAGATAAGTGTGTTCTTTTCATGAAATCTTTAGGATGAAATTGTGAATATTTAGGTGATGTTAAATATATATATGCGTGCAAAAGTTGTTAAAAGGATTGATATTGTAAAAAAGTAATAAAGTGTTGTATTAAAATACGTGTATTTTGATGTTTGGATTGTAAAAATAAAAGTAGATACAAATCCTATAAAAAAGCTCAACACGAACATTAGGGTGTTTGTCAATTTTGAAGTTGGTCAGGGGCACATATATATTAACTCTCTTTTCTAGGTAATTACATCTTAAAATTCAATTTGTGATCAATCATCCATTCAAAGGAATAAAATCAAGTACTAGAATCCCCCTAATAATATTAAGAAAAATATATTTTCACTTTTTAAGCCGATTTTAAAAAATTCACTAGGTTTTAAAAAAGAATATTTTTACGCACGTAGATTAAACCAAAGCTCTCACCCAGTTACATATGACATGTGCCTTAAAAAATAAAATAAATAAAAAATATTATTTAACACTAAAATTCCAACTAAAAAATCTAAAAATCTAAACAAAATTTAGGAAAAAAAAAAGAGTCAGGGGTGGGAAGTTCCCATTTTGCATATGTTGTGCATATTATTTTTAAGAAACGAAATTTGTGTTGTAGTTTGTCTTAATTATGCAACCGGCTCGAATGCATCAAATTACCTTGTTGGAAAATAATTGACTAAGTTGGGAGCACAATAACAAATCCTGGATACTCGAATTATTTACACAATATATAATATCAGTTAAGTCAATAACTCACTTGGAGATAGAGAACTTATTAATTTTATTCAAATAGAACACAAGCTCTTTCTTAAGTATAAACTTTCAACTGATATCATTTTTGTGATAAATCATCCCTACATGACAGGGTGACAAGAATAAAATCAGGTACTACTAGAGTCTCCCTGAATAGTATTATTACAAAACTCAAAACTACATATTATTTTGGAACGTGACAGCTGATATAACTGCTAGCAAGTCCAGCCCCCACGCCCATCCTATGAAGCTTCCAATTGAAATTTGAAACATAATATTTGATCAGCTTATGAATGAAATTCAGAAGATAAAGAAAATAGAGAAATAGATGAAAACATATAATGTATGTATGATGTATATAATGATTTTCATTTTGCTTGTGGACGGACTTGGAAGGAAATTAAGTGGGGTATATTTACAAGGGATCATGTCTAGTTACATGGCATACATACATGCAAGTATACATGACAAGTACAAAAAAAAAAAAAAAAAGATACACAAGTACATATGATATACCTTCATGCACCCATATATACCTGCATATATACATCTAGTTATAGGAATATTTTGACTTACATGGATACAAACCTAATATTAAACAAGCAAGTAATCATGAAAAAAAAAAAAAGGATCACCCTGAGCAAGAAAAAGGCTAATTAATTACCACTACGTACATACAATCCTTGTAGTAATGAATCTTAACAAATTATTTTTTGGGGTATAACTTTGAACGAATTGGTTTTTGTGGTCTATTTTTTAGACATATGGTTCCTCCTATCCACCAAAAGTTAACCGATTAATGAAAGACTGATATGGGATCAAGGTCAAAATGTCCATTATCTAGGTCAGATAGTTTATCTTGGACCTCGTTCTTGCTAGTCAGCTAATTTCTGAAAAATGGACTACATGGACCAGCAAGTTCAAAATTTGTAGGGGGTTTTAAAGTACACAATGATAAGCAAGGTAATTGAGGTACTAAAGTTTGCTAATAAAAAATTGCCTCAATAACGCTTAACATAAGAATTTTTGTCAATATCTAATTAGCAACTTGTACTCTAAGGATTATGTGTGTTTTTTATGCTACAGTAATACATTATGCACATCAGTTCTTAATTTTTTGATATTACCGAACTTAATGCATGTTCATACAGATTTCTAAGAGTAAATGGGGAGAAATATGCACTCCAATGTTCAGATCAATGAATAGAGAAGATGTTTAGAAACACTTTACCGATCCAAAACTGAAGTTCAGGGATTCTGCAAAGATATGATCATATGATCTGAAGGAGGCTTAATTATCTTGATATTCTCTTCATAACACTTCACTAAGCATTTTGGAATACCGCGTGGATTTTCTAGTATGCATTTTGCTACGCACTTTCCGAGCTCAGCGTGCTTTGGGTCGTCAATGTTCTCCTTATGGATTTCAATGCACTCTGCAAACGCTTCTAGAATACACTTCTCAAACCTGAACACGTGAAGCGGCAGCCTATTACTTTCCTCACAACTCTGGATTTTATTTTCAAGAAATTCAGCGATTGGGCTTTGAACTTCATCATGATCAAGTTCATAAGAATTATGATGAGGAGGTGGGATTGAAATTGAAGAGGCAGGGTCGAGGTGATCATTAGCTTGCACTTCAACGAGAGCAATTAGGATAACAAGCAATCCCAGCAGCGCCATTATAAGTACTTTTCTAGTATATGGGCTAGCCATCACTTTAAATTTTCTGATCACTCTATGGAAACTATGTAAATGATTAATGTGTGAATTAGTTTAGGTTGGAATGATATATATATAAGTACTAAACGCTTAGAGCGAATTTTTTTATATAGGACAGCTGGGTGAGTAATTTGATGCTCTTGAGAAAAAGTCGATAACTCTTAGGTCTTTAATAAGTAATTTTTATTTAATTAGGTGTCATTTAAAAATTGAGACTTTGGGAACACTTCGGTTTAATTTGGGTTTCGGTTAATTAATTTAAGTGACGTCTTTTGGGTAGCTAGCTAGGGTCATTATAAGATCCCAAAATTGAGTTAATTTCTTTGTTAACAAGAGAATCTATCAAGAGTTGATTACCACGAACAACTAAAGAGCCACGGTTTATTAATAAAAATATTTTATACAAAGACCCACCTAAAATTAACATTTAATTGAGAAAAAAACATAATTGGTTTGGAAAACGTATATATATATATATATATATATATATATATACATCTTAAGCAAGCTGGTAAAATGGTCTTATTGGTATAACACTTTCTAAAGGTCGTTTACTGGAGAGTCATAATTTAATATGCGGTAAAGAATTAGTCATGACGCAATACGCATGGTACACAATCGTTTAAAATAGTAAAACTTCAATTACGTCGAATGATTGCACGCACCATTTGGAAACGATCTGAAAATATGAAAATATAAGCCATATAATTATGACACATTAATTTAGAAAACTGTCACATGATTAGATAAAATAAAATTAAAAGTTAAAAATTAAAATTAAAAGTTTATTCAAAGAGTACAATATATGTGTGCCTTTATGTATGTATTCGATCTCATTTCATTTTATTATAATTAGTAATTGTATGAGTTACATAATGCCAAGATTCAGTATCAGATAGCCAAGGCTTACAGAAATATTAATCATTGCTTTTTTGGCAAGCGAGAGAAATTTGTTGCACCGGATTTTTGTGAACTAAGCTAAAACGAACTTGGCCTAATTAGAAAACACATTGATTAGGTTGAGCGCGATACGGCAAACTCTCAGATACTTAAACTAACTCTAGATCCCGAGTATTAATTAAGTCAAAAACTTACCTACAAGCAGTAAGATTCGAATAAATACCCACGCATTCGATATGATTCATCCAATAGTAAAAGTATATCTTTCCAACCATTGAGTCGTCACCTTTGAAGGTGAAGTAATCATGTTTATCAACCACAAATTAGTATAATACAGGGTACAAAAATTTCACAGGGAGGAGTAATTCAAATTTCTTTATCAAGTAGGATATGTATAGCGAATTTGGTGAAAAGGGAGGAAAACCCCTTCAATACTAGAGTGACGGAATATATAGTGTTAGAAATTTTTTGGCACATCCCTTCAGCTTAACTGAAATTCTCATGACTTGGAAAGTTTTATGGAATATGGATACATACTAGCTCTCATAACACTTTCAAGATTAACATCGAAGAAAGACTGTGGATGGTGAAAATTCAAATCCCAATGACCGTTTTACCCCAGGTCAAAACAGAACCAAAAAAAAACACCAAATCGAAAATTAGAGCTCATGGATGTGCAAAAAAAACCACATTGGGATGCTCCTTGATACGCTGTTCATAGCAATCCAATAAACATGTTGGAAAACCACGCACATTTGAAAATATCATTTCATAGCAATGTGCCAAACACCATTCAAGTTCAGCAAGCTTTGGGTCGTCATGGTTATCCTTATGGATATCCAGGCATTCTTTAAAACTTCGTGTAATGCACTTCTTAAACTTAAGCACGTGGAGCGGCCAACTTTTTTCACAGATCTCGATTTTATTTTTAAGAAAATCACAAATTGGGCTATGAAGTTCATCATCAAGCTCATAGGAATATCGAGGAAGCTGTGGAATCGATGCTGAAGAGGGATATTGCAAAGAGGTAGGGGCAGTACGGCCATTAGCTTGCACTTTAACAAGAGTAATTAGGATAAGCAACTCCATCAGCATGATGAACACCATATCTTTTCTAACATAGCTGCTACCCATCCCTAATTCTCTCACTATATGGAAACTAATTTATTGTGTGAAGTTTAAATAAGTTTGAACGATACTTGAGGCTTCTTCTTTTATATGCAAATGAACGGTTAGATTTGCCCTTTTAGGAAAAGATGATGTTTGGAGAATTAATTAGTTATCTTAATTTCTTCAATTAATGTTGTTTAAAAATTGATGAATTTTGAAAGTAGGGTCATTCTTCAATTAAGTGGCTTTTTGTTTTTGGTTGAAGCAATAATTTTTTTTAATAGGGTCATGAGCTTTTAAAATAATAATATATCATTTTGTTAGAGACCCGGTCAAGCCCACCAAAACAACTCCCCCAACCGTCAAGTGATTTGCACACGACCTCATTAATTGATCCTCCAAGGTAACGCACGAGCTTAAGATATGGATCAAACACAAAGATGAAGAACTCCACAGGTTGTATATATCTAACTCAAAATGCTGATGTTCAGAATCAGATATATGATTATGGATGGGCAGAAATCCATAGCTTGAATCAGTGTATTGCTTCCTACTCACATCAGTGTATTGTAATTAGTGATAAAGTTAAAGCTTTAACTTACTTTTAAACTTTAGCAGCGCTGCAGCAAGCAGATTATGAGGGCTGATGTCTCTCACTCTTCAGGTAGACTGCTCTCATCAAACCACCGAGGAGGATCAAATCCAGACCCACCTGAAAAAGTACCAAAAAAATCATACTACAAGCTTCGTATGTGTCTTGTATTGTGTGTTGATAAAGACCACAGAAAAATATGTTCATGATTGATGATTACCAAGAGGATTGCAACGACATAGGCGCCAAGCAGTTAAGACAGTACCCTTGAGAACTCCATACTTCTTGTAAGCTTCCATGGAGTACTCACTACACGTTGGAACATAACGACAACTCTTCGGCAAAAGGGGCGAGATCTCCCCTGTTTAATTTAGGAGAAGTCCTAAGTTTTACGGAAACAGGAAAATGAAAAGAGCAAAACATCGACCCGTTCAGAAATTTAGGAATTTTAAGCACAAAAGACTCACTTTTGTAGAATTTCAGCATAGATATTGCAGCTTTAACTCCTAAATCGTTCACCTCATCATCGGCTGGTTCTTGCACATTTCCTGGATTTGAGTCTTCTTTGTTCAATTTATAGTAAACGATTGACCGTCGGTGGTGTTGAGTGTTGATGGCAGCGAAATCGGTCAACCTACGTTTTCGATTGAAACCAGAGCAAGAGCTGCAGGGTTCGAAATCGGGGTATCGGGAGTGAGCCACTGAAGGGAACAGCTTCTGGCTGTTGAGGGATAAAACAGCCGCCATGACACTGCCTCACGCCGTAGCAAGAACGACAGTCCTCTTCTATATCCGGCCCATGGGCCGTGAGCTCTTTCATCCATCCAATTATTCCAAACACGCGTGTAAAATTATTCTGGAAAAATTAAAATGATTAACTCAGCTGAGCTCAAAATAGAGTGAGAGTATATTTCACACTTTAAACCTTGAGGCAACTGAGCCTACTGGTTTATATATTGCCCAAAAGCAACATGTAATATTCTCATTTTCCCATACTTTCTTTTTGGTCCTTATGGGTTATGATTTACTAAAAAAACATTTTTATTGTTCTTACCTTTTTCTCAGTTACTTGGATCCAAGAGTCCTATAAGGCAGCCCTTTTTCATGACAAGAAACTACAAGCTTGTGCTTTTCTCAATTCAGGAACAGAAAAGAAGCGATCATATCCTTAATTTCCGCACATTTACAGTGAACTGCTAGACCTCCTGAAGGAAGACCGTGTTCGTAAAACAAGTGCCCTGGCAAGTAATTTGAACAAGGTCACAAATAAAACATAATTATATTATTTTCTAGGCAATCGGCAGGATATCTCTGCGGTTTGGGAGAGGGAGTTGATACTAGACCTTCCCCCACCAAAGGGAGTGCCAGTTGATCCAAGGCTTTGTAGCAACATAATCCTTTTACTTGTGATCGCTTATGATGCAGATTAACTTCCGCATAGATTAGGGCTTATAACCTCATCAACACTATTGGATTAAGAAGCATGGCATACATAAGTTCAGGAATCTTTCTATAAATAGTTAATAGGCTTCCTGGTTGCCGTATGTTCAACATAGTCAACACGGCCTCTTATGACAATAGTTAACAATGTCTCAAAACGTTCTCTAAGACCAAGAACAATGACCAACAAGATTTAGAAACGGGTAGTAATCTGGGAAAAGAGACCCTTAAAATCCTTTGTCGGTGTACCGACACCCTCCAGCTTTGATGCCAGGTCAAATGCCTTGAATTTGGCCTCCTCAAACTGTAATGCCTGTTAAAAAGAAAGAAGCACAGAGATCTACTTAGTAAAACTGACACATGCCGGCGCATATCAAATGCTGCGTTTCGTGTAACAAGAGAAGTACGAGTCACAGATCCATAAAATTAACAAAGCACAATTGCCCTGAACAATACCTGAATGCACACTTCTGCCACATCAGCCCTGGAAATGGTTCTTGTCTCTGTCTGAAGTAGCTCGTCATCCTTTCCAACAAGTAATTCTCGGACACCTCCTTCTTTATCCTGGAGGCCTCCAGCCCTAAAATCCCCAGAAAGGTGGTCAATGTCAATGGGCAAGTGACAAAAGGGAAATAACATAATGATAAATTCTCAAAACCACTCATTGAATTACTAAATCACGAAAGAGTATGTGGATTATTCAAGTAAAGTCCAAAGATAGAATTTGACTCTCAGACAACCTACAAACAGAAAGAAAATGTTTCATTAACGCTGTACAATTTGATCCTTCAATCAAGAATTGAAAGATATAGATGTATCAAATAGTTTTTCTCTACCATAGTAATTCAAGAACATGAAACTATTGCAGCTGACACGGAGTAACTGAAAACAGGGATCACCACCATTGGGTAAAAGCCCATTCATATTTGAGCCAAGGGCTCCATTATTGAAGTTGCAGAGAGATTGTCAGTGCTGTGTGCTATAGACAGATTACTAGAGTGCAACATGAGAGAGACTCTCAGCTGCACGATAATGCCTGGAAATTGACGTGAATGTAAAACTAACTGAAGAATGAAACGCAGAATATAAATGATATTTGGACAAAGGAAACTTACAATCACACCAAAACGGTAACTTATACCTCAAAACAAATTACAAGGGCAGTTGGCTTTCTAAAAAGAAACAGAGGAAAAAAAGTAGAAGAGAAGAAATGGAATTACTCTTTGCACTACCCAACAACCAGGCCTTTTTCAATGTTCTCTCCAAGTTATCAACTTCATCACGTTACACAAAACTACCAAAAATTTGCAATGTGCAAAGCCCATAAAGGTTTGGCCATTAAAGATTGTACCAGGTCCATTTTTCTTTCTAGGGGGAATTTTAATTGAAAGTGAGCATTGCAAATATCCTGTAGTTTGATGACGCAATATGATGAAGTTGGCATTTTTAAGGCAGCATGGCAAACATTCCTAGGCTAACCATACTCTTGCCGCTTCAGTATCCCTAGAACAAATGATACCAAGTCGCCCGCAAAGAATGGGGGGATGTTAATTGTCTTAAAATAATTAACAGAACAGTAAATATAATTGAAATAAAAGCAAAAGGTTGGTGGATAATAGTGAACAGAAAATGTTAGGTATTGGCAACAAATTTGGGTGGGAAAAAACTATGGATCCATTAGCATGTAACAGAGATGTGGCTATTAGGGTTATCCTCCTCCCGAGCTCATCTCATGGGGTGATACAAGTTATATGAAAACAACTTCAGGGAATAATACATACAATTATGGATGTAGTCCATATGTACTTCGCTTATATGCGAGAGGAAAAACTACAAAATTTTATAACTTAAAAACCGTTTATCCCAAGCAGCATAAGAGAAAACACAAGCATAGAAACAGGTCTACCTTATAATGGTGTACGGAACACCAGAGTCAGCCAAATATTGCTCAGCCTTTCTCTTCCATACCTGTAATATAGTAACCAAGATAAGATACTCAAGAATTACTTGTTTGTCAACCACAAAAGTAACTGAAACGAAGCAATTTTGACATAAAATATGTGAAGGGATCACGAACCAATATGTTGCCGTTACCCAAGCTGTTCAGTGGGTGATTTGGAGTTTTTCCACCCATAGACCCAACCAACACAATTTGCTTCACTCCCGCAGCCTTAGCTGCCCCACAGATCAAATAATTCAGAGAAATAAAAGTGCAGCAAACAAAATTCAATGGTGAAAAAGAAGGAACGCAAATGCTCACCAGCATCTATTTGATTTTTCTGCCCAATCCAATCAACCTAATAAGCAAAACTATTAAGACAACGTTAACCATTTGGTCAATATTCAAACACTCTCCACATGGGTGATTCACCGGACCCCATATGCGAGGTTTTAAGTATATTAAAAGGGAATGAGATCCATCTACGAAAGATTAGTTTAATAATCTAACCAATATTCTAATCAAACTGAAAACGAAACCATAACGCAGTCCAAAGAACCAGAATGCAGTGATAACCTGTTCAGGGTAAGCTCCGTCGTCGAAACAGAACTCGGGTCGTCCACCTTTGGTTGGGTCAAACCCAGGCTTCATCTTGGGCACAGCGCTTGTGAGAATTACGAGGGCATCGACACCTTGGATCGCAGGAACTAGGGTGCTGGCATCCCTTATATCCGCGACAAAAATGTCATCTGCTCCACCAATTTTCCCCTTGCTCTCTTCTGTACGAACGAGACCTCTAGCGACATACTGCTCTGACCTTTCCTTCAACTTCCCATACACTATTTGGCCTGCCAAACAAACGTTCAAATCAGAAACTTTTCCCCGAGAAAAGCAGAAAAACGAACAAAGAAGATAGAGAAAGGAAGGGATGGGGCACCTGTTCTTCCCCCAGCTCCTGTAACAAGGACCGTGCTTCGAGCCAAATCCGACATTACTGCTGATACCGCTCTAACTCCTCTGAAGCCCCTTTTCTGAGGAAATGGGGAAGAAGAAGCAGCGAAATAAATGCGGGAGGTTGTCGAAAATTCCGGAACTATTATTGATAGTGAGCTGTGTTTATGACATTGACCGTAGGATGATGAAGAGGGCCTCGTAGTAGTTGTTGTAGGGAAGCCCAATGGGACACGTGTAACGATGGCCATCGAGAAAAGACTAGTAGAATGGACAGCTATCCATCCAGGTCCGGCCGTCGTTGAGATTCGGAGACTTCACCTATCTGCTTTGCTACCGGAGCTTGTCGTTGATCAGGTCCGTTTGCTTCGAATTCTCTTGCCTCTTATCCAACCTTATCTTCGTTGTTTATCGTCCCGGTGCGTGATTTCACGCTCTATGTTCCGAAGTTCTATTCGGTGCTAGATGATTCTTCTTAATATTTCTTCAAATTTTTTTATCTGTGGATAATTAGGAGATCCGTTGCAATTTGCATTTATGCCCCCGGCCGAGACAGGATCTTGCTTAGTTGAAAATCCGAACACTAAAAACTAATGCCCAATTACTCAAACCAGGCTCACAATGCCACGAGTAAAAATACATCTCAATGTCTCTAGCACGAAAACAACACAACAAAAGCCTCTCCTCTCTCTCTCTTTCCCTTTAGGTTTAGGTAGAGCTGTAAATGAGCCGAGTCAAGTCGAGTATTGATATATATGTTGAGCTCGAACTCGTCTCGTTTAACACATATAGCTCGAGCTCGAATAAAGCTCGAAAACTCATATTCGAACTCGGTTTGTTAAATTTTAAACAAGCTCGAGCTCGACACAAAATAAACAAAGGAGCTCAGCTCGACTCGACTTGACTCGAGCTCGAACTTATTTTGTATTTTTAAAATTAGGGAGAACCTTTTCAAGATTTGAAATTGCCATATTTTTGCGCTCAAAATTTTGGCCCTAATTAAAAAAAATTACAAAATAATCTCTCTCCTCGTTACCATGTAATTATGTATAAAAGTTCTAAATTTATGATCTAAAGTATAATTAATATAGGCCAATAGTAGAGACATCTATTCCTAAAGATAGATGTTGCTCTTAGCTTATGAATTACGATAGTTATATTTTGACTCGATAAAATCTCAATAGTAAATTTGTCATCAAGTATAGACTACTCTATGTCTTAAGGTATACTAAACATGACCTATTAATTAAATTAGAGTTGCTTCCATGCTTATCTGCTATTCCACAATAAGGAACTACTCTAATCTTAACCTTCTATGTACAAAATCAAGTTTTGTTATTTATACTTTTGTCAAAATTTGATATATATTGAATATCTAGATCATTAGATCGTAATGATGAAGTTACGAAGATGAAGATTAGTGGAATTTCTTATGAAAGAATTTTTAACTTCATATTAACTATATAAATATACGAATGACCATGAATTACTAAGAAAATATTAAACTAACATGAAACACATATAAATTGAAGTAGCTAAATTTTTAAATAAATATAAAATGGCAAAGCATGTCATTACATATATGTAATTATAACATAGAAATTAAGATAACAGCTCTTGTAGAGTGTTTCAAACTTAAATTAAAATGCATAACAATGTGTATGAATAGATATACATACATTAATATCAAACAAAATGACAACCTATTAAAAATATTTTGTTTTATATAAATGAAAAAATATTTAATTACATATGTTATAACAAATATATTAAATCAAGCTTAAACTAAAATGCATAACAAAATATATACTTATGTATTCAAAAATGACATATACATATACACATAACGTAACTTAATATGATAATATTATAAAAATGTAATATAAACCATAACACATGCATATATACATTATATATATATAGTAAGAATATAAATATATTTTTATTAACATGTATCTTTTTTAATACGAGTTTTTAAATCAGCTCAAATGAGCTGAGTCGAGCTTATATAAGTTTTGTTCGCGACCTTACATCGAGCCGAGCCGAGTTTAACCGAATTTGACTAATTTATTATTCGAGCTAGAAATAGTGTTCGAACTCGACTCGTTAATTAAACGAACCGAGCTTGAGTCAAGCTTATATGAGCCGAGTTCGAGTTGTTCATAAATAGCTCAGTTCATTTATAGCTCTATGTTTAGGTGATTTCTTTGTAGAAATTGGCATTTGCCTTTTGAAAACCATATATTTTAGACACCTTTATGACACGTTAAAAAATTTAGTTGAAGGCTCTTTGAGGTGGTTAAATCAGTTTTCATTCGTTAACAAGTGGTCCTAGCTGGTTCCACCATTGCTTGAGCTGTTGAGCATGTACTTTCGTTTCCGACTCCCTTTTCGTATTAAGATGAGTAATTGCAATGGTACTGCAGCCATAGAAAGTCGGATGTTATATCACAATCCGGTCCTCATGCTGTGCTTATTCAAGCTGGCTTCCCTCTTTCCCCCACCTAGCTAGCTAGCCCTCTCTTTCAGAAAACCAGAACAAGTCCTGCCTTCTAGCTGGCTTCCCTCTTGTTATTCAATTACAAAAAAACACTCGTACAGCAAACAACACAGAACACCACCAGGCCCAACCGCCGGATGTCACAGGCAAAGCGAAATCGGCTATAAGCCGCCCACGAAATAGTAGAAGGACCCAACGTTCAAAACCCAAAAAAGGCTCACAAAGCCCTAACAGAACACGGGGCCGCACGTATCGGCGGCCTGTGATCAGGTTGGTTAATTGTTACAACAGCAATGAATAGACATGTTTTTTTTTCCTTCAAGGGTATGAGATGTTGCGTTTGAGTTAATAATCGTGACGTGCCAAGAATGGGTGACAGTGGCAAGTGATTAGACAACTGACTTAGGATTCGTAAGCCTAGAAAACAAATGACATTATATTAGTGCTCATGTATTTAATTTTGTCATATCAGTACTTATCGTTATATTTTCAAATGGAAAGTAAACATACAGGAAATGAAGAAATAGACATATTATAAATTCAAAGTTTACATAAAAAATATTAAAATGACTTTATGTATTATAGAGACTTTGTTTACTACATAGACATATCTGCAACTCGCGTATATTACAGGAAAATAAAGTGCATTTAAGCCTTCTTTTTATACCTGCTTAAGAGGTCCAGCATAGAAGATTGAGGTTGTACATTATCTCGCTTTTTCCATCCCTTCTATTATGAATGACTTACAGATATGCACCTTATGGTAAATAAATTTGATATTTTATCATTGAGATGAGTTTCAATACTCAAAATACCACTATCATTAAACAAACTAACGAGAGCTGCTGATGAGGCAAACGACACCCACATATTCTCTAATCAGAATGCATTGCGTGTCCCACTAATGCCACGTTGACACCGCGTTGACCAAAAACAAAATTGACAACCTAAAGTGAATAACCGTATAAGTCATTTTGTTCAGATCATCCTCTTCCCTTAAAAGACCACCATTTTCCCCAAATATCCCTGGTACTGCGATGACAATTTCACGGTCCTATTACCTCGACGTTTTGGTCTAATCTTTCTTTGTTCCTGACTTTTTGCGAACAGGAAGCATTGTAAGAATAATGTTCTAAAAATATTTATCTGAATAATAGTTATTTAGATGTCACATGTTTATATTTATTTATTGGGTAATATGATGTGACATAAGATGTTACATAGTTATTATTGAATGATATTATAGAAAAGTTATGCCAATGATTAATGAATCAAAGGAAAGTATGACTCTTCGGTTCTTTGTTCACTTGATATTTTGTTCTAAACCAAGGTACATATTGATGTACGATAGGTCTACACTCGTTGTGCCTCTATTTGATACGATGATGGACTTCGTTATTGAGGTAGTGACCTTAAGCAAACGAGTGATGTAATGTAAGAGTACATGCACTGAACGAGATCAAATATGAATACCTTCTGGAAGTGATCACTGATGTTGAGAAGTATTCAGCATAATTTGTTTATTGTATCCTTAGACCTGAGAGGTTTATACAAATCTTTGTTGTGTACTTGTGCTTTGACTGAGTCATTTGGTGATGATCTTTCTAGGTCAAATATTCCAGATAACGTTGGGTCTTGTACATAATAAATGGGTTTGTATAAATGCTCAATAAGGAATCCATCAGTCTCTTGATGAGATAGTATATTTAATATATCTATATAGGGTTGGACTAGAAAAAGAATCATTGGCCAATGGTATTTTGTGAAAATATTTTTCGAAATTAATATATATGTTATATATTATTTGTGAAATTATTTTGAAAACAATTGATAGTCCAACGAGTTACAGATTGTGAATTGAGAATTATATGAGTTAGGGACTTAATCGGTGATATGATTCAGTCCTATTGACTCATGTGGAATATAATGTGGAAAGGATAAATAAACGAATAATTGTTAGCAAAAAGGATTTCACAAATCAATCTCAAATATCGGGGGTAAATTGTGATATGTTAATGAAGATGATCACAATTAGTAGAAGCTCAAAATTCAGAATAAAGAATATAAGGAGTTAATGGAAAAATAGTTTTTTCATGTGATCCTACGGCCGAGATCTGAGGTCCCTAACGATCCCACGCCATATCACAGCTAGGTTCAGAAAAAAAACTAAAGATATCTTTTTCCGACAATTAGTCATTATGACTTTGAGAAAGCCTGTGACGACTATGATTTGTGCTACTAAATCGTGAAATCAAAGACTCAAGGTGTAAGATCAACAAGACTCGAAGATTATCGAAGATTAGAAATTCAATCCCAGATAAGTTTAAGATCGTTTTTTAAATCAAGTAAATATGATAATTTTCGCATGCAAACTTTCACGTGTTACTTCAACACAAGCGTGATGGCGATGGATCTTGATCGGTGGAGGGACGGAGATTACACGAGAAAGATAGAGGAGTGGATGGAGTTACAGAAGAGGATGAGAATTTACCAGCTGGGTTCTCTACCGCATTTGTACTCGTTTTTGCTGGAAATATAGCTCCCGTTGATCACAGGTGGAACCAGCACAGACTCTGAGGGAATAACTTTCGTGGACTTTGCAGGGATCTTCAACGGGTCCAGTGAGTCTTTTGCAATGGAGTGGGAGAGGTAGGCCCTGGGTTTAGCTGTGTTATATGGGCGTCCAGCCCATGAGCCTTTTTAGAGCCCATTTGTGGGCGCAAGTTTAAAGTAGGGCAACAAAAGGCGTTGCCGCATAACCTATTTAAAGAAAAAGAAAGTTGCCACAAAATACATCCTAAAAAAGAGAGAAAAGGAAAGTTGCCGCATGCCAAAAGAGAAAAAATGAGAAGCAAGAAAGAAAGAAAGAAAGAAAGAAGAAGAAAAAAAAAATTTCAGGAGTTTTTCTTTTGATATTCAGGTGTGATTTTCACACAGAAACAAATTGGTTATTACTAAGAAGGTTATTTAAGTGTTTTATCAACGGAGAGTTGTGATATTCAAATTAGAGATCTCACTGTAAAGTGGATTTCTTCAGATTCTAAGATTGATAGCGAGATTGTATTTTTCTTATAGAGTTGATCTTGTTGAATTCTAATTTGCTAGAACTCAAATTTTGACATAAACTTGAGTGTTGTAATCTTTATTTTATTATAGTGGATTTATCTCGGAGTTGCCCGTTTTTTCCCTTCACATTTCACGTAAATCTTGTGTGTTCTCTTTGTACTTGCTTTATTTTATTTTATTTTTGTTTGGTTACTGATTTGCTTGGGAATTATTACTTAATTTGCACAGAGACCTAATTTGGCCCAACAGACTGGACGCGAACCGGCTATGCTCGTTAAACGCTCATTGGGCGCCTTATGATCTGTTAGACTTACTTTGCTTTGGATAAGTGTGGAGATTACAGTTTGTTTTTGCTGTCAACTCTTGGACATTGCTCTCTCTTGCGCTTGTTAGTCGGAGGACCGTAGAAAAAAACAAAAAGCATTCGATTTTGGGAAGGAAGACTTCGTTCCTCTAGATTATACTGGCATCAAGCGCATCTGGGAGCTCAGCAAATAAGAACCAAAAAAACTCATCCGATAGAAATTGGAAATTTGGGAAAAATGGTGGTCTTTCAGAGAGGAGATGAGTTAAACAGGAATGCCTTATATAGGCCGTTCAGCTTATTCATTTAAGTTTTTTTTTTTTCAACGTGGCTTTAGTGGAACACGGGGGCGCATTCGAATTCGAGCACGTGTAAGTGTCATTTGCCATGCCAATTTTGGAGCACCCCTAAGTGTCATTTGCCATGTCAGTAGCTCCCGTTAGCTTAATTGAAACAATTTCGAATATTATTGCACTAAAAATGTAAATATAGCATTTTCCTGTAATCCACCACTATCAAGGATAAGATTCAGGGAAACAAGAGTGACAACACTAATACTCGGCACTTACCTGAACTCGCAGAGTCAAATAAAATTTTAAAGCTCCAATTGTAGGGGACCTCCTACAGGAAGAACCCCTCAAAAAATTAGCGTATGCCGCTATCTGCGGCGAGCACACGGTATTCTTTAGTAAAAGGCGAAAGAATAGTTCGCTTTGTGCTCACCGCGCGGCTGCGTACTTGGCAAGGTGGAATGGCTGCCCATTTTATTCTAGTTTGTCTTTGGGAACTTATGGCTTCTGTCCCGTGTGGGACTCCTCATGGAAGAAGAACGTATCACGTGCAAAACGAATGTAGCTGTGCCCGGCCAATCAGCTCTGAAATGCCACACCGGTTCAGTTTCATCAAGATAATCCAGTACGGGGGGACTTGGGAGAAATCTTTTGGGATCAATTCAAACAGGTCAGAAACCCAAAATTTCCACTGCCGAATCCAGGCCAAGCCCAAGAGCAAGACCCAATCCTCGATGAGAGAGACGGCCCATACTATATTTTGGGTCGTTCAAGACAAACCCTTAGCCACATCCAGGAACCAGGGCCATTGAATCCAGATAGGTGGTAAATCAAATTTTAATGTGGAAAATAAACAATAATTTTATTCAGTTTTTTTAAGGCATAGATATTACTCTTCGAAATAATAAAAAAATGCTCTTGTTTACACTTAAATACTTAAAAATATGAAATAAAATAAAATAAAAGACAGTAAAAAATATTATTTATTTTATACATATAATACTAAAATTTTAAAAAACAGTGATGGTGATTTGACATAACATCATCTTTCAAAACTCTCATTTTAAGTATATTCACTGGAGTAAACTGGATCAAGTTAGTAAAAATAACGATCTCATATGATTGATGCCAGTAAAAATAACGATATAATTCAAGATATTTTGCTATGATTGATAAAATTTACACTTTGGTGTAAGAACGAAGAGTTACAATAGAATAGAACCCAAGTGTTTTTTTTTAGCCTGTCAAGAAAAAATCTCAAAGAGCTAATGCAAACCCATTTTTCCCATAATCTCTTGAGAAATCAAATTGAGGACCGTATGCCTTACCACACAATTAATCTATAATCACTAAAACATAATAATTTAAATTATCTAATCTCTTGATTTATGTGGAGGTTTTATTAGTTCTTTATTGAAAAAAATAAGACTTGTGAAATTGTCTCGATTTAAGAGTTTTGCAAGAAATTAACTACTTACTTTTTTTGCTTGTTTTTTATATCATTTTATTCAAACAATATAGTCTATAAAATCTCCTTGATTGAAGAGATTTATAAGCCATCAACTACACTTAAGTGTTTACTACCTAGTCTTATTTAGTTTTAAATATAAAAGCATCTAAAAAAAAAAAAATAAAACTATATTTAAAAGTGCTTAATGTGATAACCTAATTTTTTTAATTAAAAGTGCCTAACGTGATAAATTAAATTCTAATTAAAAGTGCTTAATGTGATAAACGAGTTATTTTGTCCATTAATCAGAAAATAAAAAACACTTATCTTCCAAAAGCACAAAAATGACTAGTGATCGCACTCTTCTATGTTCTTTTAACATAAAATATTATTGATAATTATCTAATGCTTCTAAAAAATAATTTTCTCAAAATGAAAATCAATAAATTAATAAAATCAACATTTTCAACTGAAAGTGAAATACTAATAAATTCTAAATACACGCATAAGTAATGTTGCAGTTACTTATGCAGAACACTAAAAGAATGATTTTTAACTAAACTTTATTAATATTTAAAAATATAAATTATATTCAATACCTTATTATAAAAAAGCCTTATTTAAGTCTCACACAACCCCTGCCTAGAAGAAACCTTTTGAAGGAACCCACCATGCCCTAAAGGCTTAAGCTTTTGCAGGCCAACTCATATTTGTACAGTTGCATGCAGCGTCACGTGATAAATGCACATATGGTCCTGGAAAAGGAACCATTAAACAAGTCATATTCCTCATTCTTTCAAAGTGTGCTCGTAATTAAATATTGTACACGATTAGCGCGGCACTCCAACCTTCGTTTTGTAATGGATTGATTTAAACAATAATGTACGTTCTAAGACCTATCTTGTTGGCAAGGATAATTAAATAAATCTAATATAATACTTGTCATATATCTCGAAGAAAATTGATTGACAAGTCGCGTTCTTCTTGCTTTACGGTGCATCCAATCCGCTAGAGATTTGAAATATATATAGTTTTACGCAAATGATAAACTTAGGCATATAAAAATATTTCCTATAAAAAAATAAAATAAAAAATACTTTGCGTTGTGCATTAAAATATAACACACGAAGCTAGCATAGCACAGCTTGCAACTTTCAATTTGTGTTTGTTGTTTACTATAGTAATCTTATAGACTCGGCATCCCGTAAAAAGCTTCATTTTTTTTGGGTTCAAAAAACTTTATTAATAAGCCGCATTTCTCACGGTGCAATGCGTCAAATCTGCAAGAGATTTGGTGTATATTGCCTCGAATCTGCGGGAGATTTACTTGGTAGGCATATATCTTGGGTGGAGATATATTTACTAGGAATATATAATGTATGAAAGCAATTAAAAATATTTTATAAAATATCGTTAATATTTTAACAGTATGATCTTATTAGAGGTGGAACATGTATGCATTTTAATAATTTTGATGCTAAATATGTAAATGACATTTGAGTGAAAATTAGGGAATTAAAAAGTGAAGATCTGTTAAAGTATTTGCTCTAATATATTAAAATTTTAAGAATATCAAAATTTTGATTTATGAGAATTAATAAAAAAAAGTAAAAAGGGATGATTTAATTGAATTTTATACGTATTACTTGACAATTTTTAATTTGTGTTTTCATGTTTACTGTATTACTGTTGTAGACTCGGCATATTAGTTAAAAGCTTTTTTTTAAAAAAATAAAAATAAAAATAAAAATACATACTAATAAGCCGCATTTCTCACGGTGGCAATGGGTCAAATCTGCATGAGATTTGGTGTATATTGCCTCGAATCTGCGGGAGATTTACGTCATCTTTGACAAGTAAAATTTTTTAGAATTTTAAATTATTTAGAGAAAGTTTTTAAATTACAATTTTTATGGAAGTTTGTATAAAATTGCTGAGAAAGTTTAAGAACCATCTTGTTGGAGTTTGTTAAAACTAAAGAGAAGATTTAATGAAATTTTTTAATAAAAAAATAATAGAGTTTGTTAAAAAATAATGAGAGACAATATTTGATTTAGTTTTTCTAAAAAGAAAAAAATATTAAAATTGGTGTGAAAAGGTGTTGGCATATATAATGTATGAAAGTAATTAAAAATATTTTAAAAAATATCATGTATATTTTAGGTGTATGATTTTATTAGAGGGCTAACATGGATGCATTTTGATAGTTTTGACATATAATATAATGAAATTCATAGTTTAGACATGTAAATAACATTTAGGGATAGTCAGAGAGTTAAAAGTGAAGATTCCCTAAAATACTTATTCTTGTAAATTAAATACAAGACATGAAGGAGCATGACATTTTCCACCTTCAAAATTTGTGATTACTGATAATATTATTTTCATACCCCAAGTTTTGTTTTGAATGAAAATTCTCTTTTAATTCAAAGTCTTAGATTACTTGCATTAGGGGATGATTGAATTAATGGCCGATTTCCATTAGTAAGCTTGAAGTGCAATTTTTGTCATGAAAGAGAAGCCAAATAAAGTGATGATTATGAAGCTAGTAGGTGCTGATTTAAACATGAGAAAAATGTAGAATTGAGTGACGATGAGGAAGAGGAGTAGAAAAGAAGACTAAGTATCAAGGCTTATGCAAAGTTTGGCAAAAGTGGTACTTCTTTGTAAAATGGTGGACGGAATAAATAAAAAGGTCGTGATGTTATAACATAACTTAGAATCTATGTGCTCTAACGTAAACTCAATCTAACAACGGCGTCTATAAATAGGATAGCGCAAAAAGTCTTCACGGTTCAGCTATTACAATTTTTCTCTATATTAAAATGAAATTGATTGAACATGTCCTTGTAGCTTGGGGGCATACATTCCCCTACAGATTTGTCGTGTATTTCATCAATGGTCCATGGATGTTCCTCAAATGAATAACGCCACAGGTTTGTACCCGGCCTTATGCATTGAATATAAGAGAGGATGAGCACACACGACACTCCAACTCCATGAAGGATGATTGCGACTCCAATGACAAAGTAAGTCCAATAAAGCGGGTAGTTATGTTGGAGCCAAAAGAAAATGACAATTTTATGGGGATTTTTTTTATAAAATAACTAATCAGAAATGAAATTACATCTACATCATCTGCTGCTGCTGCACATATGAGATGGAAGATACATGATTTCTTTTGCACATTAAAAGCTAACATAATAATAATAATAATCAATTAGGCTGTCACAGAAGTCTCCACTGCAACTTTGCCAGAGTATGCAACTTCTGATTTCTTCATGTCAGCCTCCAAGAGTTCTGGTATTGCTTCCCTAATATTGTGGATGCTTTCTAACGCGTAATCTGCACCTTTTACTCTCTGGGATTTCCCAATCTGCATTTTATTCAAAGGGATATCCGTTAGTTTGTAGCAACCAAAAGAAAAGAACAATACTTGGGGGTACCAAAATCTCCAATTTAACTTACCAACACAGTCTGAAGACCCAGACGTTTTCCAGCTTGTATGTTGCGGACACTATCCTCAAAGAACAGCTGAAAAACCAAGAACATCATAAATGATAACAGATTTAAGTGAAAAATCTAAGAGAGAGAAATCGAATGAAATGAGGATACCCTATATTCTAGGAGATGGTCATCTTACAGTTCTCTGTGGATTTATGTTGGCTATTCTGAGAGCCTTTTCTATGGCGTCTTCTAATGGTTTGCAGACAATGGGTGTCTTTGGTAATGCCACACCAGGGTTGGGCTGAGCGAAATGCCCGATGATGTCAAATATTTCAGAGCCACTATTAGCGTTTGTGGCAGGAATATCACTAGCAGCATCAGCATTATTGCTTAATCCCACAAACTCAATGTCGTCTTCATCCTCCGAGAGAATGCTTTCTTGAGTGGGATTCAGGGTCTCAAAGCAGATAATTCCCTCAAAACAATCTTCTAATCCTAGCTTTCTAAGTACTTTGGCTGCATGGACCTTGTCTGCGTTTGTGAAAATCTGTTTGAAACACAGAAACACCCTGATCATAAGAATAGAGTCACACTGATGGACTTTTCTAGGCTATCCATTTGGCACTTGCATACTTACAACTTTGCGGTAAGGCAGGCTCAGCAAAAGACTTCTCAAAACAGGGTCAGGTCTTAAGTTTTCGTAGGGTAATCTCCCATGAACAAAACTGTTGCACATGAAAGTGAAAGGTCAATCGCCTTTAGAAGAATGTACAGCAGCAACATAGTATAAAGATAGATGACTACCATCAGGACCACTACCAGAAGAGATGAAAGGGGAAAAGAAAGGGGAACAAGAAAAATATCAAAACAGAAGAATTTCCATACCTGTGGTATTCATCATAGTCGAAGTCATAGCCAATTGCCTGCAAAGCAGAATCCCAAAAAATTGTTATTTATCAATGTGCTCCCATTTTACCAGCAACAAACAAATACATTGATAAATCAAAACCGTACCCTAAGACCAGCCATTGTAGTCCCATAATTTTTGTACAGAAGGTTGCACAAATCGGGGATTTTGCTCTTATCTATGCCAAGCTTTTCGACCATATAGTCTACACCAAGGGCATTCATATACATATTAGAAATGCAAAGTTGATAGTATAATGGAGAAATCTGAGGGCATTAAATTCCCATATGGGACTTACCTTTTATGTTCTGGAGGACTGCTGAGGCGAGACCAGAACTAAGTGGATAAAGAGTATCATCCAGATCTGCATGTTAAACATAAGGTCAAAGGCATTCCACAAGGCAATTCGGATTAGCCCTCAAAATGTGTTGAACAAAATGCCTTACCAAAGAGAAGGCATTCATATTTTGGATTCTGACCCTGCATGTAGCGGCCTCAAATTCCATCTTTTATCAGAAGCCCTTCAGTAAAGAATGGAAACAAGTGAAAACAAAGCTCCATGAGAACTTAAACCCGCCAAAGTTTATATGCACAATCATTTTGAGTCTCAAACGACAAGCTTTCATGGCTTCCCAATATTTAAGGCCCCTTTTGACACAGATTATCACCAGAAGAATCAAGAAGGTTCATTTAGGATAAGGCTTTGTTAAGTTTCTGACTGGACAAGCCACAACCACTATCCAATATCGAATCAAGAAGAGGTGGACCAGCGACTTTGTTGGCGTTAGAAAGCCTAAACAAACATCCAAAACTTCAAAAGTTCCATCATTGAACAACCAGCTGGCAAAATATTAAAACAAAGACAAATCTAGCAACTCATAAACGCTTAGTCAGGGTTCTTTAAACAAAGCTCATCTGGTTCAGCAAACCCTTTCCCACAGTTTGTTATAACTTTAAGAATCAAGCACAACTCAAAAGACGTAAGCTTTTCTTGGACGAACTAGAAGGGGTATAAAATATATACAAAAACTTCACCACTTATATCTACGAGACTCCGAGTGTTCATTGGCGTGAAATCGAAGAAACGGGAGGAAAAAAAACCATTGCAACTGAGAAAAAAAACTTGAACGAAACATGGCTATCAAGAAAGGATTCAGGATATCACTTTTCATGCCTCAAAATGTTAAAAGAACTAAAACAACCTCGCTTACATTCAATAGATTAAAATTGCTTCCATCGTAAAGCGAATCTCGCTTTGCAACAAAAAAAAATTAACTTTTGCCCTTTGATTTGGAGACGTAATCCAACATTAAGAAAAGTTGAAAAGAGTGAGGATTGGAACCGTAATACAGAAACAAAAATGACTTACAAACCAATAGCTTGCATAAAAACCGGAGACAGAGGAAGCTAACATTTCCTAGAAAACCATTCATTGGTAAAGAAGGATTTGAAAATAGGAAAAACCAAATCCCATACACCAAAATGCACGAGCAGTAGTCGAAACCCTACACCCAGAACCTAAAACCGAATAAGCTTCGATACATTATCATAATTGAAACTGAGATTCCAGAGCAAACTAAAATGCAAGAAAAGAGCATCACAGAACGGAAGGAACTGCTTACCAAATTCGAAATGGCAATGAAAGAAAAAGGAAAATTGAGTGTTTGAGGGACGAAGAGAGAAATGCAAAGAGGACGTAATCTGAAAAGGAGGACGGAGGAAGTGGGAGGAGGAAGAAGAGAAAGAGAGGTGGCCTTAAATAGGCGCAAACCGTTGCTTGTTTCCATGGGTCTTTGATTTTTAAAACAATAAAATTAGTTATTTACATTAAACACGTTTAATTCAATTCGAAACATTTAAATTAAGAAAGCGACAGGAAGGTAACAGGAAGGCCACTAGTTTCAACCTTCAAACGCCAAAAGGTGAAACCCGTGTAAGATCGTACTTTCATCACTCTCTTTGGCCGCAAATTCCAGTTATACCCAACTCCACAACCGGGCCTCTCGTAGTCTGAACTCCCGCGTTCAGGTCGTATTTTCACGCCCAAAACTCTTGGGATGCTCGAGATTTTCAGATCGATTCTCAAGAATTTTTAATAGTGTCGAGAAGATTCACGTTTTATTCTGTCAATATCTGCTACCTTTAGAATATCTTTGAGCCTTCGTTAGTTTATTATACTTTACAAAACTGTACGCCAGTATAACAAAATGAATCTTTACAACAAAAACAATTACAGCATAAGAGTTCCATTACGTACAGGCTTATCTGTGTGTCCTTCCCTTTTGCTGTATTTCAGTGTTCCAGACTGTCTTGGTTGCTAAACTGGGTACAGGAAATTTAACAAAGGCGGAAGCACAATGTGAAGGGACTACACAAGGTATTTGCGTCTGGTGCACAGTTACTCGATGTGCAGTTTGCGTCTGGTGCAGAGTTTTTCTAAGATGGAGTTTTTGAAGAGAAAAAAAAGAGGAAGCTAGTTAAGACCCCACGAAACTTTACTCCAATTTATTTGGGTTCGTTTGTGTCCAGAACATACTGATTAATTAATTAAGCAGAACGAATTATAGAATGTAGATAAACATCGGTTAAATAACGATAGCTTGTGGGACATTAGGGTTCTTTGGTGAAAAAGATAGTAGTGGGAAACGAACAGCTTTTGGTTCCACAAAACCATCTGGACACTTATGGACACATGGTGGATCTAGATGGGTATCTAGCATGATATCTTTAGTGTTTTAGAGGGAAAAAAAATCAGCATTAATGTGCTCTAAGGGGTAGAGGTGGTGGCTCAGTGGGGTGTCTGATTGAGGAAGAGAAAAGTGAAACAAGGCTGGGTAATTGGCTGGACTTCACCAAACAGACTGGCAACTAGACAACGAGCAGGTGGGAAAGTGTCAACCATGAGTTTTTGCTTTTAGGTTAGTTGCGTTATCAAATGGAAACCTAATCGTCCATGGATTTTCACAATTGATAAAAAAAAAATCCCATGGATTTGTTAGAACAGAGGTTTTGGGACATTCCCATTTCGCATTTGATGTCCCTAGTCAAATTTAGGGCTAATGAAACCCAATATGCTTCTCATTCTCCCTTAAAAGAGTTTTGCTTCTTCCTTTCTTTTAGCATTAACTCTTCGTTTTTTCTTTGTTTTTCTGTTAAGGAACGTGTGTTGAATCCTTTCCAAAAGGAATATGCCAAGGAAGATCGGAATTTGCAGGCGGCCTACTACTTAAAAGAATGATCTTTTTTAAAAAAATAGAAAAATAAAGGAGAGCTGTACCTCAAAGTCCAACTTATAAAGACACAGAATACCTCTTATAACTCACACATCAAATCTGTTGATAGATACCCGACTGCATATCTTGATAACCCTCACCGTCACCAAAGTTGCAATTCCTTCCTAAAGCCCATTCCTTAATTAATAAATTTATCATTATATTATCCTCTCGCAAAATATCTCACAAAATTTGAAATATTTGAACTTAAGAATGATCATTTAAAGAGACAAAACCATGAAATATCCATTAAAATGACCTCGATTATCAACATTCAATATGAATGGTGACATATTCAAGATCTAAATGACCACAAGAAGTTGCCAATGCATATATCATACACTATTAATGCTTTGGTTTGAAAATAATACGGGCCCAAGATTGCCATTTTGTTATTTCCATTACTATATAATGCATGTGTCTCTCGTGCGCAGGTCGGGGTGTGTGCAGAAACACATAATTTGGAGCAACTGCTAGCTGCCACTTGTGCTGCAGCCTGCAGTGAAAATGACTAACCAACCTTATGTAGACCACGTTACAACTGGAGGCTAATAATTTAATGTACTCGGGAGGAAATAAATGGAGCCCCCTGAGATTGCAGAGACATGGGAAAAGTACAAGAGAAAGTAGGTGAACAAGGCTGGGAAAGGCAAATGATCAGTGTGGGGGTGGGTGTCCCCCTTTTTTTTTTTTCCAAGTAAAATGAGAATGAGGTGATCAGAGTAATAATCCTCGCTAAGCATGATTACAGGAGTTTGTTTCTTATAGAATATTCGGTTTGAATCAAAATTATTATTTAATAGGCAATTCCGTCGCTACAGCACTAACAAGATTATTAAAATACCCACCAATACCCGCAATATACAAGCAATTTTAACTTATATCTACCTCAAACTCTTAATCTTTTAAGAAAAATTGAACAAATAGCGGTACCAGCTTGATCTGTTGGCGTGGGGTGACCCTTTGATTAAGCAATTATTTCCCTGTCCAGTTCGTCCTTAAAATATAGCGAAGCCGTGGTTTACGTATTTGACAAAAACATCGTGGAGGTGAGGTGGGGCTACGTCTAGTCTGGGACTTCGAAAGCACCATTTCTAACTCTTTCCTCTCAATTATTTCAACCATCTGGGCTGGCTGCGACTGTGACCCATATTTAATCATATTTGCAAAGGGGGGATAATTATTTACGTATTCGCACAAAATACTATGATTTTTATTGGGGCCTGAGCCTCCAGCTTCTGATTTAGTGGGCGTTGGTTGACTGGGGAAAGCTACAGCAACGGATCAGATTGTACACTGCGATTTTTTGGGTGACGAGTCATCATGAGATACAGCCATATTGCAGCAATATTTTTCTATCTCCAGGTTGGCCTTCAAATAGGACGGCAAATTCTTATTTCTTTCTCTGTTGAAAGTAGGTACGTCCGGTAGTTCTAAATTACGTGTACCTGGTTTATTAAATTCCTGGGCTTTTGGGTTTTCTTGAACGATCTTTTTCTTGTTCCGGAAGCTCACGTATACTTGCTGATCGTTATATATATTATATATACACACACAGTGTAACTGGACATTGCTAATAATGCCGGTAACGATCAAATCCAATGCTGAAATATATGCCATGACATAGAATCTGGTAATCCAGATATATATAACTGGGTTCAAATTTCATCCTCATCTAGACCAACAATTATGATTAATTAAAATCTCGTGTTTGGTCAAATACCCATATTAATTATGACAAAACAGAAAAAAAAAAAAAACGTCAATAACTTGAGAGGCATTGGGTTGGGTTTACAAGGTACTAAAAAATCACCACTCTCCCTCTTTTAATTCATTAAATCATTGAAATGTTTTTTCTGCCATGTTGTCCAAATATTATTTCATGTAATATTTTTATGTCTTGTGTAACGTCATGACATGTAACATTTGTTATTTCATGTGACATCTCATATCACATTTAAATACTCATATTAACTATATATGCAAAAAATATACTTTTAATTATTGATCAAATCACAGTTATTGATTTTTGAGGACATACAATCTATAATTAACAATCAAGACCTCATCAACTTTTTTGTTATTATCTTCGAATAGTTATTGATCAGTTCAAGATCTTGTTAGAAATTTATCAACATAAACTGGATGCCTTGGAGTTATTATATAAACAGTCATGCCAAAAATAGAATACTTAAACATTAATTTGAATTTATTAGAGTCTCGTATTACTAAAGTAATGTGAATTATTATAGTTAATAGTTTATAAAGAAAATTTTCTTGTAATTTCATCCTTGCATTAATGAGTATACAAATGTGTTTAATAGGTTAAGATTTTTCGTTATGAATATAAATCTATAGACTGATGTCTTTAAATCTTATAAATCTTAATTTAGATTATTTTCTTTTCTATTTTAATTTTCACACAGGTTGTAGCTTAATTATAATCTATTCAACTGCAAAAGTCACAACAGAATTACGTCTCATTTTGCATTGAATCGATTAGAATATTTTTTTGGGTTTTCTCGAAGCTTCCTTTAGCATTGAAGTGACAGCGTAACATGAGATTGAAAGCAATAAAAACCAGGTAGCTCCTAGCTGCGAATCCATTTGCTGCAGCTAGCTAGCCAGCTCCCAAACTCCATACCGGGCCATAATGTAGACGACAAGAAATACTATGGCAGAAGGGACTTTTGATGCACTTTACACCTGTAACTCAGTACCATTCCCTTTATGATCTCTAACTTTGGCAGATGTTAGTGACCGAAGGAGAGGGAAAAAGTAACAACTCAGTACAAGTCGACTTTTGACTTGTCACGATAACAAAAACACTCAAAGAGAAACATAAAAACAAACACGGCAGCCGATTTTGAAGTGGAGTGGGTAGATCTAAAAATATACATATACCTTTCGTTTTCTATCATTAATTTAAGGTTAAAATTATCTAGTAGGGTGATAATGCGGAAATATTTTATATATATATTATAAGAGAATATATTTTTTATTCATAAATTATTATAAATTTTACACTTTATTCTCTAAACTATAATTTTTTAAATTAAAATAATTATTACTCTTGACCTATTTTATATATATTGAAAATATTATTGTCAATTCATTAAATTCTTAAAATATTATTATTTAACTAGGTGTAAAGTGTCTAAAAATTTGATAATTTCTCAAAGTGTCTAAAATTAGTAATTTGATAATGTAATGTCTCAAAAATGATATTTTAGAGGTGCAAACTGTAAAACCTATAATAATTCGTGAGTGAAATTATATATATAAACCATCTACAACTAACATTATATTTTCAAATATATATATACCCCACAATAATGTAGATATGTTCACCATTCAACTCTTTGTCAACTTTAGCATTTAAATAGATTACGAAATAACTACCCGACTAACCGAAGATTAATTAATGTGATGAAACCTACAAAAAAGGACAACCCCAATAACTTAATGATTTAAGAGAATTATCATTTGATATAAAAACTTTGAAAGTCGGCTTGATTTGAAACATTATCAAAATCGACAATAGAGATCTAGATGAGAGGTGGTTATATTGTATTTTATCCTTTATTTAAAATTTATTTATCTTTATTACCTAAAATAATAATAAAAATTTATTTAGCATTCAAGTTTTGTCAATTAGTTCAGTCCATATATCATTCTATAACCCAATTGTCGGATTAAACAATTAAAGATCAACTAAACAATGAAGCACTAGAAGAAAAGGACAACCTACTAATTCAATCCACTAATTATTATCATGGCTAAGAGAAGTGTCATCGACAACCTTGAAATTTTTAACATATATAATATCAAACGTGTGGTAGAAACAATTTGTGCGGAGATGCAGAGTGCAGGGGATATGCCCGCGGCCAAGAGTCTTTTCCCCAATATTTAAAAACAATCAATTAAGCCGTACCATTATTGCTCCTTGAGGATATATATATAGTTGGCTTTCAAAACCCATATAATTGGTAGCTTCAAATGTGGCACAATCCAAAACCCCACAAAATGATTGACAATTAGTTATTCTCTCTGAAGATATTATCCCTTCTGTGCTTGCTCTCTAACAAGGAGGTCAATAATGCTGGGTTTTTTCGGCAAACTTCTATTCACTGGATCAAAAGCAAATACACTTCCTCCAGCAATGACTTCCAGGTGGTGCACTCGCCCCATTTTACTTGTCCATATCAAAATAAAGTCACATCTAAGTAATTAGGTCGGTGTCCGGTGGGATTCTTCGTCACCTGAAACAGAAAAAAGATGTGTTTTTTTTTTTTTTTTAATTCTAAGCAAGATATGTCCTTAAATGGTCTCCAGTTGGCTTCGTGATTAAGATTTGGATTTTAGTGCTATGCTCTTGTTAAGGTCTTAAATTTAAAATTTCATATATATTATCAGTCATTTGAGATTATTTTAAAGTTTTTAACCTGATAATTATTCAATTCGTGTGGGATAAAAAAATTGTACAAATCTCGAGATTAATCGAGATGCGCATAAATTAACTTAATATTTAATTAAAAAAAAAAAAGCCCCTTGGTCCTTTGTGATTAGCATGTAATCAGACATGAATAATCTGCTTTAGCTAAAAAAAATCAGGAAGGCAAAAGATGGTCCGCCACGTGATTTACTCGGTTTCTTGTGGTCAGATTCAGTGACCCAACCTAGATGGATTGGCTTATCTCCGTGGCAAAAACGACGAGATTAAAAGTTTGCAAAATCCACCCACAAAGCCCTGCCCCGAACTCCATTTGCAGCCTCCCATGATGGAGTAGGATATTCATAACTAGATCACGAAACGTAGCTGGATAGGTTCAACGTTTGGACGCCACGAAATATATTATTAATCTTGAGGTCGAGACACTTCCATGCAGTGTGGACTTTTATCGTACTCGGCTTCAATCCCTTTTGTCCGACAAGACCTTTGTGGAATATTACGGCACACCACACATCTGCTGCATTGAAACCTCACTCTCGACGGTCCACGCGACTCCAAATGGCTGCACCCACCACTTGTTTTAAGTCACCTCAAATGTAAGGCTCTCAAACATGTAAATTATGCGATCCAAAAGCAGCAAAAGCGCATGTGGGCAGCGTTCTTCCTATTTTAAATGAGAAAACGAATCTAAGACAACATAAAAATTAGGCATCCTGGATCCCTTCACCAAAGACGCTGGAAAAGGAGGTCCCACTCGTGCATTCACAATAAAATAAGAGAGTCACCATCCATATCATATCTCATAGGCCACAAGTGACTAATGGGTTTTCACCAACTATTTCAGAAAGAAAACGTCGAGGAAGGAGACCCTATACAAGTTCAATGTCAGAGGCTAAAGGTCCCGCAAGAAGCTCGGAACCACAGATGACACAGGGTAGATCGTATGTGTTACATGCACAACTATATTCATGCATCAGGACAGAAATTTAAAAGGAGCATTTTGGAAGAACAAAGATATCTTAATTCCATGTAAGAAGATTTTTGTGTACAAGTTAGCTCGAATACGGAAGGTAAGCTGATTAGTAAAATGAACTTTTGAATAAAATCTTTTTTATACAACCATCAACCTTTAAGAAGGCTATGCAGGAACAACATCTGGCTCCAAGGGTGGTGACCTGCCATCCTCCTCTTGCCCACCCTCTGTGGTCCCTTTAGCCTCCTTATCTTCTTCTTGGAACCCTTGCGTAAACCTGTCATAATTTGTGGGCTCGTTTGACTTAAATGGGCGTTCCCCTAACACTCTAACCAAGTCATCTTGATGAAGGACCTCCTTTTCAAGCAACAGCTCTGCAATCTGTGCTACATGCTCTTTGTGCTCCCCTATCAGCTGAACAGTGCGGTCATATGCCTTAGCTACCCATTCTCTAACTTCACTATCAATAATTGCACCAGTCTTGCTGCTGTAGGGCTTGGTCATCTCAAATGAATCCTCCCTTTGAGGGAAAGAAAGAAGACCCACCTTGTCACTGAAACCGTAGACTGCAACTTGGGCATAAGTCATCTTGGTCACTTTCTCCAAGTCATTCTGGGCTCCAGTTGAGATTTTCCCCAATAAAACCTGATCCAAGGGTAAAACCAAAGTACCATAATTAATTAACACAATCCGATGTTGATATCATGGCCATACACAACCTACTCTGCTAGGCTCAATAAACAGGACAGATCACTTTGACTGGCATGAGCGCCTTTTCTCTCTCAACAAAAAGCCAACATATATGGCTCAAGATTTGAACAATTTCACATTGCTTTTATATGTTTGCTATTCTAAGGCAGATCATCAACTGCGATTGCATTCTCATACGTTGACTTAAGACAAATATACCCATTATCAACCAAAGTGAAAAGCATGCAATCTATGAGCTCCCATTTAAGTACTACTTACAACTAATTCACAAAGCGAATACGCATTTTTTAAGCTGCAAAGAAACATGACATTCAGGAAAACCCTTTTTTCTCTAGAAAGTGGCAACTACATAAATTAACATTCACTGACAAGCGTCATCTTCTGACAGGTAAAATTAATTGCAAAAAAGAATTCATTAAAGAGAGAATTAGTATTTGTTAAGAAAATGGTCATAAATGCAGAAGAGATGAGATAGATAAGGCATACAGAAGGCAAGAGGCACGCAACTTAGGGAACAGTCAGCTTCGCTACCTCGTTAACCGCCGTAATGGCTTCTAAATCTTTCAACATATACAACAACCATGAGAAATATATCACTGTAACAAAATCAATTCAGGGACAAGAATGAAGTACATTATGCACAATCAATGCCATGATCATTGAGTTTTGCACATCATAGTTCAGAGATTATTTTTCCGCAAAACAGTATAGAAGCACTTTCATATGTAGATCAATATTTACTACTTGTAAGCAAGTCCCTGTTAACTCATTCAGAAAAAAGAAATGTGGAAGGGAAGGGAAGGGTTCTGTTAAATCACCTGCTCAGCAGCTCTACCACCAAGGGTCATGCAAGTCACATCAAAGAGCTGCTCTTTGGTCATCAATAAGTTCTCATTCGGAACATATTGAGCAAACCCCAATGCTGCAGTACCACGAGGAACAATAGTAACTTTAAGAAGGGGTTCTGCGTGTTCCAAGAACCAACCAGCAACAGCATGACCTGACTCATGGTAAGCCACAGTATGACGTTCCAGCTTGCTTATTACCTGCAGAAAGTCAGAGGTAATATGATTTACATGTCTTGATAAAAGAACTTAGAAATGGAATATACCCAGAAGTTTAGGTACCATAAAATAATGTAAACCACATGGCATTAGTTGTTTCACGAACATATTTTTAACAGTCAACTATCAATCTCAAAAAGCAAAACTCCAACACTAGAAGAGAGACATCCACAAAGAGACAAGTCTAGTTTCGTTCTTCTCTCTCTCTCTCCTCCCTCTTCCCCCTTTCAAAAAGAAAAAAAAAAAAAAGATTCCAATCTTCCAGAACTGAATGGTATACAAAATAAATCATGTATGAACAGGTCTTTCCTTTTTTATACTCTTTAGAATTTAATTCTTTCTATAGTTTGGCATCTGTAAAACATGCAGTAAATACCGTCTTCTGCAGACCAGAGATTTGTCTTCCTTCATTTAAATTTGGTTTTCAATTTGAGACAAAACAATAAAAATTCTTTAGCAATTTTGAATTCTCATAGATGCCGCTTTTCTGGTAAGCTCGAATTATGAGCTCTAGGTCCTTGAGGTTTTACATGCCAAAAAAAAAAGGGCTTGATAAAGCAATCACTCTTGCATACCAATTGGCTTTACCAAGTGATAGTTTAAGTGAGAAACCAGTTGGGGAAATTGCCCACATTTAAAGTATTGATGAAGTCGAAATGGTTTGAACTATAGAATTGGAGATCAGTGAAACATATACACTCAAAGCCAACAGCTCATTTTCCAAGTAAATCAATCCTCCAAAGTATATGCGTACAACAATAGTACACTGCTCTAAAATTAAAGAGTGCAAAAGTGACATAAAGTTGTACCTTGTTCTTCTTCTCCAAACCACCTATAACCCTGTCTATAGCTGCCTCAAAATGTTCCATTGTGATCTCTGTGCTCTCATTCCTTGCGGCAATCAAGGCAGCTTTTGCATACATTTGCTGTCTGCTCCAGCAAATCCAGGTAAATCTTTGAGAAAAAATCTCCTTTTAGCGACCTTTGATGTCAGGTTTATCAATTGTAATTTGACGATCAAATCGACCAGGTCTCAACAAGGCTTTGTCCAAAATGTCAGGCCTATTAGTACAGCGAGTACAACAACTCCTGAAGTGGTTCCAAAACCATCCATTTCAACAAGCAATTGGTTTAATGTACTTCACGCTCATCGTTGCCACCTGAGAAACCTCCACGCCCCCTAGCCCGACCAATTGCATATCATCAATAAATATTATACTGGGTGCCTGATTGTCTAGCCTCTTGAAATAAACTTCTAACCCTTGATGGCAAACGCCAACAAACATTTCCATAAAATCTGACCCAGATATGGATAAAAATGGAACTCCAGATTCACCTGCAGTTGCTTTTGCAAGAAGCATCTTCCCAGTGCCTGGAGGGGCCCACAAGAAGTGCGCCTTTTGGAATTTTGCTCCCAACTCCTCATATTTCTAGGATCCTTGAGGAAGTGAACAAACTCCATTATTCTTGCTTTGCCTCATTACAGCCAGCAACGTCTTTAAAATATACCTGCACACCATATAAGAGAATAAAACAAGGGATGGTGCAAAGGACTTGGATGTTGATGAGGATAATTTGGTAATTAACGAATATAGAGAGTGTTTGTTTGGATGGAAAGAAATTAGGGAGCTCTGACTGTTTCAAGGTGTTCACCCTCCCGTTTGGCTCAAAGACACAATATGTTCTCATTACCTAACAAACGTTCTTATACAAGTAGACAGCTGGGCCCTATAATGGACTATAACTTCTAATTGGATCACTAGCCCACTGGGCTCTTAAGACAGTAAAATAAGACAGCAAGCTAAGGTAATTATCAAACTAGGATAACTGGCACAAGCAGGCCTAAGCCCAACCGAGCAATCAGAATAGCCCTAGATCAGACGGTGGACAACTCTCCTTATCTGAACATAACAATTCACACTTCCTCGAACTCCAGATTCACTTCCCTTCCAGCAACTTCCTTTCTTCTCCCAACCTTTCAAATTGGTCCGTGACAGATGGTCAGGTTGATTAATTCTCTTGAATCTCATTTGGCTATAATATCACAAACAAAATAAGATGCAAGCAGTTGGATAACACAGAGTCGTGTAATAAGAAAAGGGCTAACCTTGTTCTTCATCCATTTTCCATTTTCGTAAGAAAAGGGCTAACCTTGTTCATCTCATCCATTTTCGTATTGTTCTTCTCATCCATTTTCGTAAGAGAAGGGCTAACCTTGTTCATCTCATCCATTTTCGTATGAAAAGGGCTAACCTTGTTCTTCTCATTCATTTTCGTAATAGGAGATTTTTCCACGTTGATCTGCGAGACTAAAAAGTTATTTATTTTTGAAGATTAAATGGACACATTTATTTAACAATAATTTTTCCCCTAGCTATCATAACATTTATAAAATAATAACAAATATAAAAATTATTATTACAAAAAAATTAAGGAAAAGAAATAAAAATTCGAAAAACAACATAAAAATATTTAAACAAAATATCAAAATTATTAGAAAATTATCAAAATAAAAAATAAATATTCGTAAAATAAACTAAAACCAAAATTCAAAATTGGGGATAGTGTATAAAATATTATCGTAACATTTAAAAAATAATAACAAATTAAAATTAAAATTAATTTACAAACAATTAGGAAAAAAAAGTCGGAAAAAATAAATTTTTAATAAACAAAATCAAAATTATTAGAAAAATATCAAAATAACAAATATATAAAATATAATAATTGGGGATAGTAAATAAAATATAAAAAAATATGTTTCACAAACTAATTAATTGCTATAAATTAAACTATAAATTCAAAATAAAAATTAAAAATCTGAAAACTGTATAAAAAATTATACGAAATATTAAGAATATTAACATAGATAAAGAATTCCCAGACATACTAAAAAAAAAGTAAAAATATTTACAAAAATTATTAAAAAATAAACTTAAAACTATAGAAAATTAATAGAAAAGTAATTAAAAATATTTATAAAAATATGAAAATAAAATCAAAAAGTTTAAAATATTAAAAATATTACTTTTTGGAGATTAAATAAAAAAGGAAAAAAAATAAATTTACAAATTTTCAAAAAAAATTGGGCCACACCCAAAGTAGCCAAAAAATGTGTGACAACATGCAGGGTTGAGCTTAGAGGGAGCCCCATTTGGGCCTGTGCCACCTCACCAGGGTGGCTAGTCCCAAAATTTTTTTAATTTTTTAATATTCTAATAATTTTATGTTTTTCTAAATATTTCTTAATTTTTTTCTCTATATTTTAGTTTTTTTATTTTTTATTTTTTTCCCTAATCATTTGTAAATTAATTTTATTTTTATTTGTTATTATTTTAAAATATGATGATTACTAAAAGAAAATTATTGTTAAATAAAAAATTAAATAAATTAGTCCAAACTTAACTAGCCAAGCATTCCTATGTTCTAAAAAATATTTTAATCTTCAAAATTTAAAACCAAAACTAAAACAAAAATCTAAACCTACACCGCTTTCTAAGCAAGCCCGCATGGCTGCAATAGACAAGGAATGGTCATTGGTCAGGTTGATTAATTCTCTTGAATCTCATTTGGCTATAATATGACAAACAAAATAAGATACAAGCAGTTCGATAACACATACTGGAGTAATAAGAAAAGGGCTAACCTTGTTCTTTGCATTCTCATCCATTTTCGTAATAGGAAGGTTGAAGCTGCCAACAATCTGCAAGACTAAAAAGTTATTTATCTTCACCCAATAAAGAATAAGAAAATATTCAAGACCATTGCATGGCTGGAATAGAAAAGTACATCATTGGAGACTCGAACACCAAAATTATGGATAATACGGAGAGCAATATTGTTATACTGAGCTAAGATTGTGTTTGAGTGATAAATTTTTGGGGTTGGTTAAAATTTTGGAGTATGAGAGTGGTGAAAAGTTGGAAGAGAGTGAAAAATTGGTGAAAGTGAAAAAGTTTTGGGAGGTTAGTGAAAAAGTATTTATGGGAATTAGTGGAAAAGTGAAGAAGAGATAAATTTTTATAATGATGATAAAATTCTAGAGAGTAAAATTTTGGTTAGTGAACATAGCATATAGATGTAGGAGTGGACTAATATGTGTTAGCATGATGAGTCCTAAGGATGGACGGAAGCATCACAATTCCAGATGTTACGTAATGCAAAAGATTCCAACTATGGTCAGTCACCAAACAGTGACTTAAGAGACTTGCATATCTACTTGCAACAAATAAAGAAAGTGCTGAAATGGCAATGAAATTAGGACCTCCTTGTATTCACAATAACCAACAAGAAGTGATGCCAAGATAAAGGGAGCGAAGAGTGAGCAACCCATGAAACTCAGAATCTGCCTCCCCCAACCCTCCTGGGAATTCCCTTGCTCACCAGAACTTGAGTCCCCTGGAACAGTTCAAGCAAAATAATGAACATAATAGAACTACAATGACATTCTAGAATAATTAAAAGAAACAGATGAAAGGACAATAACCTAATAGAAACATGAAAGAAGTCGTGGAAAACACTAGCTTTAGCTCAATTTTATTTGACAAGTATGAGCTATTAAAGGTTCACTTAAATTGGTCAGGTCATTTTAAGATCATAGTTTAGTGGCTACAGGTTGTTATCTATTCTATTTAGGATGAGGTGCAAAACTTGCCAGGTTAAGTTGTTTGCACAGTGGGGGGCAAATAGGATGGAGGCTTACTATTCATGGAGATTTTTGGGAGTTCCTCACTAGAAGGTTGACATGTCTAGTATGTGGTGTCTGAAGACAGATCGTTTTGGTCATGATCTGTTTGGGATATGTAGGGGTAAATTCAGGAGCAATTTGGGCGGAATGGACTAGAAACTTGCTCTGATACGCATGATCTAGCTGTTGAGTGTAATAGATTATTCTGGGTTTATTGCTTATAAATAAAGTAGAAAGAAATCTGTTGTATAGTATCTTTTGCTAATAATTGAAATATCAGAAGTCTATATAATATGTTAGCACAAGATGAGTGTATGAGCTCTGGAACAAGACTAAACAAATTACTTTGAACTTAACTTTAATTAGGGTCTAGTTTATTTAACTATCTAATAACGCCAATAATACACTCATTTTGACACACTGTTGAGTGACTATGATGAATGAGATAGGGTTAATATAGATTTCCAATATTTTGAGCAGACATAAGCCGCCTGAAATAGTGGATCTACTTCAATATTTTAGGTATTAGCCTCGGCACCATGTAATCGCGTTTTTCAGAATCACTATGAATTTGGCAAGGCTATTTTCTTTGAAAATAGTTCAATGAAACAAATAGATACATCCAACTCTGACAGAAATTTGGTAGTATTGAAATTGATCCTATTTCAAGAAGCATGTTTTACTCGTGCATCGTTCCTGAAGCTTTATGGGATGAGACCCTTGGTTCCCCCACCCCCTAATTCAAAAAAAAATAGGACAACCATATTTCCGTTTTGACTCAGATTCTAAATGTTCTTCGCTTTCGGTAATGTTCCTTCTTGTTCATTTTTTGGATATGTAATTTCTCATTGTTCTTTCCATCAACAATAGTAAATGCAAATAAACATTAATATAAGTGATTTAATGCATTTTTTTTCAAAAAATAATTAAAAAAGAGCAAAAATTGAAAAATGAAGGAAACGCGGTTCCATTTATTTATTTTGGGTATATTTTTCGTTTGGGATTGGGAGCCTTGCGTTGGATTTGAAAAAACCACGTAATGCTAATTTTTTTGGGTTTGAGAGGACGAAATTGAAATTCGACAAATAAGAACTCGAAAGGAGCTGCTTCCCAGTTCCAACGGATGTGCACACATAACCCCTCACAAGCCCTAACCCGCCATCGACGTGTGAAATGGTCACATTGCTGGTTGAGGGCAAGAGCGATTCATTTGGTAACAAGGTCCACTGAGTGGAAATTACATTCTAACAGCCAAAGAATGAAAAATATATATCTGATTAATCACCTGAAAAATGTATAAACACTTTGTTTAACAACAAAGAGGAAGGAGATGTTACTCTCTGGAATGAGAAGCGAGCCAAGCAATACAGAGAGCGTCCGATTCCTGAGAAAATCATTGTATAGATTATCGTGACATGAATGGGTAGATGCCGAGTAGAAAAGGAATATAGGAACCCGCTTGGGGCAGCGAGTGGGTGTCCTGACAACGCTTCATTGCAGACTTGAGATAATCAAGAAAATGAAGAAAAGAGAAAAAGAAGAGGTAGAAATGCAATATGCTTACTAATCAGATTTATTGTGTTTGACGTTTTTGGTTTTGAGGAGCCTGAATACGGGGATATGGAGGAAGGGAGCTGGAATCAGTGAACCATTAATCGAGAGTCTATGTATCTCGGCTGCTAGGCATTCTGGGCGAGTTATACTGAACTAAGGGCCCTTCCAATTGAAGTTGGAGGAAATTGGGGGCCCTTCTTGTTAGTTTCCTGGTTGAGGCCCATTTCCCTTTGAACGTTCGCGCTAAACAAGCTAATTTTAAGACATTATTAATCTTCTACACTTTATGAAAGAAGAAGAACAGAAGTTTGAAATGGCAGCTTAACCATAGATTGTATTTTATATCTCTGTATCTGCATCTATACAACTTCAGTCGCGTTTGGGTGTTAAAATTTTGAAGTATTAAACTTGGTAAAAAAAAATAAGAAATAAATAATTTTAATGAATTTTTTATATTTACTTCATTAGGGAGAGTGGAATAATGATAAAGGTAAGGAGGATAATATACATTAAATTTTTATGTTATATTAAGGTCAAAGTTTTTGAGGTGGCACAGGTAATAACAGGGACCATCCATTGTTCATGGAGTTACATTGGTAAATCTACATGTCTTCTCATAGTTAAAAAATCAAGTTATAGTATTAAACGGATGTTTTTTATTGTGTGAATCTTTGGAATTAATGATAAGAATTTGATTTCTGGGTATCACGACTAATTTTTGTGACGGTAAATGAAACTGAGTTGTGTTCTATTTTTTTTGTCTTTATTTATGTCTTTCAAAGAAGAATTTTTATTCATTTGAGAGTCATATGATGATTTGTACTGATGTTAAAGGTGATTTGATTTTAGGTTTTCGAGTTTACTATTTCGTACTTGTCTTCTTTGAGAAGCTTTAGTTTTTTTGAATTTAAGTGCTTTGGATTCTAAGGTAGCTTTTCTATAGTGGGATTGGGTTTTTTTTGTGTATATTTTCTTTTGGGTTTTTCGTGGAAACTTATAGTGCACAAAGATTTTTAAAATTTCTTTATGAATTTTAATGCATATTATTTGGAGTATTGTTTTATGTTTATGGTAAATTAGAGGTTCTTTGTTTTTGATAATTTGGGTAATGGTGGTTTGATTTGTTAATAAAGTGTGCTATGTCGTTTTTATATTGTTTTTTTATTGGTGTGGTATCTTAATTGGAGGTAATTTTTCAAATTTTTGTTATATGTTATGTTTATTGTTTGAAAATTTTCTATATTTAACTCATTTTGAGCAGATATTTTGGGCTTAATATGCAATTGAATGGTAGTGAATCTGATTTTTTGTTGAGTGCAAATACCTTGGTGGATGAAAATCTTATTTATTTTTGTTTGTTGTGAGAAATCGTTGTCTTTTGTGATTGAATTTTGTTACTGGGTTCTGGTTTGGTAAATTTGGTGGTGGGGTCTGTGCGACCATTGAAGGTTTTGCGTGACCATTTTGATATCCCTCATAGTATTTGGAGGTTGGTTTTGTTGATCTTAATGTCTGTAGTGAAATTTAATTATGTGATGTTATTTTTATTGATATTTGTTTTTACATACTTTGTATTTTGTTGTAATTTTGGTTATTTGACTCACTTATTTTTCTCATTTTTGTGTTATTTTGTGGTAGAGATATAAATTGGTAGGTAATTTCCACGTGAAACGGCACTATGCGATTTGATAGGTGAGCTAGGTCGTAACTCATCATCACTTACTCATTTATATTTTAAAAATAAGCAGCATAAGGGGGTGGAGATGTGTATTGTGTATTTTGATGTAGGCTTTGTCGAGGGGTTGATTTTGTGTTAATTCGAAAAGTCATGAATTTTTGATGGGGGAGTAGTTTCGGAAATTAATTGGTTGTGGGAGTTATTTAGTTTTAATATCTTTTTGGGTAGTATTGGTGGGTTAATGTCATATTTTGTGGTTGTAGTTATTTTAGGCTAATTGAAGTTCATTGGGGTTAAAGGCTCTAATTATTAGGTTTGAGAGGAAGGATTTATGGTTTTTGTATTTTTTATTGTGTTATGATATTATTTTTAATATTGTTAAAATGTAAATTTGAGATTTTTGGTGGGCCTGTGGTATATAGATTTGTTGGTAGGTGTCAGTAGAATTAGCTGAATCTTTTGTTTGGTTCATTTGTGAAGTTTGGGACTTATAGGTGTGTTTACATTTGCATGGAGTTTGAGAGTCACCCTTGCTAATGTGGTTCAAAGTCCAAACTTACCATTTCATTGTTGGATTATGTCACTGGGCAATGTAATGGGATTCATCTTTCATTCAATTTCTCTCCTTTAAAGGATTTGCTATCCTTTGGGTGGTTTTTGTCGGGAGGTCTAGACTAGTAGGGTAGCTCCTTTGGGGTTTACATTGTGCTTTCTTTTTTTTTTTGTAAGTGATAATGGGTTCTCTATATGGTGGTTAGGATTGGGTATTTTTAGGAGTATGTTTCTATTTAAATTATTGGGTTTGGCAATATAACTAAACTTTAGTGTAAAGAATTGATGGTTGTATATGTATCCTTATTTTCTATGGTTTTCACATCGAAAATTCAATCTTTGGTGTTTTTTGGGATTTTAGGTTTTTTGTATATAATGGAGGTCTTTAGACTGTTTTGGCCACTGGGTGCGTCGAGTGTAGAGAAGGTCCTACATTCATAACTTTTTCTCGTCCGAGACACATGCCTGAATCGGTGTTTGGAACACATTACTTTTCTAATTATATATTGAGTTAATATTGTGTATAAAGTGTGAGATTAGTATTCCTTCTTTTTTGTTTGCAAAGTGTCTATTTTCCATAGTGGTGCACCGTTGTTGAGACCTGTTATAAGTTTTGGACGGAAGTTTGAAATTTCACTCTTCTTCTATTCTTGGCCAATAACCTAAGCACTTCTCCTGCTCCTATTAAACATTGTACGGAATTTTCATTATCTGTAGTAGAACTTGAGCCCATATACCACAGATCTAATTACGCTCGCTTAATTATACACTTCTTCATTGACACTTTTAAACATACACTTTATATATATAATATAAGGATATAGATTAATGGTCGTGTTTGTAATATATTTATAAATATAATAAATGGGTATTATATATATATATATATAGATGAATACTTCATTAATATATTCAGTAGGCACATAGCCAATAATAGATAATTATTGTTTCAATATTAATATATAATGAATGTAGTAATAAAGTGTAGAAGAGATAGATGATGGTATGGTATAAAATATGGGTATGTTTATGGCTAGAGTGCTTGATAAGTTGTAAAAATAGTAATATAAAAAATAACTAGATAATATAGGTTTTAGGGCGTAGCGTAAAACAACTGATGATAATACATAAGTTATATAAGAATATGAAATAGTATTATAGAGATATTATTATAGTTAAAAACATTAGATTGGTTCCCAGAAGAAACTTTTGAGTTAGGTTGCGGTGGAGGGTTGTTATTTCTGTGGTGTTTGTGGTGTTCAGATTGTATATTTTATGGTAAATATCAAAGATTGTCCAGTCTTGTAATTATTTTCCGGATATTTCCATGCCTTATAGTTTAAGAAAAGAAAAGAAAAGATTGTTGGCCGCTAATATGGTTGATTTAGGGTGACTGATTCAATTCTCCTATTGAAAATTATTATTAAGGTCTACTTTTCTCATAATCATTTAAGCTTATAGTGCAAGTAATTGTGTTTGTCAAAATACTTGTCAAAACGGTTTATATTTTAGTCTCCAAACTATATAAAGTGAACTCAATATGTTGTCTCTAATCATTAGTTATTAATTTTCCTGTTTATCTGGTTGATAAATTAATATTTTAGAATATATTTAATGTCATTGTATGCATTAATATTTGGGTTTTTTGGTTTTGAACGTGTGAGGGAGGTTATTTATTAGTATAGGGGTTGGTTTTTTTGGGGGGCTAATTTTTTTAAGTGTAATAACGTGATTAATTTTGATTGGACTAAGATGTATTAGGTATGGGACTTAGTTTGTGTTATAGTGTTTTGGTAATTTTCAGTGTGTTTATGTTTATTTTATGTTTTAGCTTTTTGAGAATTAATGTTGTTGGAGATTAAAGATGAAAGTATTCAGCCTATTATTATTGTATGCATATATATTATGAAAGTATGTCTTGCTTATGAGTTTTATTATCTGGCTCTATAAGAGCTACATTAATTTATCTTGACACAGTCTGGTTTCTGTAAATTTTAGAAGGAATTATGGTAATCTCAACATGTATGACGAAAGACTATGAATTTAGGGTCTTTTAACGGCTCGTCCATACAAACTTATACATCGCATGGATGTGAAGTGCAGAGGGGGGGTGCGTAATCAGCCAAGAAGCGGGAGGAGAATTTAAGGTAGCAGCAAGCGAAGAAACAGAGAAGTAAAGGTGAAGTAGGAGGGCGAGGCGTAAGGACGAACAAGAGGAGGAATTGGTGAGGGAACGTGTGGTCATGTTGGGAGGTTGGGGGCCGATGCATCAAGGGGGCACGTTCATATCTTCAATGGTCGTAATCCCTGCGGTCCCCATTGCCTTCGGGTCCTCTTGTTTCTTGGTCGGCAGGGATCTCTGCAATGTGGCGTATAATGGCTGCTGGCTGTATTTTCAGGTATTCTGCCGGGCGTTGTCCTTCGTTGGTCGTAGTTTGTTTTTTGTTCGGTTGTTCTTTATAGCGTCTTGTTGGAGCTTCTGAGGTTAGGGTTTCGTTTTGGGCCTTGATGACTATGTGTGGGATTGTGACGTAGCTGGGTCTTGCGGGTAATTTATAGGGTATGGGTGAGGGCATTGAAGTGTTTTATTAGGGTTGGAGCCTTGCTGTTCATAGGTGATTTTGAATAAACTGTCTTCTTCGCGTCGGTCTACGTTTTGACCTCTTTCACGTTTCCTGCTGCTCTTTCGCACGTTCGCCCCTTGGGTTTTGTTACAGGGCCTTAATATGCTTCCTGGATGATTCCAATCATAGTGTTAACTTTGTGTTCCACTAAAGGAGTTTGTATAAGTATGATGAAAAAAATTAAATTAAAAACGGGCGAATTTTTTGATGTCTGACTGGGCAGATTGCATATTTCATGGGCAGATTTTTTCAATAGAGGATGTATAGGGGTTTGGTATTTTTATTAATGCTATTATTTATTATTGGTATATATTTTAAAAAAGGATTAGTTTATATTCCGATTTGCTTTCTGATTAAAGGGAGATGTTTCTCCGTTGATTTGGCTTTTATCGAAAGCGATCTCGATTTGGCGATTCATTTTGGTCGTTTTTTCACCTACTATATTTGTTATAGTTTCCTTTTTTTTAGTATTCATTAATTTTTAGCAATGTGTCAATATATTTTGAATAAGGAGTCTCGGTGGTAGGTTATATTGTGGTTCAGTATAATGTTTTTCGTTATTAATTTTCGTTTTGCATTTGCATATCTGTAGATTTGATGCAGACTTTATTAAGATATTAGGTTGTGTGATGAGGTGTATGGTGTCATGAAACATTTAGTGGTGTGCATAATATTGTTTTTCGTTTCATCATTTTAGCTAATAAATATCAAAGAGGTATAGAGTAGTATATATACGGATTAGATAGCGTTTTAACTTTTTTTCGGATTATGTTTTTTGTCTTAATTGAGATTTAAGCAAAGGTCTTACGTATTTATGATGTACCAGTGTAGTGATGTCTCTCGATTAAACATGATGGTTGTTTTGAGAGTTGGGAAGGTACTGTGTTGTTCTCTGTTAAGTAATATGACGATATTTTCGGATATGGATGGCTGCTGAAACTATAAGAATACGACATTAGAGGTGGAAAAGTGGATAGCTAGCTTTCTGAGACATGAGTTTCGAACGGTCTTTCCAATGGAGCAAAGGTACCATTGCAGGGCGAGGAGGAGGTAAGGTAGTAATTCATACGATTCAGATTGGTCCTTAGCGACCATGGATGATAGACCATTCTCTTTAGGAAATAGATTGTCTAATAAGACAAACGTCTGTCCTGTCTAATGAATGGATCCCCGGTACCTCACACTATTATTAGCCTCGAGATGCACATGAGAAAAGAGACCGCATAGAATGGAACCCATCGTCTTCATGACAAGATAGATCAGATAACATAAATTTCAACATTTTCAGACTTGCAGTCAGCTTGATGCCCAAGATTCCGATAATCAAAAAGGGTACAAGATATCAAAAGAAGTTACGTACCTAGGATTTCGACTATTCTTAATGGATTTCTGTCCATATTTCCTCCATTTATATCCGTCGTCGGCCATCGCATTCCCATAGCTCTTGATTTTTAGAGTGTACCTATTCTCAACCTTACTCAAACCTCCTTCTAATACAGAAATTCTGCAGCAGAAAGTAAATATAAATATATACGTGTCAAACACGACACGAATACGATATATGCAAGTTGTGGCGATATTAAGAAGGTCAATCTAATTAGGGAAGTTCAAACCTGGCTTGTGAAAGCTCTTGGGGTAGGTCTGTTTGGGTTGTCACTGATAATGCGTTCTCAATATCTTCAATGGTAGGACCGGAATAGACAGTGGAGATGAGCCGGTTAATAGTATCCTCGCTCAAAGCACTGCTATTCTCCTGTTCGGTGGTGCTGTTCTCCGGTAGCACAAGAAAGGGACTGATTGTCGAGAAGCTCTCTGACAAGCTCGTCTTCCAACCCATCTGACCAAGTAGCCATAATTTCCTCCATCCTTTTTCCCTATGATAACTAAGTCAACCGTGCATTAGCAGAATAGGAACAAAATTTAGCTGTCAAGAAGAAGAAGAAGCTGGAGAAAAATAATGATAAGATGGGAGAATATATATCTACGAGAAGTGGCTTGTGAAATAAAGAAGCAGGGAGAATAATGTGGAGCAGATGAAGAGAAAACTTGTGATGTCTACGTGTTTGCCTCTTGACTTTAAACTAAGAGTTGGTGTGTTTCTATTTTGTATGTATTCGGCTTTGACTTAGCTACGAATTCCACCCGTGTCAGTATGTCAGACGGTAACATTTTTTTTTTGTGTTAAATGCACATGGGATAAATCCAAAGAAATTTCACAAGTTCTTTGTCAACTAGATGGTTCATATTCTAGGGCATTGTTTATAATTGAACTGGCGGAGTCAATACGTTGAAGAGATGATCATGGGCGCTGTCACATTCTCCTAGTAGTACTTATCTCTCGCTTTAATGTTGCATTGTCTGTAGTTTCATTTAGTGTGCCAGCTTTTGTCTTGTTATATTGCTTCTGATGGCATGCATAGATGCATTATAAGGTGGACCAAACCTACCTGACCCACGATTAGAACTCAACCGAAGCAAAGGTCAACCACTAAAGAATTCTTACAAACACCCTCCACATAAATTTTTCAATCGTTTTCCATGCTTTGGTATCCGTATCAGTTCTCCCTTTGAATTCTTTAAGGCAAATTAAACACACATATATTATAGGCTAGCTACTGATTAAAGTGGAAGCTATATCTATAAATTATTCTATAGTTAGTGAGAAATTTTTATAAGGATATATACCCTATAGTAGTAGCTTTTGTTCGAGTTGGGCAACTTCTTAATTACCAATCCGATAGTTTAAGAAAAAGAGATTCTTAATTAACCCCCATCAGGCATAGTTTCAGTGCTAGACGTCTCTGTAAATTAATTGGAACTACCACTGTAATTAAGTACTCATTAATAAGTTTCCCTTTACCAAATGGCACTAAACACCCACCCTAGTAATTGAAAAAGGAGCATTAATATTAACTTAAGCTAATAAACATGAGCCTATAAGACCTTTACACGTTGCCGATTCGCCATCCCAGAAATGGACAAGTAAAATATGCTCTTAATTATGACCATCTACCCCTGTTAATTATGCACCCACCATGGCTGTTCACTTTTAAGAACTCTATCTTCAGCACAAGACGTTCATCCGGGTGGTGGTTGCTTCGAAGTTAGGGAACTTTTGGTCCTACTTGGCTTTGACTTTGTGGGATACTAGAAAACCGCTAGAAGGGACTGCGACCCTACTACGTAAGGACAAGCGGGGTTGACTGTCAGAGTGGGTTTAGGTTAGCTGCTGAGCCGTCGGTTAGCGAGGGAGGGAGGGAGGGGGTAGAAGTGGGCGCAGGTTCGAGACCAAATCTTTGTGGATGTGTGTGTACGAAAATAACCCCCCTCGCAAAAAGTCAACCACCGTTCTATATGGGGCCAAATGGCTCGTGTGAGGAGTCCCACAGGGAATAGAGAGGATCACGTGTGGAGGATGGAGCGGTTCGAGCTGTCCATGTCCTGGTGTCGAGCCCTATGCCCGAGAGGTGACGGTGTAAGTTGTAACCGACCCAGTCTTTGGACTCTTGGGGCGCTGCAAAACAAAAAGGGCCAGGTCTGGGTGGGTCCCCGTGGAAGAGAGGCACCCCCCTAATCGTCCTTTGGACATAGACTTCAGCAATTCTTTCTCTTTCTTTTCGTTTTATTGGTGGACATAGAATTCAGCAATTCTTCTATTTCCTTTTTAAGGAATGTCAATCAATATAGACTCTTTTATTCAACAATGACCAAGACAGTACCCCGCGCATACCCCTGCGCGTTGGGCCGTTGCCAAAAAAAAAAAAAAAGGTACACAATGCACGAGTTTTGCTCTCTTTTTCATGATTATCGTAGTATTTCGAAATTTCAAATTAATTTTTAAGTAATTTTTATTTTAAAATAATCCTTATAGCATAGTGTTATATTACAGATTCTTTGAGTCAGTAAAATCTTACGTGGCTACAAAGACACGTCATAATAGCACAAGACCTTCACATGTGAAATATTGATCCAATGGAGACTTCCAATTGGACCCAACAGCGTACGCTAGATGAAGTTAGCAAAAATGTTATAGAGTTTGAATCTTATAAAGAGGTTGTTTTATTATTGTTCTGTACAAAAGAAATCGTTGAAAGTGCAATCTTGTAATTTTGGGACATAATATAATGTAATTTATTGTTTTCTAGAAAAATGTTTTTGACGGGTTTATGTGAGTATTTAGTTTTAACGGGTAAATTTAAGCAAGGCTCTATTTATTAGAAGTCTAAGGTGCAAGTGGTAAAATTTCCAATTTAAAAGAGGAGAGACTACATTGACAATTACATTAAACTTCAAGAGTCCTATTAGAATGCCACGTCCTTGTTTTCCGTAACAAAGTTGGACCTAAGTTGATAGAAGGTCTTAAAAAAAAAATAGAGCCCAAAAATCTCTGTGGAACGAATTAAAACTTAGTGACCATTTGAAAACTAAGGGTACGATTTCCCTTACATTTAAACTTCAAGAGTTCTATTTATTAAAAAGATAATATTTTGTGGTACTTACTCTAATTTACTATTAGAAAACAAAGCAGGTAAACAAGAAATATTATGGGCCTATGGTCAGGATATGGTAAATTGGAGACGGGGTCCACCTGCAAATCACAGAGTATCAGGACCCATAAAAGAAAGCCCTGCAAATCCCAATCATCATGACCCAATTTTTCAGAAACAATAGTGATAAAATGCAATGCAGAATTCGAAACCAGCAGTTTCCCGCGCAAATTACACCGACTCGCGTCGGCGTTGGGCGCCGCCCCTTTTGAAAACGAGAAAAACGCGGTTGAACTTGGGGCCACGGCAAAGATCAAAATCCACTCAGCTTCCTCCTAATATATTCACTGCCTCCATACTTTAAGTACCCCAACTCCCCCTCCTCATTCTCTACTCTAAACGCCCGATTTCTAGACTTCAATCCTCGGAGCTCAGGGTCAAGAGATCTTCGTCGAATTACGTGATCTCTTCGGGAAGTCAGCGTAAGTTAAGAGACGGTGATCGCACAGCTGAGAATGGAGGTGAGCCAGAAATATGAAGACGGGTGTGTGACGCCGAAGCACCCTGAACATCAGATTCCGGCGCCCTCCGTTTGCCCACCGGCGCCGAAGAAGAAGTCGCCGCGTGGAAGGATCCAGTATCCATCGAATAACGGTTTTTTCCAGCCACCCGACCTAGAGGCCTTGTTCGCTGCTAGTCTATTTGCCTCCTAGACGGAAAGCGTAGAGCCCGGGCTAGTTTCGCGTTTGTTTGTTCTTTGCTTTTAATTACGCGAATACGTGTAATATATGTTAGGAACATGAAAATTTATTTCATTCAATGTGGGAAATCATAATAAATCACTTTCCTTCGTAAACATCATGCGATCTTCATGTTTTTCGTTTTGTTCTTTGATCCCTTTTACTCCAAAAGTGAGAGATTCATGAATGGGTGGAACTGGCGAATAAGAACTCTGTAGGCTCAGAATCGGTCGTTCTGTGAAAGTTGAGTTTGGGAGAGAATTAGAATCGATTCTGTTCTAAGTTAGTTGAATTGAGCGTTACTTCCAACCTCGAGGTGAAAAAAAAAATGTTATTTTTTTGGTACAAACTGTAAGCGTTACGAATTGCATCCCGGTTTAGGTACTGTGGTTGGTAATTAGTTATTTGTCACGGCCTGCCTACGCATCAGAGTGAGGAGAAGGGGAAAAGGAACAAAACACAAAAGAAGGCCGGACCAAATACCTAATATGGGCTTGCTTACAGGCTTGGGATGTGGGCAAGGCCCAAATATCATCCCACGGAATTGAAGATTTTTATTAATTTATATATAATTTGGAGAGATTCATGATGGTTGATTAGCTGCTAATGACCGAGAAATTTGACCAGCTTTGACGGATCAATTGACGCGTGATGAATCAGGAAATATGTGTCTACTGAACGACACATCAATCGTCTAGAGCTTTTCTAGATTCTAATCACAAGCTCTTCCTCAGTTGCATGTGTGTCTACTGACGACAGCTCAACCCTTTGGTATGCAGCTAGCTCCTTAAAGGGGCCGGGGGCAGATACAAATCATTTTCGTAAGTGGCTAGCTAGTAATGCATCACTCTCTCCCAACGAGTTGGCATTTGGGGTAGGAGAATTTTTTTTTTGTTTCATTAATAATGTTCACCAACTAGACAGACATATATCCAATGGCTGTTCTTGCGCCCTTTCAACGTCTACTGATTTCGTGTTTGAATTTAACTATAATCTATATTCTATTTTGTCTTGTCGTTACAATTTTCAAGCCAATACATGCATGCGTGGAAAAAGCTAGCAAACCTCTGATCTGCTTTGGGTATTTCCAACTACTGCAACATAATTTCTAGATGGGTTGAAATGGCTAAGGATCATGATGCCTGCCCAAGTAGTACTTTTGTTTGCTTTCATATGTAGCAGATTAATCCATTCCTTCTTTCCAAAGACAAAACAGATAGAAAAAGGCCCCCATTGATTTTGAATGAAGGAAAGTATGAAGTACTCCTAACAAGCTCTGCCTGTAGAACCGAGCAGTACTGCAACTACCCCTGCTCCTTCAGTAAGCTAGCTATACACTGTCTAATTTTTCTTTCTTTTTTCTGGGATACAATCTTATTAATAAGCCATGGGGGCGCAATGGGTTTCAATACCATTGAGCTGATAGCATTGTTCGTACATATTTTTCCCAAAGAGGGAGAGATGATATGAAGATTGGGTTTAAATAGTTGCTGAACAGAGAAAGATATCCATTTTATGACAGTTTAGAGTTTAGTTCTTCGATTATTCCTAATAAATAATTCAGTTTCTTCAATCCTGAACCACTTACTTTTTTTTTAAAAAAAAAACAATGAACTAATTGATCAGACTTATTAAGTATTATTCACAATTGCTCATCCTTCTTATCATTATGCCTTCGTGGGATTGAGATAAATGATGATTGTACCCTACTCGTACTAGCTCCAGTCCTCTTCAATAGTTGGCAAGATGCGTTCGGTGTCGGAGAATAGAATTTTAAAAAATAAAGCTACCTTTTCTTCTCGGTTTAAGTACTTTCTGGAACAGTGGGTGAATTCAGACCTCATCTCTACTCTAACTCCTATTTAAAATGACATGCAAATTTCTTTCCTAATAAGTGGCCGGTAGAATATAATTTAAGATTATGGTACCTGAAAACCAAAATGCCCAAAAATTTATAATAGTAAGTAAACCTAGGTGTAAAAGGTTCCTCTTTCAGTACTCCCTGTCACGTGCCATTATAGATATCTAGATGAATGCGAGTAATGATCCAACAGGACTACTATATCCGAGCAATTGACTTATTAACCGCATAATTAGGACATCTTAATTATCCTTATTAGGAAATATCACACTTGAAATTGAGTTAGAGCAATAAGGACAAGGTCATTGTGGAAATCAAAATTAATTTCGATACAACAGCTAGCAAAAATGTCTTACTTTATCAACACTCTAAAATTCAGCTTGACCAACAGCTAAGCGGACCAGACGAGTATTTGAAACCCCATGAAAACTCCTCCTGCTTTCTTTTGGCCACCTAATTTCCTCTATATATTAAGCCTCACCGGGCATGCTACGTATCACTTCACACAAATTGGTTCTGACCATAACCCGGCCTATATCTTGTCGTCACAAACATATATAGACAGGATAGAGAAAGAAAGGGGGAGAGAGAGGGGAAGAGATCCTAGGGATCGATCGAGACATGGGTTCCTCCATTGTTCCTGCATTTGCTTCAATGGCAGCTCTGCTCTTTGGGTTTTCCCTATTATCCTTATTGCCAGAAGTTGCTGTAGGGATAACCAGGCACTACACATTCAATGTAGAGTAACTAATCATAATCTAAGCTGGAACATGTTACTTTGTTTCTTATTAAATAAAATTTTCTTGTCTAATTTGGTTTAACTTTTCCTCGTTGAAAGATCAAGTACCACAATGTGACCAGATTGTGTCATACGAGGAGCCTCATCAGTGTCAACGGACAGTTCCCGGGGCCTCGGTTGGTGGCAAGGGAAGGCGATCGTGTCTTTGTTAAGGTGGTAAATCATGTTACCAACAACATTACCATTCACTGGTATGTACGCATATAATGAGTACTTATATAATTAATTGCTAAGCATCGAAGCTACTATTACACAAACAATATATACAGTTATCTAACGTGTTTATTTTGGGTGTGAGAGAGCAGGCATGGAGTTAGGCAGCTCGGAAGTGGGTGGGCTGATGGACCAGCTTATATAACTCAGTGTCCTATACAAACTGGCCAGACATACACGTACAACTTCACTGTCACTGGACAAAGAGGAACTCTCTTATGGCATGCTCACATCTCATGGCTAAGATGCACGCTTTACGGACCGATCATCATCCTCCCAAAGCGCAACGAATCTTACCCCTTCGAGAAACCATACAAGGAAATACCCATCACTTTTGGTAACTTTTACTATATATACATATGTTGGAGACTCTCGAAAAGATTCATGTAATTTGTTGTGCATGTTATTCTTTATTTGCAAATACTTATGTCATGCAGTCATTTTTGCATGGTTTTGGGATTACAGGAGAGTGGTTTAACGTAGACCAGGAGGCTGTTATCAGCCAGGCTCTTCAGACAGGTGCAGGTCCTAATGTTTCTGATGCATACACCATCAATGGTCTTCCGGGGCCTTTGTACAACTGCTCTTCTAAAGGTAACTGCATGAAGCAATTTAACTCATTTTGGTGCAAAGAGAATGTGAAACGTAGGCATTTCCGGAGGCCAAATTGAAATAAGCTTAACCATGCAAGATTTTTGGGGGCTTTCGCAGATACGTACAGGCTAAAGGTCAAGCCAGGGAAGACGTATCTCCTCCGTTTGATCAACGCTGCACTCAACGACGAGCTGTTCTTCAGTATTGCCAATCACACCCTCACCGTCGTCGAAGCAGATGCTGTGTACGTTAAACCTTTCGAGACTGACAAGCTTCTCATCACACCAGGCCAAACCACAAACGTTCTCCTCAAAACAAAACCCAGCTTTCCCAACGCGACGTTCCTCATGGTCGCTAAGCCCTACGTTACTGGCCGTGGCACCTTTGACAACTCGTCCGTTGCTGGTATCCTCCAGTACGAGCAACCATCACATAACTCTTCCATCAAAAACCTTCTCCTTCTTAAACCAACTCTCCCAGCCCTTAATGACACAAACTTCGTCGCCAATTTCACCAGAAAGTTCCGTAGCCTGGCCAATGCACAATTCACCGCCACCGTTCCACAAACCGTGGACAGGAAATTTTTCTTCACCATGGGACTTGGGACAATGCCGTGTCCTCAAAATACAACGTGTGGAGGACCCACCAATAGCACGAAATTTATTGCTTCCGTTAACAATGTATCTTTTGTGCTCCCTTCAGTGGCTATGCTCCAAGCCCACTTTTTTGGAAAGTCCAATGGGGTTTACACCACAGATTTTCCCACCAAGCCGCCGGTGCCATTTAACTACACGGGAACACCGCCCAATAACACTAACGTGAGCAACGGCACGCGTGCATTGGTGTTACAGTTCAACACAAGTGTGGAGCTGGTGATGCAGGACACGAGCATTCTTGGCTCTGAGAGCCACCCTCTCCATCTTCATGGTTTTAATTTCTTCGTCGTCGGACAAGGTTTCGGGAACTATGATCCTAACAAGGACCCTGCTAACTTCAACCTGGTGGATCCGGTAGAGAGGAACACGGTGGGTGTTCCGGCCGGTGGCTGGCTCGCTATTCGCTTCCTAGCGGACAATCCAGGTCTGTTCTTAAAAAAAGTACAGAAAGTTCTCGGCAAGACAATGACAGATATCTTTATTTGTCCGCTTAATTTGCTCACTTTTTTCTTTAACTTTAACATTTTCCACATTAGAAACAATCAGAATGAGTAACATATAATGAAGAAAACAACTAAATTTAGAAAGAACCTGGGTCCAAAGATAATCTTATTTAATTATTAATATAAAAAGTTACATAAAGGACCACACTATACAATTAAAACCTTAATCTATTTCTTTTATTAAGCAACTATTGCTGAATATTTTTCTTTTTTTAAGATATTACTTAGAAATATTTTGCCGTCTGGTCTATTCATCAGGTCTTTGATATTTTTTTGCCCTCTTCTGGTCAACAGGGGTGTGGTTTATGCATTGCCATTTAGATGTCCACACGAGCTGGGGTCTAAAAATGGCGTGGATTGTATTGGATGGGCCACAGCCGAATCAGAAGTTACCACCACCACCATCCGATCTTCCCAAGTGTTGACAAAAGTTGACCGTTGGTTCGACAAGAGCGGATACTCATTGCAATTTTTTTTTTATTTCCACACCCGGCCTGAGTGATCTTTTTTTATTGTCCAGTTTTTAAATTAATTATTATGAATGTTTTTTTTTTTGACGACGTAATTTCCCATTGCTTTCCACTTCTTAGTTGTTGGGGGAAGGGAGACGAGAGAGAGGAGATAATGTAGAGAGTCGTGGGATCGGTAATGGGCAGCTTTTGATGTTAACCTCAAGTAGAAAAGAGGTTCATCGCTACAATTTCTTCTCTAACTTATGAGTACCGTTTTGCTTCCAAATAAAGTTGAGTTTGGTTACTTAGTCCAGAAACATGTTAGTTTACAACGACTTCTTCCAGAAGCCTGCCAACTGGACTCTAAAAAGCTCCCCCCCTTCCTTTAACATGACTGCACATATGACATGCAATTGATAGTCAAGAGCTATCATGAGATCGTAACAGTTCATTCCTTAAAGAGGGGGCACATTTCATGCACTATAGAGAATATCTTCAGCTGCATCGAAGTTTGCAGAGAACTGGATTTTGAGGCTTGAGCAATGAAATCAGCACCAAAGATTTTAAGAGAAAGTTGCTGAATCAGAAAAGTGCATTTTCGAAAAAGTAAATATATAGGGGTTTCTTGCATCAATCTGTCATCTTGGGTGAAACAGGTTCTTTTCCTCTGAATATATAAGTACTTCAAGAATGAAAAGACACCAAGTACCTACAAAATATATACTAGGATATGATTAGTTCCACAGCAAGACATGCAAGCATGATCAAGATCTAGGATTACCAAGAGAAGGGAAATTGAAAGAGCTCTCTGGAGTAGTCCCACATTCACTTTTGCAGATGATTATTGGAAAGAAATGATCAGAGATAACAAGACGTTATTATATGTTCCCAACAATCATAATACTCCCAATCCAGAGAAAACTCTACATATATATACAATTAGCTCCTCAAATTCAAGTGCCTACAGCTACAGCATAAGCCTGGAAAAGTACTGCTCAAATTCTTGATCAATGGTTGGCTTCCTCGTGCCTGATTGAGCATCTGCAGACAAAATAAGGAAATTATTTCTGAATATAGTAAATGATAAAATAAAAAACCCACAATTAGATCTAGAGAATAGCAATATCGATCTACAGAAGAAGATGGAATGTTCTGAGTTCCACAAACGTGCACTTAGCAAGTAGGATAATATGTATTACACTTCAATCCTCGTAAATACACTTCCAATCTGATCCTAAATTACCTTGGTTTACAGTCCAGCTTCCGGATGAAAGAACATACATATTTGGGTTAACCTCGTTAGAGTAGATAATATCTTCAAGTTCCTTTTCTATACACTGGTCAATGCTGTTGCTTCCATATTCTGAGCAAGTGTTATCCACTTGGTTACAGAATTCTAGGAGATGCTCCTCGAGATTCTGAAATTTTTGATAGGAAGGACGCTTACCACCACTCAGACATACCTGTTTGTCTTTGCTGGAACCAAAAGAGTAATCGGTATGCCTGAGGCTATTGCGGTCAGAAACAGCAGAAGAAGTGGAAGGCCTATTGACTAGGTACGTTTTTGCATACTCTAGTTGGAGTTTAGCTTCACCATAGGCAGACAAGGCGGAGTCAGAATCTTCAGCAAAACTATTGCAATCTTTGATTGATTCCTGTTCAGACTCATCATCCACGGCTGCTCCCTCCATTTTTCCAGCTAATATATTTATAAATAAGCTCTCCACTTCAGGACTTTTGTCAAACAGAGAGACAGCTTCAGAAGCAAAGCTGCGATCCCAGCATTTATGCTTTGGTATAGGCAAACCCAATTGCTCTGCTTGTAATTTTCTTTTCTTGTTCAAGGTAAAAATATTGCTCTCGAGCCCTTTATTGACAGAGAAGCTGAAGCATTATGGCAATAAGAAACAAGGAAAGAAGTGTTAGATTCTGAGCTATGTTAAATTTGGTGTCTTTGTGTGTGCGTGGTTCATTTCTGTGCTCAACAAGAATAAAGGCCAGCGAGTAGGGCTCTATGTCATACTAATTTAGTCAAAATTTTACGGCAATAGACACAAAACAGTCACCTTTCTGTTCAGCATGGAATGGGAACCACAAACACACGGAAGCCAATATTTAACTTTCATCTTTGACAAATCAAATAAAGAGAGATATGAAGCCCAACATTTCTTAGTTGTCATGTAGATCCCCATCTTTTGGTTTGGGAACCACATCAAAAACCACCACTTGCAATAGCCAATGAAAACAATCACCACATATGTACCAAACAACACGTGGACTCAATTGTGATGGTGAGTATTTCCAAGAGCTTGTCGTTAAAAGCACCAAGAAGCTCATAGGTAGAGAATTTAGAGATGAACACGAATTTTAACAATGTCTGAACCAAAAATACAGAATTGAAAACGTTATCTTCAGCCCATCTGGTCCCCCTGCATGCTCCTTCACAGAAAAATAATTCTTCATCCCAATTTTATGAGAAAAAAAATTTAAATTAGATGTCATACTAGTAGAGAGTATGACCCATTTTAGTGGTACAACAAAAACCAGTTCCTCCTCTACCACTTTTAACCTAGTCAGTAAATTTTCTTGGACAGGTTACAGTAATACTTAATCGAGAATGCGATCACCTTTTAATCGAACCAGAAGCTTCTAAATATAAGAGAATTAAGATCACAAAACTACATAAGCGGCCTGAACACCTTCTAATAATAACTTCCACAGTGGTAGTCATTTGAAAGCGATGTGAACATGGATTTTCATGTTTTCTCCCAAGCATAAGACTGAATCATGCTTTTGTGTCATTGTTTGGGACCAACAGTGCGAGTAAGGAATTCCTACAGGGAAAATTCCCCGGCCCCCTTCACCCCTCCCCCCGCGGGGCGGCAAAGCAAGAAACGGGTGCCTCGTCAAAATTCCGTTTGCTGTTCAAGGATGACAATGGATGCTAGAAACCTCGCCATTTCTTGAAAAGTGTTTCTTGGACTCTGTTTTCGTTTAAGAGACAGAGGACGAAACATCCATGCCCCCTATATCTAGAAAGTGAGCCATCATAAAAATAGCGACAACTAGTTGGGCCCTCGCTGAAACACCCCAGGGAAGACAAGTATTGAATCTCATAAACTCATTTCATATGACAAATAGTGGATCCAGTGACTTCTGCAGCATAATTACCTCCTTAATTCCATTGGTTACTACCTATCTAACAACATAGTCTGCATTGAACAAAACCAAAAACATTACACACTCCAAGTTAACTACTTTCAGCTGATTTTCAATGATACAGTCATATGATCAAGCTGCAGTGACTCAAAATTATGCTCTGGCTTTAAGGCGAAAACAAAGAAAAAAAAGTGATAGCTTTAATGATCGAAAAGTCATATGAGTAAAAGAGGAAAAAAATCCAGAGACCAAAAATCTAACCGGTTACTCTCAGATGGGTTCTCGTAAGTTTCGTTCATCTTGACCCAGAAACGGACAGTGAATCACCGAGCTTGAGAGGTCAGCAGAGTCACTGAAACCCAGAGGGAAGAGGTTCCTCGCTTCGAGGATATCCGAGAATAATAAAGCTCTTTCCCTCCCTCTGTCTTCTTTCTCGCTGTCTCTTACGTTTTTCTTTTATCTTTTGCTTTTGAGATAAACTCAAAGCGGCTTCGAAGAGCGTGGGCGTCAGCGCCTTCACATACTCGTATACAGGCATTTGATATTTGTTTTCTTTTTTTCTCCTCCTTTTCCATTCGTTACACCTGTGACCTGTCCGGATGGGCGCGTGAGTTCCGCAGATTCGGACAGAACCATCGGTCCGTCCATCCCTCATCCACGTGAATTCGGCGCTTTGCTTCGTGGGCCCCACGTAATAATCCTCCATTATTGCGAATTACAGAAACCTCCTCCCATCACTTGAGGGCATGCGGGCGTGCAACCGGGTCGAACTGGGTCCGTGGAGGACTCACATTTTTTATCATTTTTTGTACTGTGTTCTTCTCTAGTTCTCTTTTGTTCTCTGCCTTCCAATTATCCACTCGCCATACCTAATGCCGAGGCTGAGGCACTTGCAAAGCTACAACTACTCCCCACCATAACTCTTATACACCTAACCATCATGTTGGATATACGGAGTAGAGTACTTTTTTTTTTTTTCGTTGGAAGAAAAAAATATAATATGCTTCGTATTTATGGACAAAAATTACTCACCTCTATCAAATTCTAATTTGTTTATTTACTATGCATAATTTTTTTTTTTTTTTTAAAAAAAAACCATCAATCACCACCCTCCATTAGGTGTGGCTGTTAAATCACACGAAAAATTGATCAAAATGCTTTCTCTAAGGGCTCGCAGAACACTGAGGCGCTCCATGCACAAGATAGAGGGAGCTGTGGTGGTCATTGTAGACGACAGCTACTGATGAGCATGCGCTGTCCAGCATAGGAAGGGGTTTCTTGGAAAACGCCAAATGGAGGGTTAAGGGGACAGAGAAAGAGGAGACGAAAACCCTCGTGGAGGAGGAGAGCTTGCGCACCGAGACATGCGTGAAACTTATGGGTTGAGAGTTGTGGCATGAATAGGTAGAGCTCTTTTTTATGTTTTTTTCTTCTTTATGTATGAGTACAACTCAAATAGAAAAGAAGACAAGTATTAAAAAAACAAAAGGCAAATGTAGGATTTGTATACAAGACATTCATGTTACTCATCTTTCATTAATTAGATTTCTAACTATTGACTAGGGGGAAGTTTAATATAACTCCCTTCTCCTTTGAAGTGTAATGAAGAGTTTTCATAGATGAGTGTCCTTTCTAAGAGCTCCCAACATTTAAATAAGTTTTGATTAACGTGCTAGACCTTTCAAAATTCAAGAGTAAAAATGTCCTGAAATTCAAAATTTAGAATGCAAAATGTTAAACCTCTCAAAGTTAAAAGAATAAAAAGTATATTTATCAGCTTACCCAATAAGTTGTCATTCATCTTATTAAGTGTCTATTTTAGGGGTTTTGTTATTGTTCTTGCTTTCAATTAAGATCCATAATTACTCTTCGACACCAATGTTCCTCCTTTGTATTGAATGAAAATCTTTTGTCCAAATTGCATAGTACAATTTAGAAACAGATAGATACAACATGTTGACATTAATATAAGGCTTATACTACTCGAAACTTTAAATGAACATCATTAAATAATATTATAAAATCTACATGCTGTGTTTATATCTCTTTAAATTGCATTGTACAATTAAAATAAGAAATTACAGAATATCCTAATCTCTTTCTATTATCACAATTTCCGTAGGACTTGTAAATGTAATGCCAAATAATCCCCCTTCAACTACTGATCACTTCATTCAAGGTTATTCCCCTTCAACAAGTTTAAATGAACTAAACTTTGCAACTGTAACCGAGTCCACACTGTAAACATATTTCTTTATCTTTATGGTATTGTGGCATATTTCTTTTCCACCTGCAATAGAAAAAGAACATTTTGCACAAGGGTCCCTCAAGGGATATCTCCTTCCTTGCATTTGCTGAAAAACGTGATCTCCAGGTGGGCATCTAGGTAACCATTGCCAACAATTGTGGACTGCCACTAGTTCGGTTTCCCCATTGGATAACAAACCAGCTGAATGAACCACCGGAAAAGAAGTCACAGAGAACAAAGAATGCATTGAAATGACATAACACAATTTTGGTTATTTTGTAAGTTACAAGGAATATTACAACTCGAACTTGCCTGGATATCACACTCATTTTGCAGAGACAAACGTCTCCTGACATGAAAGTTTGGTTGGTAAACCCGGACTCAGATCCCACTTTATACAAACTTCCTATACGTATCAGATGAAAATTGTTCTAAAACCTAAGTGATCCACAGATTACCCAAAAAAAGAGGTGGGGTTAGGGGCAAGGGGAAGAAGAAAAAAGAAGGAAAAACCTAAAGGTCTGGCTATTAACAAGGGCTATCATACTCGGATCCTCCCAGAAAATCAACTCCCAAACAGCTTTCTCATATCGCACACTGGCTATTGTGGGTGAGAAATTAATCGAGGTCCTTTCCTACTTCCTGAACTACCCCAAGCAGAAAGTCTACCTGCTCGAACAGTTGTAAGCAACACAAAGTCCTCATCCCTAGATCAGCAGTTATCTGCCCCTTTAATGCTCAATGGTTAGAAGTTCTGATATTGACCAGTAAAATGCCAAAACCAACCATCAATCAAGTTATTTAGATGTTGATGCACCAGTTAAATCATCATAGGCAGTCCGGAAGCGAAGACCAGAACCAATATGTCTCGATATGGGGCATAACCAGCTCAGAACATTTGGACCCAGAACCTGAAACGGTCAAAGAAAACAGTTCATGTGGCAGGCATGGAGAATAAGACTGGAGTCCATAAATAGATAAATAAACACATGTAGCACAGTTTTGCATCCAATTTGCACTCTGTACCACAAAAGGAAAAAAGTTGTTGATATGAGAGAGACACCGACCCACCGTACACAATTCTCTGATCCCCGCAGGACCCATGGAATTACAGGCCAATGTGGTCTAGCTAAATTGCATAAAATAATGAAGGAACAAATGACCATATCAAAATTGTGATTGTGTATGAACACCACCAGTGCTTCAGTCCGAATTGGCCTGCAGCCTTCTAGATGAACATAGTGACAAAACCGAACAAATATAAACAAACTCAAGTAGACACTACCGCAATGCAGAATAGTCAAGCTAAAAGCTAAAATCTGAGGAAACTTCTCAAATTTGCACCACCTAAATGTCTCTGTAGACTAAAAGGAAATGAAGGGGCAATAATCAGTGTGGCTGAGAAGAAGCCATAAACTTAGGGCTGTAAGCCCAATAGTGAAACTTCCCAGCATTTGTCAAGGGCATATTTAAGAAAAACGAAAGGATGCATGCCAATTATTACAGCATGGAACGGCACCTCCTCCCAACACTAAGAATGGCATAGAGGACTGTCAAGATCCATCTGGGTGCATGACATAAGAATAAAATTGGGGGGGGGGGTGATTATTCTTACTGTTGTCAGGTTTTCAAAGGCACCAAGATCATATGGATGTTTATAGACATTCCCTCCTTTCTCTGCAAGCCACATAGCTCTAACTCCTTCGTGGAACTGCCACAAACAAAAATAAACAGTTCCCCTCAGATTGGCCATCAAACGTCATAGTCATAAACTAACCAAATCTGTTGATTTTTAATAACCTCAATTGTGGTCTTGTTATGCAAAATGAGGTAGATATGCCAACCTAAAAGGATGCTTAGTGCCACACATAATGGAACTAGCAACAGCCCAGAAATGACCTGTAAAATAGTAATGGATGAGCAAAATGACTAACATGATAAATTGTAATTTAACCAAACAGATCTTATAAATAACTGTAAGTTACATATGCTGTTCTGAAAGAGTCTCCACTTGGCTGCTCGTCTTTTGGAGAATCGATGGTTAGACTACCCACAAGCAAGACCTGAAAGTTTTATGAAGGAAAAGAAAAGAAAAAGAAAAAGGGGGGGGGGGAGTTGAAGAGAACGGAATGTTACTGTTCTTGAAAATTTAATGAAAACTGACAATGTTAATAAATGCCAGGCAGTTAATGTATACTGTAATAAAATAAAGAAGAGAAGCTTTGAATAACATAGACATACCAGGGCATAGAAGCATGCAACAACAGCATACAGGACAAAAACAAGAACACCTTGTAGTTTGCATGCCCAACGCAATTATGTATCCAAATGCAATGGTGATCCTTTACAATCAAGAAGCAGTACTTTAGCAAATTACGCAGGACATTTGACATAATGCATGAATGATAACAGAGATCATGCATACCATTCGCAAAACACATCTTCTACAGACCCGGCAATGATGCGCACGGGGAGGCTTAGAATGAGAACACTTTTGGCAATATCTCAAATCCCCGCCCTGCAAAAACATTCCATAAAAGAGTCACATGTAGCAGCCCACGCTCAAGGTTTTCATATTATAGAAAACTGCTTTCTTTTAAATATCATAGCAATCTCAGATGATTAGTTTTGTTCTACTACTCCAGATGATTGGTTCAAGTGATTTGTTTCAGGAAAGAAACCCTTTAATGCTAGATGATTCAAAACTATATCAATTCCTGATGCACATGAATCTCTTCTTAAATTTGCTAGAGGACCTCTGAGAACCTAGAAATTCCACAGGATTTGGATTCTCTGCTTTCCATAGAACTGAAAAGTAACTGAAACTGCCTCGAAAAAATAAAGAAGAGAAACTAGCCAAATCTTCAAGGAATCCACCAGAGAATGATATCTTAGCTCGGCCAAATACCAATCTATGAGACCCTTGGAGTTTATTCTCCCGCTGCAAGGGTTATGTACCACACTGCAAACTTTATTCAGCAGATATCTATGATACAAAAGCGTATATGTGGAACCAAAACCCATGTCCAGTGAGACACCGCAATGGAAAACCATAGATCAACAACAAAATGAAACTTGGCATCTGAAATCTCCAACAGAATAGGCAGTTAAGCAAACCCAACCTAGGGATTCAAAATTTAAGTATGCTACTTAGAGAAAGCAAATCTATTTAAACACAAGTAATTAGGATTAGCATTGTGAAAAAAATTCCAAACATCTTGAGACAATTGTGTGAAAAAGGATTGGCTCCCATTGATTGCAAGTCTTCATTGACTTCTGTGCATGTAAGAAATATATTCTGGTGACAACTTTAGTGGAGCATACAGTTGGCATGATGATTTGAACCCAATTTGCAGATGGTCCACACTTGATGCTGTAAATTGGCTGAATATGGATCACAATTATAAACCCTCTCCACAAGAGAAAAGTCAGATTCACTTGATGAATACTAACAGTTTTGAGGGCCAGCTTAAACATCCTTCGTAGTTAAGATTTACGTGAAGAATTAACATTATGCCCAATGGACTTAATTCCCACTTTTGAGCACTCGATTCGAAAATGGAAACAAGAACAGTAAGACAACACAACAGTCACCCCGACATGAAAAGAACGACAATACATGTATTAAAAGTAGCAACACCTGTCCATCAAATTTTAAAAGTAACTATATGCATTGCCTTGCCTCAGATCATGGAAGGGCAATACCACGGATTTGTCATTATGCAAGTTTTAGAAGAATGCTTGGGTTCGATTCGACGGTTTCAAACTAGGGAAATTACATATCAGACCCTCAAGACAGGTTAGCGTACATCGGATAAAATTCCCCCATATGATTCTACGTGCTTTGTGTCCTCCAAGATATTCTGATGTTACAACTCGTTTTCCTTTAGTTCATAGATTTGAATGCTTTCATTTAACTACTCCCGGTTCTGAATCATCTTCGTCCTTGTATTATAATTTCGTATCCGTCAAAATTTTATCAGAAAAGTGATTGATTATAACTCAATGATAATTACCACATTTTCTTCTAAAAGGTAGCGTGGGTTCAGGAAGCTTATTACAAAGTGTCAGTACATCAGGAACAAACAAATCAATCCGAAACTCAGCACGAAATTATTAAATCAAAATCACATTTGTGGTAAAGTAATATATAAAGTCGCAAGATTTTGTCAAAGAAATCCTAGATCACTATGAAGCTAAAAAAGACAATACCTTGCGCTTGATCTCGTGGACAGGGTTTTCGGCGTCTTCGATGTCTGGAGAGTAGGTGGAGGGCACCGACCCCGGATCCGTGAAGACAGAAACGGCGTAGGTGAAGATGCACATGATGGCGACAGCCGTGAAAACGATGGCGTTGAAGATTCCGGGGGAGGACATGAGGCCGAACCACCGTTCTATGAATATGAAAACTGTTGAGAAGTAAATGTAAACGATTGCCGAAACGACGACAGTTACGGGTAGAGAGAAGCTGAAGCCCCGCTTCATTGTTCAACGAGCCTTTAAAACCGGAGTGAGAGTTGTCCGAGGCACCGGCGTCAAAACGACGGCGTCTCCGGCCCGGGGAAGCAAAATTCGCAGAGGAAATGAGAGAGTTTGGAGGTGGGCGACGTCTCTCTGAAATCTAGACGGTGCCGTTCTCTACAATTTTACTGATTTGCCCCTTGCTTTCCTCTTTTAATACCTTTAACACTGAAAAGCGAGAGAAAGGTTCTTTAGGTTGATTCAACGGTAACGAATCAGAAATTCCGAAGTTAATAATATCGGATTTTGAACACAGGATGAATTCTTTCAGAAGTATTAGGAAGATGCTCGTAGAAAGCTACCCCAATCCAGCTAAATTTTTAAACAAACTCAGTTTAAATAAATATACTATTTATTTTTTCTCCGAGATCTCGGGTTCTAAACTTCTAGATATTATTAATTCTTAGACAACTCTCAAATCTACGGCCTAATAATTATTTAACTTATGTGAGATTGATGATTGTATAAGTTCGAGAATTAGTCGGAGCAAAGCTCTAATTACTCTTGTCACCAAAAAAAAAATTCACTTTTTAATTGTTAAGATCTTTGTTAAGCTGCCTCTCTCAATAGTAATTTCTTTTTCTAAAATTTTAAAAAAATATAATGAGTTTCTAAAATCTCATTAAAACTTATAAAAAAGGATCTATCATCAGGCATAATTACAAATATTAAGTTTTTTTTTTCTAAATAAGTTTTGCGTTAAAATAAAATCCAAGAGTTAAGTCATCTACTTGTGTTGGCTACTCCTTTCCATGATCTAAAATCTTGGTGAAGGATTTTGATATTAGTATGGATGATGAAAAACTGTTTTTGTTATTCAAGCACTTTTCCAGCAGGTATAAATCTTAAAAAAAAAATAATTAGAAGTATATAGAGGCTCATGGCTGATATATCAAAACATATCAAACTAATTAATAATTACATGGTGACCATGAACAATATAAACTCACTTTCTATATCTCCAAGGCTCAATATCTCATAGGACTTTGAGTTTAGTTTACAACTTCAAGGTGTGATGTATACAATATTGATTTGCACAGAGAATTAAATGTTACATAGTCCATAAATTATTTATTTATATCTCTTTTAATTAGACCAACAAGAAATTGGAGAATTTCAGTTTTGAGACACCAAAAGGGCAAGTGATTACAAAATACAAAATTGTAGGTCAAAATGTTGTCATCCTAAAATAGAAAGGAGGAGATCGAGAAACAAAATCCCTCTCGTGACATGTATTTTGGACGTATATTATAAAAAATGGAAGAGAAATTTCCCGTAGAAAAGAGGGAGGGGAAACGGAACCAAAGAAAAAGAAAATCGCAATATTTCATTCAAAACAATATTCATGCTTAAAACCTACTCCAAAATTCCCCCACGTTTCCTTTTTCGTGAAGTGGGTACGTAATTGGGTACATAAGGATTGATGGAGACATTTATCAAAGACTAAGAGGTTTTCCATCCCTTACAAGGCTGGAATTAATAAAAAAAAATAGGCCGCCCCTTAAAAAAAAGGTTTCTGAAAAAATTGATATACATTAAAGAAGACGAAACTATAAAAAGGAGAAAACTACAAGCATTAGAAGAATCTCCAGCCGAGGAAAAATTGACTTCAACATTTGGGAAGATCGGACGGTGGAGGAGGTAACTTTTGCTTGGGCCCCTTTCCGTCCATGACAACCCACGCCATCTTCAAGCCCCAGCTAGTGTGTACCTCCAGGTGGCAATGCATAAACCAAACTCCTGTTCAAATCATCCGACATACACATAAAAATGGGACTCTGCTTAATTATCTCAAACGTTGGAAACAAAACAAAACATGCACTTCGCAGATCATTAATTTGCAACATTTACATACGGTGTTGTGTTGTGTATCCGTTAAGATCCCCCAACGGAACATGATTATATGTGTGATCCATAACCAATGAACAATGCAGATGGAGCTAGGATTAATTGCGGTTTTATGTTGATGTATGAACCTGGTCAAACATGGGGGTTGTGCCTAACTATACCGCTTTGATTACTATGGGTGGCCTCCTCCCACCCCACCTAACAAGCTGTGTCCCTTCATCCTTGTCATCATAATTAACTAGCCCAATAGCTACTGCTCCTACAGACTAATTTTCCTTAAAATTGCAGAGTCAAATATTGTTATCAGTAGTTGCATCTGAATAATTTACTACTATACCCACCTGGATTGTCTGCAAGAAAGCGAATTGCAACCCAGCCGCCAGATGGTACGCTGATAGTGTTCCTCTCAGCCGGGTCAACGAGGTTGAATTTGGAGGGGTCCTTGTTGGGGTCGAAGTTTCCAAAGCCCAGACCCACCACAAAGAAGTTAAAACCATGGAGGTGAAGCGGGTGGCTCTCTGCAGCAATGATGCTAGTGTCCTGCAACACCAACTCCACACTAGTGTTAAAGGGAAGCACCACCACCTTCGTCCCAGTTTTCACAAATAGATTGCTAGGTGGCGTGCCAGTGTAATTAAATTTGACCAGGGGGTTGGAAGGGAAATCCGTGGTAAACACGCCCTTGGACTGGTTGAAAAAATGGGCTTGGAGTAATGCTATACTGGGCTGCACAAAAGACACATTGTTGATTGCAGCAGTCAGCTTAGCGTTGTTGGGGCCTTGGCATGTTTGGTTTTGAGGGCATGGGATCAGTCCTAGTCCTACAGTGAAGAAGAAACGTCTATCAACTGTTTTTGGAACATTTGCAGGGAACTTCTCCGAGGCCAAGCTACGGATTTTCCTGATGTATTTGATAGCGAAGGACGTGTCATTGAGCTGTGGAAGAACCGGTTTGAGAAGAGGTAGCTTCTTGTTCTTGGTTTTAGCGGTTGAGACAGAAGACTTTTCGTATTCGAGCAATCCAGTGGTTGTGGTGTTGTCAAAGGCAGCTGGGCCCGAGACGTAAGGTCTAGCGGCCATGATGAAAGTGGCATTAGGCAATTTGGATTTGGTCCTGAGGAGGACATTGGTGGTCTGTCCTGGGGTGATGAGGACAGTTTTTGTTTGGAAGGGCTTCACGTAGACAGCATCGGCTTCAACCACAGTGAGGGTGTGGTTGGCAATGCTGAAAAAGAGCTCGTCGTTGAGTGCAGCATTGATCAAACGGAGGAGATAGGTTTTTCCGGGCTTCACCTTAAGCTTGAATGTATCTGCATGGAGTTAAATTTGCTTTCATATAAACATAAATGTAACTTAATGCCCTTGAATAAGTACAGCCGTGAGAAAGGGATTACCTTTGGCTGAGCAGTTGTACAAGGGTCCTGGAAGGCCATTAATGGTGTAGGCATCAGAGACATTTGGTGCCGATCCTGTCTGCATGGCTTGGTTAATTATTGTCTCTGTGTCTGCTTTCCACCATTCTCCTGCAATTGGAGGAAATCCTCATGAACTAATCAATTTACAAAAGTAATACACCTAAATATATGTGAAGCTGCTTATTTTTTTTTTTTTTTTTTTTTTCTGTTCTCTCAGCTCCTTCCATTTTTGAAGTACAAAAGTTGAATTACCGAACACGATTGGCACTTCTTTGAAGGGTTGGGGAAATGGGTATGACGCGTGTCGCTTAGGAAGTATGACAATTGGTCCGTGGAGAGTCGCTCTAAGCCACGAGATATGGGCATGCCAGAACAAGGTCCCTCTTTGGCCAGTAATGGTGAAGTTGTACACATAGGTCTGGCCTGTCTGAATCGGGCACTGTGTGATGTAGGCAGGTCCATCTGCCCATCCACTTCTTAGTTGCCGGACTCCATGCCTGTTCCGGGATCCAAGTGAACGTGAATTAGATTAAAATGCGTGCAACTAATGCATATTAATGTCACCGCCAACAACAGCAATTATGTCAATAAATAGGAGTTAGAACGTGGTAGGCGTCTCGTACCAATGGAGGGTGACATTGTACTGGACATGGTTAACCACTTTGATCAAGAGGCGGTCGCCTTCCCTTGCGATGATCCGAGGCCCCGGGAACTGCCCGTTAACAGTGACAGTGCTTTTTGTTTGGCAGAGTCTGGTCACATTTTGTAATTTGATCTGCAAAAGATTGAAAAAATTAAGCATGAACCGGATAATCAAGAAAGGAAAATTAGTAAGTACATTTGCGCAATATATATAAACTTGGCTCGCTTAAGATATTTGACATGTTTTCAATGAAACGCAATACAACTTACATTAAACTTGTAGTGCCTGGTTATGCCTGCATGCTTTGCGAGTACCAGCCCAGGCAAAATGCACAAAGCAGCACTCAAGGCAAAAAGGACGGCCCTCAGAAAGGCTGATGACGGAAGAAGCCTAGAACCCATCTCACCCTTTTCTCGATGATATTCTTATGATCACTCGAGCTAGGTGCTAGTTAAATTCTGGATGTGCAGAAATGGTAGCTAGTGCAGTAGTTTATATAGTGCAAAAAGGACCGGCGGGTTTTGGATAATTAGGTGATTGAGATGGAGATTACTCCACAGACAGCCAATGCCTTCAGCAACAAATTGCAAGCTCGATCAAACTAGCTAGCTGCTGGCCTGTCAAGCTTTCTTGTAGAGTGTGTTCCAAGCCAGATCTTACTATCTATATATTACTATCAGAATTTATGTTCCTAGCTAATTCGGTATCACTCAAAATTGCCAAATTGCCCCTTAGGGGGTTCTGTGACATGACGAGATCGTTGAGACAGCTGATCGAGACCATGTTTAATGTTTGAGAGGTCACAGTCAGTCACGTTGTATCTGTGTTGGCCGTGAATATAGAATAGATTTAACTCCGAATTTCAACAAGTACGTACCAAAGAGAAATTGGTTAATTTTTGTGGTAGCCGATAGCTAGGGGTATTGGCCGTGGTTGCTTATGGGTACCCTTCAACCTCCTACCGTTAACACTTGCTAATCAAGCCAAGAGAGGAAGCTGGTGTACTGTTAACACCATCTTGTTAGCGGACGTTGGTTACAGAAAGTGGAGAATCCCTCCTTTAATAGACGTGGTGTCATAATCCACACTTTGTCTCGTCTTGTTTGGGTGCATTACTTTTCATATGATCTCTTTTGATATTCTTTCTTCCCTATTATATATCTTCTTTGCTTTCTTTTTAGTGACTAATTGCTTCTCCAAATTTAAATATATAGAAGATCTTCTGGTCCCTATATATATATATATATATATGAACGCATTGCTCAGAAATGTGTGATCTAGCTAGCTAGCTAGCTAGCTAGCTAGCTAGTAGCTCGTATAAGAAAATGCTCTACGTACCAAAATGAACGTGTTCAAAATGAAAAAAAAATTTTTTAAACTATATATTATACGTTCCCCCAAACAAAAGAACAAAAGAACCATCTTTACTTGATGACATGACTGTCACACGAGGATAATAATTAACATATTATATATAAATATAAAGAATTTTTTCAGTAAAACATTATCGTCTAGTAATAATTTTTAATTTTCGTAAAAAATGATCCATGAATATTGGAAGTATGTGAATAACATCGATCAGTAACAACCCCTTGTTGGGTACTTTTTATTGAACAAACCGTATAATTAATTGGTTGCGTCCTTGACCATGAATTAATGCATGTATATATATATACATATACAACAAGCTGTCACTAATTGAGACCATCGGGCTATATATATATATATATTCATTAACGTCAGTGTTACATGTAACATACCGATTGATCGAGTTGGAGATCATACAAAATGGGGATTCAGTCCAATCTAACTACTTTTTATGCACTCCTTATTAATTCAACATATATATAAACAACCATATTACAACGACACCTTAATTTGAAGGGGTCGAGACCAATTATAAGATGGATCAGAGATCTTGTTCCAGTCTCAGTCCTACTAATTAAATCTGAATCGGGAGTTGTGGAAATCAACATTTGGGAAGATCTGCTGGAGGAGGCCGAGGAAGCTGCTGATTAGGAAGTTTTCCATCTAAGACAACCCAAGCCATTCCTAGATCCCAGCTCAGGTGGTCCTCAGTGTAGCAATGCATTAACCACACTCCTGTTGACATAATAATGTAAATTAGTAAATATATAAGAGGCTCCGTTGAGTTGGTGAACAAACCTTATAATTAACGACATTGAATGTAACAACTCAGATTGTAACGACAATTTACTTGTATTAATTTTCCAAACGAAACTGCAAGATACAGCTGATTCGAGGTAGCTACCCTCCACAAATGTAAACAAACAGGTTCTGAGTTCTTTCGTCTCAAGCATCCAAAAAATGCCAAATAGGAATATATCCTATTCTGCACTTAAACTGGGCTGGATCCCAGGCAATTGGGTTGGGTTATGCCCAGCCCAAAACCAGCTAAATGGCCATCACGTGGCCTCACAGGCAAAGACAAAGGAATTAAAAAATAAATTATAATACTGTCAAAATTTTAAAGAATATTCTTAAAATTTTAAAAAATTTTAAATATTAAAATTTATTAAGATTTATGAAATTTTTAAATATGTGTAAATATTAAAATATTAAAGTGTGTTTAACTTGTTTAAAATTTTAATATCCAAAATATTGGACAAATAAATACCTCATGCAGCAATTTCGGTACCCACAAGCATCTCGAAGTCTTCTTCTCTCCCCTTCTGCGATACTCTCTCTCTTACCCCATCAAGCTCACACCTTTCCCTTATCTACTCCTGCAACTTCAGATCCCAAACATTCCAATCATAAATAGTAACATTGAAGGCAATCTACTTTGTAGAATAGTGCTAGTATAATACCTTAAGGATTTAATCTTCTGAAATACTGATCGATGTCGCACGCATTTTATTAATTCTAGATGCAAAATACTCACTCTCCGTAGTCAACTTGTGTTTTCTCACCTGGATTATCTGCTTGAAACCGAATTGCAGCCCTACGCCCCTACCGCCAGTAGGTTCACGTACATACGGTGTTTTGTTCAACAGGGACCTTGAGATTGAACTTCGGTGGGTCCTTTCGCTACAACAAATTTTGGTTTTTGAGGAGGAATTTTCCGTTCCAAAAAATTCAAATTCTGTCCTAAAAATATTTTTGGGATGGAATTTGTCTATTGTGCCAGGTATCGCAATAAGTCCGTTACAAAAGGTTTTTTAGGACAGAAAATTTATTCCGTCTCAAAAAGTACCCTTTTGGGACGGACATAATTTAAACGTTCAAATGTTAAATTCAATCGTTCAAATTTTACATCCAAAAACAACCGCTCGAATGTGTCATGCAATGAAAACCGTTCGAACGACGCTACATTCAGCAGCAACTGTTCGAACGCTAAATTCAACTATTCAAATAGAAAATCCAGCAACAACTGTTCAAACGGTGCATCCAACGGATACAAACATTCTAACGGTGGGCGGGCCGTTCTAACGATGGACTGTTCGAATTTTTATCAAACAATAAAACGTTATTATGTTCAAATGGTGAATTAATCGTTCTAACGGTGGATGAACCATTTGAATATTGAAAAATGAGAAAATCATCTCTGTCGTCTCCTTCTTCTCTTTCTTCTTCTTCATCTTCTTTTTCTTCTTATTCTTCTTCTCCTTCTTTCTTATTCTTCTCCTCCTCCTCCTCCTCTTCTTCTTCTTCTTTCACTCTCACGATTTCCATCTTTTTATTTTGATTTCCCATGAGGCGTTCGAACAGTGTTTAAAAGCGTTCTAACGGAAAAAAGTTGGTAATTTTGACACTAATTTTTTTTTTTTTATTTTCATTCAACCACTGTTCGAACGACTTTAAAAGCATTATAAGTGAAAAAAGATGGGTAATTTTGGTGCTTAATTTTTTATTTTCATTCAAATCCCGTTCGAACGGTCTATAAAATGTTCTAAAGGAAAAAAAGACGAGTAATTTTGGCACTTAATTTTTTATTTTCATTTAAACCTTGTTCGAACTGTATTTAAAGGTGTTCTAATGGAAAAAAAGGCAGGTAATTTTAGGCACTTAATTTTTTATTTTCATTCAAACCTAGTTCGAATGGTATTTAAAAGCATTCGAACGGAAAAATGGGTAATTTTGAAGCTTAATTTTTTTTTATTTTCATTCAAACACGGTTCGAACGGTATTTAAAAGAGTTCAAATGCATTGTGATAAGTGGTTGAACGATAAGTGATAAGAGTTTGAACGTTTTTTCGTGGGATGCAACGAGGTTTCATCTCAAAAAATATTCTCAACCGTTCTAACGGTCATGTGTGTGTTCGAACGGAGTTTTAGGAACAGATAAATTTGTCCCTAAAAACCTTTTTTTTGGGACGACATACAATTTTGTCCCAAAAAATCGACTTTTTTTTTGGATGGAAATTTTCTGTCCCAAAAAGAAAATTTCCATCGCAAAAAAAAAAATTCTTTTCTAGACGATTTTAATATCCGGCACAAAAAAAACTTTTTGGGACGGATTTTTTGGCCTCCCAAAAAAATCCGTTCCAAAAAGCAAATTTGTCGAAGTGTTTACAATATCATAGTTCTCAAAACCATGTCCAACAAGGAAGAAATTATATCCATGCAAATGGAAAGCCAGGATGGCTCTCGGCCCCGAGAATGCTAGTGTCCTGCAAGACAAGCTCCACGACGCTAGCGTTGAAAGGGAGAGTCACTACTTTGTTTCTATTCATAACCATTGTATTAATTGTTTGGTGGCCGGGTGGTGCTCATATAATCAAAAGGAATTATTAGGTTGCTAGGAAAATCAGTAGTGTAAACGCCATCTGATTGTCCGTAGAAGTGAGCTTGGAGAAGATCAGATGTAGCGGGCAGTTAAAAAGAAATATTATTCATCGATGCTGCAAACTTTGTCCCGATGGGTCTTTGACATGTTCGGTTTTTCAGGCACGGGTTTGTTCCAAGGCCTACCGTGAAGAAGAAGCGCTTGTCCACACTTCTTGGGACATTAGCGGGGTATTGAGCACTCGTTAAGCTGTGGAGTCTGCTCGAATAGGTTGCGTAAAAGAAAGTACCGTTGAGTGCGGGTAGAGTTGGTTTGAAGATTGGAACCTTCTTAGTTGAGGATGTAGGATGAGGGAATACCAGAAGGTAATTCATATTCAAGGAGGCCGGCCACAGTGGAGTTGTCAATTGTGCCAAGGCCTGTCGCATATGGCCTAGCAGCCCATTAGAAAGGTGGCACCAGGGAAGTGAAGTTTAGGTTTTATAAGAACGTTTGTGGTTGGTCCAGAGAATTGTGTCAAACTCAAAGGGTTTAACATAAACAGCATCAGTTTCAACAACAATCGTAGTGTGGTTTACTATGCTGAAGAACAGCTGATCGTTGAGTGCAGCAATGATTAAACGGAGAAGATAAGTAGTTTCCCAGCTTCCACCTTTAGCTTGACTGTCTCTGCCAAAGAGCATATATTTTTACCATACACATCAGTTGAGTTACATATCTCTATCTAATTGCAAAGAATGTTTGGCCATAGCCTTTCATTTGGCACCTTTTGCGGGGCAATTATACATGGGCCCTGGGAGTCCATTGATGGTGTAGGCATCGGAGACATTTGGGGCCCCACCAGTTTGGAGGGCCTGTTTTATTATTGTCTCAGAATCTGCATTAATGAGCCATTCTCCTGGAAATTCACTTCGTTCTTTATGTTAGCAAACTAATTAGTCGCCAAGGAAATCGGATAAGTTTGTAATGTCGCTAGTCACAAGTTGATTACCAAAGATGATGGGAATCTCCTTGTGAGGTTTGGCAAATGGACATGCATGATAACTAACAGAAAAATCCAGCTAAGGAACCAGCTCAAGACTTGGTTTTACGGAACTCTGTTCCGAATATTTGAATATTTGTTAACACTTAAATATTCAAATATTTATAAAAATTCGGTTTAGACCCTAATAACACTTAGAGGGGGTGAATACGTGTTTTCCTCTAATTAACAAATCAATAACAATTTTAAAATATATTCACGTATTCAAAGTTGGGTCTAAACCGAATTTTTCATAAATATCTAAAATTGTTCAACCTAAATATGCATAATAATCAACTCACTCGACAAATAAGCAACGAAAAATTAAAACAAACTTCAATCACACAAAGAGACAAGGATTTGGTGACGAAGTGGAAAACCTTTGAAATACCATTCAAAAGAAAAACCACCCGGGTTAGTAGCCACCTAGAATCCACTAAGAAGAAAACCTTACAAATAGTGATTCAGACATGGGCAACCCCAGTTGCTTGACTCTGACAACCCTGATGTAATAATCTAAGCCTCCCTTGCTTAGACCCGCTTCGTGCGGCATTCCCCTAAGACCTTTGAGGATCTTTTTATGGATTCTTCATGAACAAACCTTGTTCTTTAGCACGCCTTCAACACCATGAAAATTACAGAGATATTTGAGGAAGAATAGAGAAAAACTCATCAATATTGAAGCACAAATCTTCTCCGATTTTTCTCTCAAGGAAGGAGGCACAAGTATGCTCAAAGGAAGCCTCAATATGTTCTAGTCGGCCTATCACGAAACCTAGTAAGGTTTCACAAGTCTTCACAAGGAAAGTCCAAAAATTTAGTAATTTTTGAAATTCGCTGGAAGTCGCTCGAGCGGTCGTCGAACGCTTATGTTTCTGTCTGAAATTATAACAGAGCGCTCAAGTTCAACACTGGTTGAATGTGTTAAATTTTAAGGGTGCTCGAGCGCTTGTTGAACGTGTTGAACGTGATGGCTCTGTATGAATTTTTTTCAAGGCGCTCGAGCGCTTATTGTTGAACGTGATGACTCTGTATGAAATTTTTCAAGGCCGCTTGAGTACTTGTTGAACGCTGGTTGAAATGATGAAGACTTTGGACAGACCATCAACTCTAACTCTTGAACAAATGTGGAACCAAAATTACAACTCGATCACGACATATTTTAACACGGAATGATGCCAACACAAAAATGCACTAACAATTTGTATTTCAGTTTACGTTCAACTCTGTTACATGTACATTTCTATATATACATTAATGAACATCGTGATTGGTTAAGTTGACCAAACCACATTCCACCAAAACTTTCTAGGCATTCCTCGCTTGGGTAAAATGATAATGAGGCAATAGACACTAGCTCTTAGCCATGACATATGGGCATGCCAAAACTAGTTTTTTAAGTAACGACGGACAATCCACGGCACCTCCTGTGTACCAAACTTAGACGAACTTGACTTAACTTAATTGCATTAGAGGGCTTAACTCTATAGAAAATTTCAGACATGTACAACGGCCTTTTACTGCATACATCATTTAAATCGCTAGTTTGTTGCTATAAAGTTAAACTAGGGACTGCCAGTTGACCAATAGTACCCTAAACTAGTCCACACTTTAGGAGGCAAATATGTGAAAATTCCCAAAAAAAAAAAAAAAAAAAAACATAAAAGCATGTAATTTAGGGAATGGTTGACATCTAAATTCACTACTTTTTCCCCATATTCTTGGCAATATGATATATTAATTCTAGCTCGCTTTCTTTCAAAAATCAAATATCTAAACATTAATTAACTAGAATTAGGTGTAATGGCAATGGTTGCCTTGAGAGTAGTAACATAATTATTTTGGAAAGTCATACTTTATAAGCAGCATATATAGTATCGAAAATGGACCAAATTACTTACCAAAGAAAAAGACCAAATTAGTCTATGGACCATCATATTCCAGTAGAAGGGGTTTAGTTGGTCGTAAGAGTTTAAATCTGGGCCCATTTAGTCTAAAAACTAAGTTAAAATTCACCGACTAGTTTTTTTTTTTTTTTTTGCTTTTTACATACACATTGGACGGCAGGCTCTCGGGAAGGGGGATTCGACCCCTGGATCCTACCCTCCCCGACCTTTGTTTGAAACTTCATTTAAAGCATCTTAATAGACCTAACACACAGAAGAGATATGGACGGATAGCGGTGAAACTTTTGGTTTTTGTGATACGGCAGGTAACCCCTTGATTGACTGTTCTCGGCTATTTGTACCCCTTTTTAGAGTAATGTTTGGAGCCCATTTGTGATTGTTTGGGCAATGTTGGCCTTTTTCTGAGTGGCCTGTTCAGCTTTTTGGGACTGTCCTTGAGCCTTTTATTATGTGGCTTCCCTCCACTAATTCTGCGGACTTGTTTTTTTATAAGATTTTTTTTTTCAATGGAATATATGTTTTCAGACACCACGATAATGTTTTGACTTACATATTCTGAAAGGCAACTTTGCATTTAGGAGATTTTTAGAAATTTTTTGTAATATTGTGAAAATTGAGGTAGATTACAGTTTTATTGGATTTTGTGAAAAAAAACAGTGAAAAGTTTTGAAGTATGTTAAAGATGTTGGAAATTTTGAAATATATATATATTATATAAAATAACAATTTCAAAAATCCAACATGTTGAACTAGGATCATAGTAGATTGATGATCCGCTTGTTTTGTTTATGAACAATACACAAATATTGGCCATGTACGGGCCGTACAAACTACAAAGTTATAAAAATATCCTTAAGGATTGCTCCAGAAATATGTGATCTACCTAGCTAGCTAGTGCTATAATTATCTCGTCTAAAAAGAGCTCCAACATGAACTTGTTCAATGATCGATCGGCAAAATAAGCTTGTCATCATGTACATGTATGAGCTTTATTTTATGAGAACATAAGAAATTAGTATAGGCCATGCGCTTGTGAGTTTCCAGGCAAAAACCGAGATACATGCATGAAGAGAAGATCATTGATAGGTTTCACAATGCTTATTTTCTGTTGCAATATTGAAGCTATTAGCTAGCTATGTTTCAATTGGATATGATTCCCCGTCTTTTCTTTTCACTACATCGGAAAAAGAAATCTTGGGTACGATCACGTATACATTCTCAAGGATGCGTAAGAAATCGATTGCTTCAACCTCTATAAACAATTTTTATTGACTCTCTGTAAAAATATAAAACATGCCACGTCTGTAATTTGAAGGGGTTGAGGCCAATAAGTTTAATCAACACTTGGGAAGATCTCCTGGAGGAGCAGGTAGCTGCTGATTAGGAAGTTTTCCATCTAAGACAACCCAAGCCATTCTTAGACCCCAGTTCATGTGCGCCTCATAGTGACAATGCATTAACCATACCCCTGTCGACACAAAAGGAAATGAGATCCATTAATTGAGTTGATGAACAAATCTAAGTTCCACAGCGAAGAATAATCTAAGGAGATCTACTTGGTAGAACACAATGGAATATAAGTTTTTGAACATTGATCGGGATATATAACAGGGTGTATTTTAATTTCTATAGGCATATTGCATATGCCGTATTGAATTCCTGAAGTAAAAGATATAAACTCCGTATGCTCATCTTTCTTACCTGGGTTATCTGCTTGAAACCGCATTGCAATCCAACCGCCAGACGGGACACCAACGGTGTTTTTTTCAACGGGGTCCTGGAGATTGAACTTTGGTGGGTCCATTACTGGGTCATAGTTTCCAAAACCTTGTCCAACAACGAAGAAATTAAATCCATGCAAATGGAGAGGGTGACTCTCAGCCCCGAGAATGCTAGTGTCTTGCAAGACAAGCTCCACGGTAGCGTTGAATGGGAGAGTCACTACTTTGTTTCCATTGACAACCATAGTATTGTTTGTTGGGGTAGTGCTCGTGTAGTTAAAAGGAATTATTGGCTTGGCAGGAAAATCAGAGATGTAAACACCATTTGATTGTCCATAGAAATGAGATTGGAGAAGAGCTGTAGAGGGAAGTGAAAAAGAAATATTATTAATGGATGCTGCGAACTTCGTCCCGTTGGGTCCTTGACATGTTTGGTTTTTCGGGCACGGGTTTGTTCCGAGGCCTGTAGTGAAGAAGAAGCGCTTGTCCACACGTCTTGGGACATTAGCGGGGTATTGAGCACTCGCTAAGCTGCGGAGTCTGCTTGAATATTTTGCGGCAAACAAAGTGTCATTCAGTGCGGGCAGTGCTGGTTTGAAGACTGGAACCTTCTGAGTTGAGGATTTAAGATGAGACATATTGGTGGGTAATTCATATTCAAGGAGGCCAGCCACAGTGGAGTTGTCAAATGTGCCAAGGCCGGTGGCATATGGCCTTGCGGCCATTAGAAAAGTAGCACCGGGGAAGTGAGGTTTAGTTTTGAGAAGAACGTTTGTGGTTTGCCCAGGGGTGATGAGAATCGTTTCAATCTCAAAGGGTTTGACATAAACAGCGTCAGTTTCAACAACGATCAAAGTGTGGTTTGCTATACTGAAGAACAGGTCATCGTTGAGTGCAGCGTTGATCAAACGCAGAAGATAAGTTTTTCCAGCTTCCACCTTGAGCTTGAATGTATCTGCCAAAGATCATTTTGACCATACAAATCAAAATATTTCAGGTTGCAAAACTTACACACTATGTGTAATAGGAAGGAATGTTCCAGCCCATTACACAGCCTTCATTTCGAACATACTTGTGCTTTAGTCAAGATATGTACACGGAATATTTATGTGAACATCTTGCGTTACCTTTAGTAGTCGTCGGGAGGCAATTGTAATACAAGTCTGGAGTCACTCGGGCTTAGAATCTTTCAGGATCTATTATGTGATATAATATTCAAGTCTTGGCTTCATTTCTTTGTGAGAGACTGTGGTTTGTGGTCCCCTCGCCCCAAATCAGCTCAACTTTGTCTAGCTTGGTTTTACGGATGAAAGCCTGGGCTTTTATTTTATTTTGTCTCCAAGAGTATCTGTTACCATTTTTGTTTGATTATTCACTTCGACTTTTTGGCTTCCTCTGTTGGATTGCCACTACTTTTTTTGGTTTACTAGGTTGGCATGTTTGTTTTAGAAGTCGGAATGAAATTGGTTGTTCTTTCAAACACGGGCCGGTAGTCTTCCGGCCATATGGTGAGACTTTGGGGTCGGATTAAGTGAAGCGATCAAAGGGATTTTGGTGTATTATTATTCTAATCTAATTTTGACTGAGCTAAAAAGCTTAGACCTTACCACACGGATAAGTGGGTAGATTAACCAAAAAGATGAATTCGGTTGAACTTTGGATGATCATGCCCACTGTTGCCTGAGGTTTGTGTTTCGATTGATTCTGGATAGGAAATGCCTCTTTCTAATTCGGGCCTTTTTTCGTTAGTGGTAGAATGATGATAATTGGGTTGGGCTTTATATGTTATGACGAACTAGCTCTACTTAGACCATTTCCAATAATTTTTCAGAAAATACATTGTTGGGTTAATGCCTCCCAGGAGACGAACGTTCAAGTTTTTTTCGGATCTGCGGTCTTTTGAAGTTTGTTTTTTACTACATGAGGGTCGAGTGGTCGTTTTGTAGACGCTACCCTCTCGCTGTTGCCACTTTCGATCCCTTAATGTGGGTATTGAGGCGTTGTTGTACGGCTTTATACGGTGAGTATTACTGGAGGCTATTTTGAAGCCCTTCCGGCTCACGGGACCCTACACTTATAGTTCTTCGGTATTTAGGTTACGTCGATTTAGGGTTTTCCAAGTTGATGACTTAGTGCCTTCGCAAAGGTAAAGATATTATCTCACTATAGGCTTTTAATAAACTTTGTTCTGTGGGCCATTTGGCCTTTCTATAATTCAATTAGATAAATTAGATTTATTTGCCTGCGTCGTTTTCCTTTCAAATACTCATAACTTGTTTGGGTTTTAAACTCGAATATTCTACGACATAATTTAGGTGGCTTATTTACTGACTCGCACATAAATAGGTCCAATAATATGGGTTGGTTCTTAACGTGTAATTCTTTATTGGTCAGCTATTATGCATTATTAGGGTTTGATAACAAAATCTATCAAGGTGAAAGAAGGACTAAATTGTCAGCCATCTTATTCTCCCGCCTAGTTCAACAGATTTGTACGGAGAGGGTTTAACACAGGTAAACTGTCCAGTGTAAGGCTAGTAACACATGTTCATATCGGCTTTTTTCTTGTGGATGTGTTCATTCTCATTTTTATGCAATTTGTTGTAAAAAAATATGTTGCATTAATTATATACAGAAGTAGATAAGTGGTTCAAATCTCCTTCAAGAACATGATCTCTGAAAAGGAGGAGGGAAACACAAAACGATTTATTATACTACATAACAAAGAGTTATGAGCGGACATAGGTTTGACTGCTTATTATTGTTGTGCCATAGGGACTTTAAAAGTCGCTTTTAAATGTGACAACAATACGAGTGAACTGGGACTCATTTATTGCGCTTCTAGTTTGTTTTTTGCCAGGTAGGTGTTGCGGCAGGGGTTATATATGAGTATAGGGCTTATGCACTGTTGTTTTTTTTGTGGGTGTTTAGTTTTTATGGCGATAGAATATGGTTTCATTTACTGCACCTTATGGTTGGTTTTTTATTTTTCTGGCCAGCATTTTGTGTTTCCAATTGTTTGAGAGATGTATATTTTGTTTGATGATGGAACTATATTATATAGTGCGCCTGTTACGGAATAGAAGTAATATTATTAGTTCAAAATATGTTCTAAGGTCGTGAATTGGGTCTCGTTTTCACGGTTTTTGGTTGAAATCGCTCACTCCTTTGTGCCATATTGCAGCGTTAGTCTCTCGTTCTTTATTGGTGTTTTGTTGATCAACTTGTGGACTTTTGCTAGCTTTTCTCATTTTCTCGTCGTTGGTCTACGCTTTTTTCTCTTTCGCCACAATAGATTATTCTTAACTCCCTCTTCCTTCTCTCTCTTATAATTTTAACCGCATTTGGGCTCATGCAGATAGGAGTTGTTAAAGGCGAGTCTGTGCTACAGTTGTTTTGGGTTTTTGTGTATCAACTGGGAATTTCTGATCACAATATTGAGAGGGTCTGGCGATTAGGTAAGATCGGACAAATATCTTTAATAGGTCTGTTAGTTTGTTGCTTTTTTATTACATTTTTGTATATATAATTTATCTATCGCTCCTGAGTTCACCCAATAGTGGGTGCATTTTGGTAATTTTGGTTAGTAATTGGGATTGTCAAGCTCGTTGTTCCGGATAGATTTGGTTTTAATGTGCTTTGTCCTTATAGTTTATGGTTTATTCGCGTTGGTTAGGTGTTAGGAGGCCCGAATAAGCGTACGCGGCACTGGTGCAGGTTACTCTGGCAGAGGATTTTACACTTAGGATGTTATACATTTTTAGGAGATTGAATTTTTGGTGAGGACTCATAATTGGTGATTTGTATTGTTAAACTCGTTAGTTTCTTCGTTAGTTATTTATCTCATTTTTTTGTGGAAGTGGATGGTGGCCTCACAGAGAAAAGGTTCTCCTTAAACGCGCGCGTCCATATGTTGTTAGCTTACTGTTACTTCTGTCTGGTCATGTTTGTTTTTCCCCTTCATCCAGTAGATTTGGACGTGTCTGGGCCAAATTGTTTTTTTAACTTTTCGCGCTGATTTGAGGATGTGCTCGATGTCGGGTCTGACGCTTTTCCGCAGGATACCTGTCCTCTCTTTTTATTACGCATTTGCTTATGTGGTTTGGCGGAGTATAGATTCATAGTATCCATCTTTGCCTTCCTATTTTGCCATCTTAACTATAATACAAATGGAAGAACTTTCACTATTGTTGGTATGAATCAACACTGATGTTCCGGCCGGAAGTAATGTACTGTGTAATAATAGGGTGGCCTGATATTGTATTTTTCGGTATTGGGGCATTATTCAAGGTATGTTTTAATTTTGTATTTTTTTTGGTCTTTTATTAGGGGGTTTAATTAGGTAGGCTTAGTATAAATTGAGAGTTATTGGCTTTTTTTAATAATTTGGGTTTTCGCATGGGAGGATCGGGAACTCAAGAGTGAGGTGAAGAACACAGGTTCACATGGATATTATTCTGGGAGGGTGAAGGGATTATTGCCTGAGGTATAATTAATAGTGGGTATGAGAGGAGGTTTTTAGGCAGTAGCGATTGCTTACAATGTGATGACTGTAGGTATTAAATTTTCTATATTGGAAGGTCAAAAGATGAATTTTAATTATAGACACCGCATAAAGTCTTTATGTGGTATTAGACAACGCACAGTTCGTCCCGAAATGGTTGCAAGTGGTGGAGGTGTTTACTTAATTTGGTGCTCACATTGTAAAACATTCATAAGTCTCAATTTTGTGTTGGGTTGTAGAGGAGGGGTAGATTTAAGGGTGATTTGGTTGGAAAAAGATCACTAAGATAAACGGGTTTTTTGTTCTCTCATTCTTCACTCGGTACCACCGAGCATTGTGTGTAGCACGGTAAGAGCGCTACTACGTTTCTTTCCTGGCTTTGGGGGAGTTTTACGTTGGGTCTGGTTTGCCGTGATAGTGTTTGGGGCCGGTTTGTTCGCAAAAGGCCTGTAAGTGAAGCGGGTTTGTACTTGTGGGACTTCGGGGGGGTCTGCGCGGATCGGCTGTTGATGCGGACTTAGTTGTAGTAAATTTTTGACGAGGGATCAAAGTGGGTTTCTCCATGGGGGTGAGGCTTTGTTTGAAGTGTGCATTCGGGATTGAACGCGCTGATCTAGCACCGACCTTGGTGGGGCACACTCATTTCTAGGAGGTCTCAGAATTAGTGGCAGTTGTTTCCATATTTGTTGCAGTTATTGATTAGCGTGTCTTGAGACGCTAGTTACCGGAGGGATGTTAGCGAGATATTGAGAAGTCTTTTTGCGCTCGAGCTTCATTTTGTGGTTTAGCGTGGGAGGGGGGTGGAGCTGGCGTGGTTTTAATCTGAAGGGGATTAATTATGAGATTACAATAATGAGATCAAGTTTTATTTATTCGAAATTCCCTGTTTTGTTACTTTAATATCTGCACAGAGATGCTCGTGTTAAAGCCTGGGCTTATCCGTAAGGTAATGTATACGTTTTTAGGTATTTGAGTAGTTTGGTAATTATTGGTATACGCTCTCCCCAGGATAATATTTGACTCTCCTTGTTACCTATTCTCACGTTTGCTCAATGATTCATTTGAATGGTTGATTAAGGCGCGTTTGTTATCACTCATAGGTTTCATACTTTTCGTGTACGGCATGCTTACTTTTGTACCGTGTCGGTTAATTTGTGATGGTTTCTTTTCTTTTGGTCTGTCGAATTTTGGTGTGTGGATTGGGGACCTATGGTCTCGTTTTGTGGTGTATGAGTGTCTCATTTGTTCAGTGCTTGGGAGGAGAATAAACCATACTAGATCTTCTAATGTTTGTTTAGGTGGGGAAGACTCAGGGTAATTGGCTTATAGTTGTTAATATTTTCTTGTTTTATGGGTGAATTGCTTTTTACGTGTTCAGTCCTTATCTGGATTAGAACAGGTGACTTTTTTTGCGCACGGTGGCACAGAGTGATTAAGGGGGTAGTACCGCTTGCCGGGGTTCAGATGATAATAGGCTTTCTCTGTGTTTGCTTTGTCAATGGGATAGCGAATGCAGTTTTTGTTTGGGTTAATAATTGGTTCGCTCCTATTTAGGAGATTACACACCTTGAGGTTTGAAGCTTTTTTGGGGGGAATGCGTTTATACTACTGTCCAAGTAGTGATGATTACTAATACGTTTATGAGTGTGAGTAATTTTTGTATTGTAGCCTTTTACAACGTAAGTATTTATACAATATTGTTTTTATTTTTGTGGTTTCTTTGTATAAATTTGTTTCACACTTTCGTTTTCACTGACCTTTTGTCTCACCAACATAGGAAACCGGGGATGTGGGCACTAATGTTTTGTTTTTCCCTACATTTGGATATTGGTGATTTGTTTTTCGGCTTGGCTCTTAGTGTTTTTGGCTTTTTATATGTTGTGCGTAACTGGCCGATCGCTGAGCTGTCAGCGTAACAATGGCGAGCTAACTGGTGTTTTAGTGAAAGATCGCTCGATTTTGGTTTGTGGGGCAACGCAGTGGTCCTTTTAGAACTCGCTTTTTCGTATATCTTTTTGACTTGCCGCACACAACCGCACGACTCACTTGACGTGTAATTTCGTTTTGTTGGAAGGAGAAACTATGCCTGTGTGGGCGGTATTGAGCAGGAATTATGTGAACTGGGAGCTTCGGGGAGACGTGCAGGTGTGCTTTACGTCATCATTGGATCTTTGTTTCTTCGAAGCAGTTTTGCCGTTTTGATAAGTTGAGTTTGGTACGGTGGACCCACAATGTTCGGACGACATTTTGTTTGTGGTTACGTTTTTTGTGATATTTTTAGGTATTTATACATTCCTTTTGGTTATTCCTTTATTTTTGTATATTTGGGTTTACTCTCTATTGGTCTGTAGGAGGTGGACTGTAACTCCTTAACAAAAGGTTATGGAGAGTGAGGGTTTGGATTAACGCGTGGTTCAGTATATTTTTCAAGTAACACAAATCTTAAATCTAGCAGGTCGGATTGAAGTGTTTATTTGGTGCTCGGCATGGGCGCAATGACCTCTATTCTTTAGTGTGGAGATAGAGACAGACTTAATCCACTTTATCTGTGCACCATTTACTCAGCTCTTCAAAATGGTACCGTTATTTGAGTGTTAAAAGGATTCTGTAATTTTTTGAATTTGAAGGCGCTCCGTGGTGGGTTTGATAGAGGCGTTCTGTTAGGTTTAAATAATGTGAGTGGGTTTGGATTGGACATTGGTGGTTTTTTATGTCAATTTAGGCGTCACAGTTGATCTGGATTGTCTATTTTTACATTTCCTATTAAGATTAGGATCTCGGGACGTTGGGTGCGGTGTTATGTCGGGGTTGTTTTCGGTGTATGAAATTATTTTTGTTAAGGGAGGGAGGGGGACAAACGTGGTGATCCTTGGTTCTCTTTGGTTTGGTTAAACTTTGCTCTTCTTTCGCAATGTATGGTAACGCCCATTAAAACTCTAAGAATAGATTTTCACTTGTTGAACTTTATTTGAACATCTTTTGACTGCTAAAAGTTTCAGAAACTAGTTGGGAGAATATTGGAATAGTGGGGTTGATTATTTTTGTGCTTTGTTAAGGGAATTAGCAGGCAAATTACTTATTGTTAGATTGCCATCGTCTCTCTGGCCAACATTATTTGTTTTTTGAGATAATTCATCTCTCTTTTGTTAGTTCATCTCTTTAGGTAGTATTAAGTCGTATGTGTAGAAAGGGGTCGGCGACCAGTTGTGATAGATTGGGCGTTCCAAAGTTTCCTTATTTAGAACCGTTGTTTGCCCCTACCATAAAAACAAGCAGGAGCCTCTTGCGCATCCGTGCCGGGACCGGTGGTTAGACGCATCCACATACATAATGGAGGCAAGTTCCCTATATCTTATACATTTAGGCTTTCTTTCGCACATGCGGTTGTTAAATTTAAAAAGTTGTCCCCATATTTGTTTAATCTCTATATTATAATCCTGCATGTATAGTTTGCATTGTGTTTGTGGGGGGAATGTAATGTTGTCAATGTTTATAAGATGGACATATTGGAATGCCTTGGGGCAGCTTATTATTATTGATAAAGTAAGTGAAAAATCTGTGGTCTCATTTTTTTCAAGTCTTTTTTTTTCTCGCGAATTTATTTTTATCTTTTGCCCAAATATTATAGGGATGTTAGTTAGGATTTATTGGTTTGCGCGGTAACTTATCAGGTAACATTGAGAAGCGGAGTAAAACATAACTAACTAAAGGCCTTTCTTCTCACTAAATTGTCCCCCATTCTCAGATCTAAGTCCTTAAGCCGAATATTATATCCTTATATAGGGTTTTTTGTTTTGGCAAAACTGGATGAATAAGGAGAGATCTTTACTAGTTTTGATGTCAATTAGTTGATTAAAGCTTATAGAGATGCGGCGGAATTACGATTGGATCTTTAATGGAGAGATAGACTGTGGGGTTTCTTAGTTGCTGGTATCCCATATGATTTGTGGTCAAGGATTCATTGCCATTCTACTTTTGAAGGTAACCGGGGAAAGGTGTATTTAGCGAATGATTTACTTAGTGAGATTTTAGTAAAGGTTATTCCCTCTTAGGGGATCGCAAAAAAAATTTAAAAAAAAGAAAAAAAAAAGGGGATCCGGAAGAATTAGTGCTACTCTACACGACTGAATTTTAGTGGCATTTCTCTGACTCAAGTAAAGAACTTATCATGGTTGATTATTGGTTAGTAGGTAAAGGTTTATGTGTTTTGTTTTATTTTATTGAGGTTGTAAAAGGGATTTACTCAAATTATTGTTAAGGATGTGGTGTTATTAAGGTATTGATGGGTAGTTATGTTTATAGTAAGTGGAGTTTATTTAAGTTAGTGTAGTTAATTGATTAATTAGAATGATAGGGTAACCGGGGTCAGCCTGCTGGCTTGAGAAGTGTTTAAAAAGTTATAGTAGGTCCCTATATCCACAGCAAAGAGGTGCGAATGGATTGTATTTTTGGTAATATGGAGTGGTGAGGTCTGATGTATCGATTAATAGGATGATGATCGGGATTGGGCAATTGCGGATGCTGTTCTATAATTTATCCATGTTCTATAGGCTTGATCGTCCAATTTGCCCCACACATTTAGAGCGCATATTATTTAATAATTAGGCTGTTTGTTAATTTATTTTATTGGATGGGTTTCCTTGCAGGAAGGGTTAAGCATGTTTAGTAATACCGTATTGGTTCCACGCTAGTAGAATATATATTTGGAGCCCTATAGAGGACGTTTCAACCGAAGATCAGTAGGGGCGCTAGTTGTTCTACTTTTTAGAACGTTCACAGTAATATACCACTCTCGCGCTCTCGTCTGTAAAAAGGAGACGCGTATATTAGTGCGAGGCTAAGCCAATAGAGTTCTCGACGATTTTAGATGCGCTCTAAGTTATTTTTTTTGACTAATAAGGTCTCACCAGTTGACTAGAAAGTGAAGATCGATTTAAGAGTCACTGTAGGTGACGCCCAGGGCAAACGACACAAAAAACAAAGAAACAGGGGGTGGGTTGATTTTCTGTATAGACGTTGGACTGGGATTTTTAATGGTTCTTTAATCTTGATGTGTGTATGTTCCCCCTTATTATGTGTAGCAGCATAAATTTATAATTATTATGAGAACGATTTATATTTAAATGATTTAATTAGTCAACACAATTTGAATGATATGAGTCATTTGGGTGAGAATGTTACAGGTGTTTATGTAGTTCTCTTATGTCAAATTTAAGAAGTACAAATAATCTATTTATTATTGGCATTTTAGTGTTTATTTATAGTTGATTTTGGTCTTATTAAATATCGGTGTATTAGGTGTGGGTTAGAATTTAAAAAATATTTTTCGTATTTGATCTTTTTATTGATTCTAACTAGGTCTTTTTAAGTTTAAAGTTTAATACAATAAGTATTTTTTTATTTTATGGCGGGAAAATCTAAGTTGATTATTTTACTTAAATTAAGAGAGTCAGTGGTTAATTGAGGGAGTTATAGATAATAGAAGCGGGTTAGTAGCAGCTATGAATTATTCTTTTTTTTCAAAAAAAAAATATGTAGATTTATTAGATTTGCATTAAAGTACATAATTTTTTAGTTATGTTGTTATGGTATTGAATATTTATTGTTATTCTAATAGTTTTAGAATTATTTTTATATATTATGTTATGAGGATGTGAGAATTTATTGAATTAGTTGTTGTATTATGACTAATATATTAAGATTTATTTATTTAAAAAAGATATTGAGAATAGTTACTTATGCATTAAAGTATTATGTTTATAAATAAAAATCATACTGTAGAAAAGGAACTTATATTTAACTTATAGATTTTTTATTTTTTATTTTTTTACATATGTAACTCTAGGGCGATATAGGACGCATCCAGGCATGGCGCTGGCGCTATTTTTTTTAAAAGATAAAACAGAGGGTTGAAACGGAGCGTTGTACCTGGAATCTAGAAAAAAACTTTGAAAGAAATCCTGAACTCCTTTCTTTCCTTCTCGACAAGGTGTATCATCGAGTAGGATCAGGTCACAGTTGTGTCCGGGAGCAGTCTCTTTGTTTCTTCGATATGCTATAGATAGATACGGTTGCCTTAAGTCTTCTTTTCACCAAATCGGTGGCAGTTTTTTGGTTACTAATCTGGTTTCTCTCTGCGTGCTGTTCTTCGTGGTATTCTTAACAAAGGAGGGGGGAGGAGTGCGGAGGAGAGACAGCACCGCAGCAGAGAGAGACCAGGACTGAGTGGAGTGAGAGAGCCAAAGAGGGAGACTGGCCACCGGGATTGAGTGGAGTGAGAGAGGGAGAGACGGAGAGTAAGGGGTGGAATGAGGGATATGAGGCAGGGAGGAGGAGCGAGTAGGATGGGGTTAAGAAGGAGGAAAGGGGAGTGAGGGGAGAGGTGGGTGGGGGAGGTGAAAGCTGGGATCGGGGACCGATCGGGGGGTGATAGCTGCTGGTGGTAGGGGAGAGAGGGGGAAGAGGGGAAGGGTTGAGGGGGGTGTTCCGTTTCTACATAGTTTTTTTTTTTTTTAGTTGTGAGGGTGAAAGGCGTTACTACGATGATTTTTGAAAAGAAATGTGCTGGCCAGGAGGTGGGCTGGATGTGTTGGGGGCTGTTTGAAGGGGGATGATAGAGAACATATTAAATCATAAATAAAATTTATAAATTGTAGGAATTGAAGTTACTATTTAATATGTGATGATTTTTTGAAGTTTTTTAATCATACATGAAATTGTATTTGATTGATAGTATAATTTCATATCTGTTTTGAAATGATAATATTGTCTAAGTTATTAGTCTTAGATTAAAATTATTCAATATAATTGCTATTTAATATAAATATATTTCTACTCTTATTATAATCAATAATATATTCCATAACTATAACTAGATATTAAGTTATGTACTTTAATTGCATAAGCTAATCTCATAATATATTTTTGTTTGAAATTAAATAATATTATAATGCTGCTAAGTGACGTGTATGTGGTCTATAGAGGCGGGGTTGCAGTCATAGGCCAGCTGTTTATAGAGGGTGTATAAGTAGTTTGTGATGGCTATAGAGTTTTTTAGTTGCGTTTTGTAAATGGGATATAGGGTCTATAGGCGTTTTTATGAGCGTATAAATATTTTTTTTGTAGTGCAGATAGTATGAATAAGATGCGAATTATTATATATATAATCTGATTGGGTATGACAATTTTCAAGGGTTGTTATATATGTATATATAGTATATATATATATTACATAAGATTAAACATACAATTAAGTGCAAGACGACCTTTTTTTTTTTTTTTTTTTTGTTGGGGTATATCTTTTTTTATTTTTTAAGAATTGTGGGGTAAATAGATGGCGACAAACGTTCAAGATCATTTAGGACTTGTTTTTGACTTGTTACAAATTGAATGGCTGCTTGATTGATGGGAATTGGAGGCTTGTTAGTTGTTATGTAATTAGCTTTACTCTATGGAAGATGGGATTGAAAGGTTGCATGAGCTTATTCAAAGAAAAGTGCATGGAAAGGGAATTAATATGGCCGGTTGGGGGGTGGTGAGAGCTGTGGGGGTTCTAGACATGATTTACGTGTTCACATCTTTATTGATACGGGGACCAATGCTGAATTTTAATCAAAATTATTCAGTTTTGCTTTTGATAAAGTTCGGATATTGTTGGGAAATGCGGATCCAAGCAGCGTCTTTTTCATTCTGATGACATAAAGACGATTTTGACTGTAATCGTTGCCTTAAAAATCTTAAACAGTTTTTGAGGCTTATAATAATTTATCCGTAATAGAGGAGCTATAATCGGATGCTGGACCATAAATACGGCTTTGATTTTGCTTGATTATCAAGAATTAATTTAGGGGTTTAAATAGTTTAAGTTAGGTTTTGTCACATACGTAAGGTAAATAATCTGAGATGGCAGCCTGTCGAGGGGTATAATCTGAGGTTTTAAGAAAGTGTGGAGTAAGAGTAGTGAATGCGGTTTTCTAAAGTGAGAGTAGTCGATGAAATAATGCATAATTGAAATTTGCCTGTTTTCTATGTGGGTACAGAAACTAGTATATATAATTATATTATATATATATATTAGATATCATAGCTAGGTTTCTAATAGGGAAATACAAGATCTTAAAAGTTTTGGCATATATATATTGAGAAATGTAAGCGCAAATACTAAAATTTTAAATTCATATAATAAAAAATTATAATATAAATTTTTTTATTAAATTATTACTTTTCACTATAAAAAAATATAAAAAATAAAAAAAAAAAAAAAAATCTCTTTTTTTTTTTTTTAATTTTTTTTTTTTTAACTATTTGTTTGTTTTTTTACAATTGTGAATTTACTACTCATCCTAAAAGCTTAAGTTGATAGGAAGAGATAAATTTTATTATTTGAATTTATATTCTTAAATCGATCGTTAGAGATTCTTTAATTTGGGAGGGAGTGATATTGAATTAAATTGAGAATAGAGTGGGATCAGGTTGATTGGGACTGATTAATTAATGAACTAATCTCAAAGTTTATAATTGATAGGAGAAGATTTTTATTATTGAATTATTCTTACAATAATTGATTAGTTTGCCAAAAGATGGAATGTTAAATTTAATTATTTTTTGATTCTAAATTTTAAATCTAATTTAGTGCAATTTATTTATATAGGGTATTTTAATTTTCATATTTTTCATATGATGGTTGTAATTAGCTTTTTTAATTATATTAATAGGAAATATAATATTTGCTAGAATGTGCCATTATAAGCTAGAACTAGTGTCTATGAGTTTCATTTATATAGTTAAGATCAATGAAGGAAGATGAGGTTTATCTGATGGCATGTGGAAGTACTGGTCGAGATCGAAAAGATGTTGATATCTGATGGGAAAGAAGAGTTTTTTTGGGGTGGATTTCTTGGACCATCTAAAATTGTTTTGAACTAGGTTTCTAAATTGTCAATTTTTGTTACTTGGTTTTGGGTGCTATCGGTAGAAATGGAATTGGCGTAGACCAATGTTGGTCGTTTTATATATGGTAATTAGATGCGTGTAATCAATCTGTGGTCTAAAGTTCGTCCATTACAGTCTTTTCTGCGAGGGACAGAGAGATGAGTGACGAGAGAGGAGAGGAAGAGAAGGGAGAGAGAGGAGAATGGGTGTTTCACGGCCATCACGAAGCTTTTTTTTTCCATTCTAGCTTTATTTCCTCTCAACTTGGCTGAAAAGGCAGTATAATTTATGTAGGTGATGTTAGTACTGAAATGGCATGATGTGTGGCTGTTTGTTTGTCAGATTATTTGATTCAAATTGTCTTTTTTTTTTTTTTTTCTTTTTTTTTTGAAGAATTTTGAGAATATTGTAGTATAATGAATAATGTTCGCTTGTGGAAACGAAAAGCTGGTTACTGTTTGGAAGTTTATGTTCGTATTGTGTGGGGGGTGGATGTTTTCATTGAGTGAGTAACTGCTATGACGAATTATTTGGTATGGGAGTGCACAATTATGTGAATGCGGTTAACAAAGTTTGGATGGAAACGAGATCTGTTTACTATTGAAATTAAGACAGAAATAACTATATGAATCTTTCTTGAAGAGGCGGAATTGACAGTTTTAAACAGGGGTGGGCGAGGGTATATTATATGGTCAAAGGTGGCAGAGGTAACGTCTAAAATACATTGTGAAGAAGAGAATCTTCTTTGGACGATTTTTCCATGGCTAAGAGTAGCGTTATGGCCATTAATTTACCAGCTGTAGTGGGAAAGGTGGAGAGGTGGTTGGATGGAGCCGGAGATGGGGGGACGTGCGAGGTGGCAGGATGAAGAGAAATAAAACAAAAAAGGGAAGAAAATTCTTATTGCCAAACTCACAAGGAGATTCGATCATCTTTGGTAATTCAACTGTGACTAGCTGCGAATTGAATTACACTATTATAGTTTCGTTGGGCAGTTTGATAAATAAGTAAAGTGGATTGGCAGGAGAGTGGTTCATGGATTGAACCAATTAAGAGGGTCAATGGTGGGGGATAAGTCCGATGCTATAATAGGTGGCTTGTATAATTGGTCGAAAGGTAGTAAAAAGGGAAGCTATGTGCTGAATTTTTCTATAACCATAGAAGTTTGCAACTGAGATATTGATTTGTGGTAAATGATCTTTGGCAGATACTTCAGCTAGGTGGAAGCTGGAAAAATTATATTTTGCGTTTGATTCAAGTGTCAAGTGATGTTTTCAGAAGCACATTTGATGTGTTGACTGAGCGTTTATGCACTTATGAGATATAGAACGATTCTCATCACCTGGGCAAACAACGTTTTTCCTAATAATATTCCCGTCTACTTTTCTATGGGAAGGCATTGAAGCTTGGAAAGGTAGAATTTTTTTTAAGTATATTGTATATTTTGAAAGTCATGGTGGCTGGCTCTGAATAATGAATTAAATAGTTTCTTAATTCAGAGTCAGAAGGTTGTTCAAAGATGCGATGATGAATTTGTTTGCGCAATATTAGCGATCGCAGTTAGGAGTGATCAATGCGTAATGTCCAGACGTTGGAAAGCGTTCTTTCATAGGCCTGGACAACGTGCCGAAAAAACATAACATGTAGAGGACACGGGACGAGTTGGCCAGTCATTATAATTTTCTTTTTCACTTTTAATCTTCTCCAATCATTTTATGGACAATAAATGTGTTTACTTCGATTTCTGAGATATTCTTTAATACCGAGCACTAACAAACATATATGGTTGTAATGGACAAAGTAGGATTCATTACCGTCGTGGTAGCTTGTCTTGCCAAGATAAGATTCTGGGGCTGGAGTCACTCTGATTTGATGGATTTATTCTTCGTTGTTGGCCAAGGTTTTTGGAAAATATGAAGTCATGACAAGTTTCAATATAGGATCGTTGAAAAAAACACGTTGGTTGTCTGAGGTTGGATTATGCAATGCGGTTTAGAGATAACAGGTAAGAAAGATGAGCATAGGAGTTTATTTTTTTACTTTTAGTGATCTACGCGATATGCAATATGCATAGAATTAAAATACCTGTATATATGATATGTTTAAACTTTATTCATTGTTGTTTAAGTGATTCCCTTAGTATTCTCGCTGTGGACTTGTTAATAACTATTTGGATTCATTTCTTTTGTTGTGACAGGGTAGGTTTATGCATGTTATGAGGGACATGAACTGGGTCAGAATGGTTGGGTTCTTAGATGGAAAATTCTAGATAGCAGCTATGCTTAGGAGGATTTCAGTGTTGATTAATTATTGGTTATTAAATTAAAGACGTGGCTTTTATAATTTTTACAGAGAGTCCATAAAATTGTTTATAGAGGTTTGAGATGAATTTTTGCCCATCATTGGAATGTATAGTGATGTACAGATTTTTTGGATGTTAAGTGAAGAGAAAAGAGGGAATTATCCAGTTGAAATAGTAGTATAGTTCAATATTGCAAAGAAATAGACATTGTGACTATCTGATCTTATTTCATGCATGTTCTCGGTTTTGCTGGAAATCAAAGCGATGTATATAATTTTTATGTTCAAATGTCTCATGTATGATCAAGTTTTTGCGATGATATTGAACAGTTCATGTGGAGCTTTTTGACGAGATAATTTGCATAGCGTGGTAGATTAATATTTCTGGAGCATCCTTAAGTATATTTTTATATTGTAGTTTGTAGGGTAATGATATTTGTGTATTGTTATAAAAACGGAGTATATTCTATGATTTAGTTCACATGTTGTTTTTGAAATTGTTATTTATATATATATATTTAAATTTCAATCTAATACTTCAATCTTTACCTGTTTTTACAAATATAAAATGTATAGTAATTTTCAAATATTACACAATTTCTAAAAATTTCTATGAAGTTGCTTTCAGAATATGTAAGATAAAAATTATGTGTGTCTGAAATATAGTTCATTGAAAAATTTAATAAAAAACAAGTCGGAATGCGCATTAAGGTCAGGAGTCAAAAGCTGAACAGGATCAGAAAAGGAACTTGCATCATACAATGGGCTCAACATTACTCTAAAAGGGGCAATCGGAGAAAGTCCATCAAGGGTTCTGGTAATCAAAAAAAAGGTTTCAGGCTT